>CM052807.1:7551248-7638908 GCA_028533885.1 Nasua narica
TCTTTATAGATCTTAGATATCAGACCTTTGTCTGTAGTGTCATTTGTGAATATCTTCTCGCATTCTGTGGGTTGCCTGTTTGTTTTGTGGACTGTTTCCTTTGCTGTGCAGAAGCTTTTTATCTTGATGAAGTCCCAAAAGTTCATTTTCGCTGCAAAAAGTAAATTTAAAAAAAGAGAGCGGAGACGCCTGGGTGACTTAGTCCAGGGAGCATTCAGCTGTTGATTTCATTCAGGTCATGATCTCAGGATCATGGGATGAAGCCCTGCATGGGGCTCCATGCTCAGTGCGGAGTCTGCTTCTCTCTCTCTTCCTTTCCCTCTGCCCCTCTCACTGTGTACTTGCACATTTTCTCCCTCGCTAAGATAAGTCTTCTTTAAAAAATAAAACATGTGACTTTGATCTGCTTTGTGTGCCATGCTATGGAATTTAGTTTATTCTGAAGAAAAGGAGAACATGTAAGATGGGGATGGTATGAGATATGTGATTTTTGGAAAACCTTCAGGGTGAGATTTTAGAATGGCCTTAATTATGGAAAGAAGTTTGGGATTAGTATTCAGGTCAGAAATGAAGAATCAGCAAGGAAATCTGTTGCAGACTTAGCTGGTTAAAGGTTACTGGTCTGTTTTGGAGGCTGCCTCAAAGAAGACCCAACATGAAGCAGTCCGTCAAAACAACATCCAAATTTCTTGTTTCCTGGATTGAGACACTGAGAAATAGTTGAGAATTTGTCCATGCAGCTCTAAAGGGAGATAAAAATATAATTTTTGACCATTCAACTGAAGAATATTAAGTCCCCAAAGTGTGTAAAATCAAAGAAAAGAGGTCTGAGAGCACACAAGAAAAGCTTATAACAAATGGGACGTAAAGAAGAAGGGTCAGTGAGGGAACCCACAGAAGAATCTCTATTAGGGAAATTAAAAGTTCAAGGTGCCTAGAGTGTTGCTGAGGCCAAGGGAAAAGAGAATTCAGGAAAAAAAATTCTCAGAACTTTCAGATATCATGGAGTAGGGTTAAACCATTCGTATTTGATAATGTAAAGACATTGATGACCTTTGAGAGTACAGTTTCAAAGGAGAGAATAAGAAAAAATAAAGAACAGGGAGTAGAGCAAATAGTAAGGAGTTGAATAATAAGGACCTTAGGGAATAGGCATTTCTCTCTTAAAACTAAAGGCAGAGAATGGAAGATGTTTATGGAGAATAAAGAAAAAAATCAGTGAAGAGGGTGAGATAAGAGTTGAAAAGATCAAAGAGGTAGTTAATGGAGATAAGTCCCGTGGAATGTAAAACAGTATATAGTTTTAAGAGTTCAGGTGCAGGTGTAAATCTTAGAAAAATGGCTTCAAAATTCTTTGAGATGGCAAATAGTTAATATTACTGAAGCTATGGATTTCTGAAGTGATAACAAAGAAATTGGAGGAATTGACATTAGTTGTAATTGCGAGGTCGAAGCTCCATCAGTGGAAAAAACTGAGCATAGGGGTGATTGCATATGCAGAGATGATTAGGAAATATTCAGATGCGGGATGGTCTAGGGAATTAACTAGGGATGAAAAGGATATTGGCTACTAGCACCTTGAGCAAAGCTAATGTCAGTCACATGACTCTATCATTTCATTATGCATATTAATTTTTTATAAAAGTAAGACCTGTTTAGCATGAAAACATGGAAAAGATTATAATGCTAAAAATCACTTATATATATATATCAATGTATATATATCAATGTATATATATCAATTTATATATAAATTGTTATTACTTAACTATATATATATATATGTGAGTGTGTGTGTAACAGTGATTATATATTATAGGAGTCATGGCAGGAAGAAGGCGGCACACTACTCAAATTCAGTAATTGAGGAGAGTTTTGCAAAGTTTCGTTTACAAACATGTTGGTAGGGTAAAGAGAAATCAACAAGAATTGGCGAAGTGTCCTGGGAATGAGGTATCCTAGAGCTAGCCGCAGATTGGCTAGATGCCCTCCCCTGAGAGGATAATAGGAAACAGCATTAATGAGATCTGTAGCTTTAGAGAGGGCCTTTCATTAGGAGTTGTGCTCCTTGGCAGACATGGGTGAGTCTGGGAGAGCAAATCCAGAGAAGCCAGTCTCTAGCAGGAGAGATGGCCAGAGTGGATCTGCAGGGAGCAACAGACAATAAAGAACAAAATATGTTTTTTTTTTTTCAGAATTTGATTTCAGCTTCTCTGAAGGAGAAACAAAGAAATAGAGGGTTGGATTTACTCCGTGTCTGAAACTGGGGAGTAGGGGTATGTAGGGAAGAGCAGTAGGATTTAATAGGAGGCAAGGGAATGTTCACCATGAGGAGAGAAGCTTGAATAACTCAGATCATAGCTCAGCAGTGTTCAAAGGACAAATGTTCAAGTTCAATAAGACCAGCAAATTTTTTTCTCTTTATCATTAAATAGAGAAAGTAATAATAGCCTGCTGGACCTAGAAACTCTTTCACTGGACTGGATAATTTCCTGAATATTTTGAAGAAAAAGTAAAGACAACTCTAGTTTGAATGTCTCTTACCTTAGATGTTTCTTTTTTGCTTCTTCCAAAGAACTGTTTTTATATTTACATTAACTCTTAAAATCAAGGACACTTTAACATATAGGAAGTATTATGGTGATGAAGTTATAAAAAGAGAAAAGCAAGAAAGCCTGAGGTTGACATGATAAGTACCAAAACAAACTTTCAATCAAAATACTTCTAAGTATTCTTGTGGCAGGTACTTATTGATGCAAATTGACAGGAAGATAGAGGAAGCAGATTGCCATTTAAAACTTAATTAAATTAAGACTTAAACATTGGACCAGTCTTTCAGAGTACACAGTAAACAGGGGACAAAACTAGGTTATAACCAATGAGGAAAGGAGAAACAAACATTAAGAAACAGCTAAGCTTATTTTTCAATTTATCACTTCCAGCCCAAATGAGTGATGAGAAAAGATTAAAAAAAGAGGTTCCTAAAGATTCTCTAGTGGCATCTTTGAAATTGCACCAATTATATTCATACCATCACCATCTACGGCTGTCATCCACAGAACATGACCCCACATTTTTTTTTAAGTATTTTTGAGTTTCCAGACTTTAAAGATTTTTTTTTTATTTATTCCTTTGAGAGAGAGAGACAGAGAGAGAGAGAGCATGAGAAGGGAGAAGGTCAGAGGGAGAAGCAGACTCCCGGTGGAGCCGGGAGCCCGATGCGGGACTCGATCCCGGAACTCCGGGACCATGACCTGAGGCGAAGGCAGTTGCCCAACCAACTGAGCCACCCAGGCGCCCCATGACCCCACATTTTTGAGTAAATTCCACATCACTTGGTTTTGCGTCTTTTAGAAATGCAAAGAAATCTTGCTAAAGGAACTCAACACAGACGGACCTTGTTGGAATGGGTATACGTATGCTACAGAGACCTTGCTTGGAAGTCTACTGGGAATTGTGGAATAGATGTCATTATTCTAGTCTCTTTACTTTCAAGTTTCCTTATGCTGTCCAGACACCAGGAAACTAGCTGGTTTTAGGATCACCTTACATAAAATCTGTTTTTGTCCATCCAATATGAGTGTTCTATCATAGACTTTAAGTAGACTTAGGAGTTATCTCTGTCTGTCTCTGATACTCAAAATTTAAATGATTTATGTGTGATAAAAATGCATCAAGCATCATTATAAACACTGCTTTCTCCGAGGCACTAGGATTATAGATACAACACCATTTCTCTCCATCAAGGAGTTTACATTCTATTATTAGAAGCAGTTATGTAAATAAATAAATGTCACACAGCGTACCACATGTTACAATTCAAGCAGAGTTCAAAGTACTCCCAGAGGTTAACAACGCAGGAAGCGCCTGACTCTCTCTAGGAATGAAATAAGGTGACGTTCATTGAGTCCTAGAACAGCCAAGCAAAGTAGGGTTTTTAGTCTCTATTTAATTCAAACCTTAGTCTCTTTTAGCTCTGTGTACTGGTAAAAATTCTTACTCAGAGGTTTTAAAGGAAGTGGGTCAGAAAATTACTCCAAAAGCATTTTTAATATAAATAATCACACCTAGGCACAGGACAACTAAGAACAGAAATGGAGACATCTTCTGAAATCAATGTTGACCTTATTAAATTATATTTAACATACATTAAATGGAAGCTTATGTGCAGACAGCCTGTATTAGGACATGTGAATGTATTTGAAGACACAAAAGCAAAGACCTTAACCCCAGGGCACTTTACATTTGAGAAAAGGAGATGTACCCACACAAGAATGAAGTCTATATCCAGAAACCACTGTGAAAGCAGTTATGTGCAGGTACACAAGAGCTACAGTCTGGTGATGGAAAAAAGCAAAAATTCTATCAAGGAAAACTTCAAATGTTTCCTAGAAGTGAAGATTTCTGTTCCTGTAGTTTGAATTGTTTTCTCAACCATAGTGGGAGAATTGCCCCCGTGATGAATTGTACTGATACACAGGTGTCAGGGCCAACTTTGGAAACATCGTACATTTATAAATTGAGCACCCACATGTTCAATCCATAAGAAATGCAATAATGTGAGGATCCCATGCTGGGATCAACTCTGACCTTGATCTCAGTGTCTCATGCAGTCTCTTTACACTATGGTGCCAAACCATAGCAATGAGTTCCAACCAGTGGAAAAGAGAATAGAGATACAAGCAGTTGTCTGTGAATTACACATAATTTTCAAATTATTTTATTTACTCAGAAAACTGATGCTAATCTAATACAACAAATGAGGGTGTGTCAACCAGTAAATATTAATTTTTCAAGCAGGTATCAAATGAAGAAAAAAGGTTACCGATTGATGACTAAAGAAAGTTGGAGGTACATCCAACTTTCCTGCTAACCCTATTTTCTGACAATGGCCAGACACATTCTTAGGTAGCAGCAGACTTAAAAGATCAAGCACTTGGATCCATATAATACCATAGGAACTTCAAAACTTCATAGTATCCTCAGCTGTAAAATGGGACCAACTGGCCTGTCAAAACTCATGGAATAGATTAAAAATGACTGAGCAGAGTGATTTTTAAAAACAGAAAATAGAAAGTGCCATATAAATGCTAAATAATCATATTAAATTTCTAGGCACTATGGCAAGTGCCACTAGATAAATGCTGAGTAGATTAGGGCCTATTTGATTTGCATTTAACTTCAAGAAAATAGAGTTTTTGAAGTAATTTTGTTTTTTACACTATAGCTTCTAAAAAGCCATAAATCTTGTTTGTGTCTCTCAGGCTCTGTGAAACTCTTGATTGAAATGAAATGTATCATCTGGTTTCTGTGTTGATTTTTGCCTGAGCAAAGAAAGGAAGTAGATTCTCCAGGCTGCAAAAGCATATGAGATCTAGCTGCACTTTTTCTAATGCAGAATTTCACTGCCTGTTGCCATGAGAAGTGAAATTGTGCTTTCCTACGAACACTTAGTAGGGTAGCTTTTCAGTGTTTGGCAAGAAACGACACAATTGTCAAAGGTGTGAATTAAATTCTATTACTGAGTATGGGACATTGGACCTAGTTGACCACTATGGAACCACTGAACATGTGTTTGAGGGCAAGACATTCGAATGTGTAAAATCTTTGACCTACCAATGAGTTTATGGATTTCCTTTATATACATTTTTGAAGTCAGCACTAAATTTAGTTGCCACAGTTCCCTTGGAGAGTTTCCTGTAACCATACTGGGTAAGAGAAGAAAACTTTTGTTGTATTTAGCTCTTGCAGGATGGAGTCAGTTTGTTTCTATAGCATAACCCTGTCTATACTGAAAACACATCACCATTAAACTATTTTTTCCTTCTCATCAGAGCAAGATAAAATCAACAGATTTTAATTTTTGTCTAAATAAGGTATGTGCTTTTTATCTTGAAGATATTTATTTATTATTTTTTTGTTTATTTTACAGAGAGAGAGAGAGAGAGATCACAAGTAGGCAGAGAGACAGGCAGAGAGAGAGGGGGAAGCAGGCTCCCTGCTGAGCAGAGAGCCCAATGCAGGGCTCAATCCCAGGACCCTGGGATCATGACCTGAGCTGAAGGCAGAGGCCACCCGGCGCCCTGCACTTTTTATCTTGCCCTTCACAAAGATTTAGACAATGAAAGAAAAGATGAAAGTCTAAATTTTTTCCAATTTATTCTCTTTTACGGGAATTATGCTTGCTTGTGTCTTTACATTTCAATAAAGAAGTTTTAAATGCTTCCCTATATCCCAAGTTTCAAATAGTGGCTTGCACAGAATCATAGGGATTGCTGAAAAGAATGGGTTGCCATCACCTCCATTCTCTGAGAAAAATGTCAGCTTTGGGCTTGAGGACCATGTGGACATTTGAAAATTCCCACCTTCAGGAGTAAACTTGGGGAGGGCTGTCATCATGGGGTGTCACCCGTGTAAAGACACAGTGCCCTGTGCTTAGAAGAGTCCTGTGAATTGTTTAATCATCTACTATGGTGATAGTAGAAATCACTTCAGAATCTTGAAATTCTGAAGATCTTACAAACAAGAAACCCTGCATTTCCAATTTTCACCAGGAACCAAAATTTATAGCTGATCCTGACTTGGGGGTCATACTTTGTATTGCCTGGCATGCCTGACACTATGTTTTCTGGGGAATCTAGAATATGCTAAACTCTGTTAGGTCCTTGCCTCTTGATGTCCAGAAATTCTGGTCTCTTTTTGATTTAACAAGGCAAATTATATTTTCCTCCAAAGAGGATAGGAAACCTCAAGGTTGATAGGTATCTTATAATCCCACTTCATCTTTGGTATTTCCAACCTTAAAGGAAGGGAAAGAAGTAAAATCTGTCTTACATTTGGAATAGCTAAGGCCTGGAAAAATAAGTACAAATATTTCTCAGGAATCTCAAAATTTAAGTTTATTTAAGTTCTATAGTTAGACAATCCAATAACACATTCTGCTGTTCACCTTGTACTAAAGCTGTCTCCTCAGGAGCCTCACCACATTAGATGCCACCAGTAACTATTGGGGCCAATTATAAAATAACAAAGTGAATTAGAATAAGCATTGTTAAATAAGAAAAAAGTTAATGTAAGTTTTACTTTTAATGTTAACAAACATTTAAAATTGTCCCTTCATTGTTTTCATATGAGTTGTCGCTAACTTTGTAGACTTAAAATCATGTTATGACTGTACTAGATAGTTCCCTTTCATTAAATCTAATATGGGCTGCTCAGGTTGCAGTTAGGCATTACATTTAATTTTGACTCTTATTAACTTAGATCTCTCCGTATTTAATTTACCACTGCTTCTCCTCTTCCCTCTCCCTTTCCTCACCCACAGCTGTAATGTTTTGCCTTTCATGTGAATATTCATCTCCCCCACTAGATAATAAAACATCAAATGTAATAATATCTTACTCTTTATATTCCCATTTCATTGAACAGATTAGGCATTCAGAGAGTATGTGACTGAATTGTTCCATTGTCCATCTAGAGTCAGTAGCCAGTGAAACAAATCTATGAAAATTTTTTTGAATTAAATCTCAATTTATTTTTTTAAATTTTATTTTATTTTTTCAGTGTTCCAAGATTCATTGTTTATGCACCATACCCAGTGCTCCATGCAATACGTGCCCTCCTTAATATCCACCACCAGCCTCACCCATCCCCCCACCTTCCTCCCTTCCAAAACCCTCAATTTGTTTCTCAGAGTCCACAGTCTCTCATGGTTCATCTTCCCTTCCAATTTCCCCCAATTCACTTTTCCTTTCCTTCTCCTAATGTTTTCCATGTTACTCTTTATGCTCCACAAGTAAGTGAAACCATATGATAATTGACTTTCTCTGCTTGACTTATTTCACTTAGCATAATCTCCTCCAGTCCCATCCTGTTGATAACAAAAGTTGGGTATTCATCCTTTCTGATGGAGGTGTAACATTCCATTGTATATATGGACCATATTTTCTTTATCCATTCGTCTGTTGAAGGGCACCTAGGTTCTTTCCCCAGTTTGGCGATTGTGGCCATTTATTGAAAGGACTGTCTTTTTTCCACTGGATATTTTTTCCTGCTTTGCCGAAGATTATTTGACCATATAGTTGCAGGTCCATATCTGGGCTCTCTACTCTGTTCCACTGGTCTATGTGTCTGTTTTTGTGCCAGTACCATGCTGTTTTGGTGATCACAGCTTTGTAGTAAAACTTGATATCAGGCAGTATGATGCCCCAGCTTTTTCTTTTTTAACATTTCCTTAGCAATTCAGAGTCTTTTCTGGTTCCATACAAATTTTAGGATTGTTTGTTCCAACACTTTGAAAAATGCCAGTGGAATTTTGATAGGGATGGCATTGAAAGAATCGATTGTTCTGGGCAGTATAGATATTTTTTTTTTGGCAGTATAGACTTTTTAATAATGTTTATTCTTCTGACTCATGAGCATGGAAAGCTTTTCACCTTTTTGTGTCTTCTTCAATTTCTTTCATGAGTGTTCTGTAGTTCCTCGAGTATAGATCCTTTACCTCTTTGGTTAGGTTTATTCCAAGGTGTCTTATGGTTCTTAGTGCTGTAGTAAATGGAATTGATTCTCTAATTTAACTTTCTATATTTTTCATTATTTCATTTTCGTCTACATTTTTCATTGTTGGTTGAGTCTTTTGGATTTTCCATATAAAGTATTGTGTTATCTGCAAAGGGAGAGAGTTTGAACAAGAAGGGAAATAATCAAGATTAGAGCAGAGATCAATGAGTTAGAAATTAGGGAAACAGTAGAATGCATCAATGAATCCAGAAGTTGGTTTTTTGAAAGAATCAATAAGATAGAATAGACACTTTTTCTTCTTGTGGTTGAGTTCCAGTTTCAAAGCATTGTGGTCTGAGAATATGCAGGGAATCATCTCATTCTTTTGGTATCAGTTGAGTCCTAATTTGTGACCCAGTATGTGGTCTATTCTGGAGAAAGTTCCATGTGCGCTCAAGAAGAATGAGTATTCTGTTGTTTTAGGGTGGAATGTTCTGTATATATCTATGAGGTCCATCTGGTCCAATGTGCCATTCAAAGCTCTTGTTTCTTTATCGATTTTCTGCTTAGATGATCTATTACTGGGAGTGATGTGTTAAGATCCCCTACAATTAATGTACTCATATCAACATGACTATTTTGATTAACAGTTGGCTTATATAGTTGGCTGCTCCCATATTGGGGGCATATGATCTTATATAACTTAGCTGATTAACACACTTCATTTCTTTTGAAAGTCCATTAAAATTTTACATATAGATAAAATTAGATAGATAAAATAATTGACAATTATGTGTTCTATGTGTAATAGCATTCTGAAGAAAGGTTATTTTATGCACAGGGCCTACGGTAGTATCTTCATAAGGAAAAAAAATAGATGGTGTAGTGTGGAAGATAATGGATTTGGAATAAAGAGATCAGAAATCTGACTCGAGTCAGTTGTTTCACATTGGGCAAGTCACTTAACCTCTCTGATTTTTAGTTTATCCATCTGTAAAATGAGCATGCCTCATAGGAAATGAGACTATCTCATAGGAAAGGAACATTTTTACTTTAAAATTTTATTAATAGTAAATTCAATGCACTCTCAATCCAAATCCCTGCAAAATATTTTATAGAAAACTACCAACTGATTATGAGGTTTATATGGAATGTCAAAAGACACAGTATAGCCAATACAATCCTGAAGAGGAAGAGCAAAGTTGGAGAACTGACACTCCTCAACTTCAAGAGTCAGTAGTTACCTACAGTAATCAAAGTACTGTGGCACTGGTGAAAGAATAGCTACTTGGTAGAGAGTAAAGAATACAGAAATAGTTATACTCAAATATAGTGAACTAACTGTGCCCCTTTGATAAAGGAGCAAAGGTAATTCAGTGGAGGAAAAAACTAATCTTTTCAATAAATGGTGCTGAAATAATTGAATATTAATATGCAAAGAAATCAAGAAAAATATGATAATTGCCATAAAAATTAACTCAAAATGAATCATAAGCCTAAATATAAAATGCAAAACTTCTGGAAAAAAACATAGGAGAAAAATGTAGTTGACCTTGGATTTGAGATGATGAAGTTTTAAATACAACACCAAAATCACAGTCCATGAAAGAAAATATTTATAAGTTGGATTTAATTTAAAATTTCTGTTCTGAAAAATATACTGTTAAGAGACTAAAAAAACAAGCCATAGACTGGGAGGAGATATTTGCAGAACAATTTATGAAGGTCTTGTATCCAAAGTATATAAACAACCCTTAAATCTCAATAACAAACGGAAAATTATGAAAGAAAAAGAAATAAAAAGACATAAAAATTGGAAAGAAATAAGTAAAATTATCTCTTTTCCTGGGTGGCATGTCCTTATATACAAAACCATAAAGATTCTCCCCCCACCAAAAGAAAAGTACTGGAATAAACCAATTCAGTAAAGTTGTATGATACAAAATCAAGACACAAAACTCAATTGTATTTCTATATACTAACAATGAGCAATTCAAAAATAAAAAAAAAAGGAAGAAAAAATTAAGTAAGCAATTCCATTTATAAGAGTATTCAAAATAATCAAATCTCAGGAGTTAACTTAAACAAGGAGACAAAAGTGGTGTACACTGAAAACTACAGAACATTTCTGAAAGAAATTAAAGAAGATGCAAACAGGTGGAAAGACATCCCATATTCATGGATTAGAAGAGTTAATATTGTTAAGATGTCAATACTACCCAACGTAATCTACACTAACACTTCCTTATTTCAAAATTTATTACAAAGTTACAGTAGTTAAGTCAGTGTGGTACTGGTATAAAGACAGACATATAGATGAGGAGAATAGAGTAGAAAGTCCAGGAATAAACCATTACACACAGGATCAAATAATATTTGACATAGGATTTAAGATAATTCAAGGGGGAAAGGATGGTCTCTTTTACAAATGGTATTGGGAAAACTGGATATCCACATGGACAAAAATGAATTTGGACCCTTATCTTACATTATATATATAAAAGCAATTCAAAATGGATTAAAACCTAAGTGTAAGACCTAAAACTATAAAACTCCTAGGGGAAAACTTCATAACATTGGATTTAGCAAGCATTCGCAGTTATGACATCAAAATGCAAGCAACAAAAGAAAAAACAAATAAATTGGACTACATCAAAATTTAAAATTTCTGTGCATCAAAGGACACAATCAACAAAGTGAAAGGACAATCTATGAAATGAAAAAAAATATCAGCAAGTGGTATATCTGATAATGTGTTAATATTCAGAATATATAAAGAACTACAACTCAACATTATACAACTCAACATTATAAAATCAAAATAGCCTGATTAAAAATGATCAAGGAACTGGGATAGACATTTTCCAAAGATGATATACAAATGGCCAATACAGAGATTTTCAATATCACTAATTATTATGGAATTGGAAATCAAAATGATAATGATATCACCTGATATTTATCAGGATGGCTACCATCAAAGGATCAGGAAATAACAAGAATTAGTGAGGATGTGGAGAAATAAAATCCTTGTACACTTTTGGTGGGAATGTAAAATGGTGCACCCACTATGGAAAATAGTATGGTGGTTCTTCAAAAAGTTAAAAATATGATTACTAAATAAAACTCCATTCCATTTCTGTGTATATATCCAAATGAATTGAAATCATAATTTTAAAGAGATATTTGCACATGCCTATTCACAATGACACTATTCACAGTGGTCAGGAGGTGGGAGCAACCCAAGTGTCCACCAAGAGATGGGTGAATAATAAAATGTAAGTAATACATACAATATAACCTACAATGCAGATTATACACACAATATAACCTACAATGTAGGTTATACATACTCAGCCTTAAAAAGAAAGAAAAATCTAACACGTGCTATGACATGGATGAATCTTGAGAACTTGTTGTTTAATGGGTATAGACTTTTAGTTTTGCAAGATGAAAAGTTCTAGAGATTGATTGCATATCAACATGAATGTACTTAACATTACTGAACTTTACACTTAGAAATAGTTAACGTGATGATTTTGTGTTATGGGTTTTTCCCCCCATAGTTTCTTAAAAGGCTCAACAATAAGAAAACAACACAATTTAAAAAATGGGCAATGATCTGAGCGGAAGGCATTCCATCAAAGAAAATATACAGGTGGCAAATAAGTATATGAAGAGATTCTCAACATA
The DNA here is from genome assembly GCA_028533885.1 of Nasua narica. Taxonomy (NCBI): domain Eukaryota; kingdom Metazoa; phylum Chordata; class Mammalia; order Carnivora; family Procyonidae; genus Nasua; species Nasua narica. The sequence goes on from CM052807.1 coordinate 7,563,441, forward strand.
CTTGTCAACATTGATTTTAATTGCAAATTAAAACAATAATGAGATACCTTCACAAGTATTAAAATGGCTAATTTTTTTTTGGCTAATTTTTTTTTAATGTGGTAATACTAATGTCTGACAAAAATATGGAGCAAGAGAAACTCTCATTCATTGCTGGTAGAAAAATAAAATAATGCATTACTTTATGAGATCGTTTCCCAGTTTCTTACAAAGCTAAACATAGACTTGCTAAACCATATAGCAATCACATTTATAGATATTTATCTGATATAATTGAAAACTTATTTCCACACCAAAACAAAAATAAATGTTTATAGTATTTTTATTCATAATTGACAGAGCCAGAAGCTAGCATGAGGTTGTTCAAAAGGTAAATGGATAAACAAAGTGGAAGACATACATAATATAAAATAATTTGGCTATAAAAAGAAATATCTAAGAACACAAAAAGTCCTGAATTAATCTTTTTTAAGATTTATTTATTATGAGATAGAGCATGGAGGAGCAGAAGGAGAGAAACTCAAGGAGACTTCATGCTGAACTTAAAGCAGGGCTCAATTTCATAACCCTGAGATCATGACCTGAGCCAAAATCAAAAGTCAGATATCTAACCATCTGAGCCACCCAGGTGTCCCAACCAGAATTAATCTTAAAAGCATATTGCTATGTGAAAGAAACCATGTTGAAAGAGCTACATACTGAATGATTTTATCTGTATGGCATTCCGGAAAACAAACAAACTGTAGAGGCAGAAAAAGTTCAGTGGTTACCAGGGGTTGAGGAAAGAAGCAAAGAATGAATAGGTGATGCACAGGGAATCTTTAGGGTTGTGAAACTATTCAGTATGAAAATGAACTGATTGTCAATCCATGACGCCATACTTCATCAAAACTCATAGCGCAAAGAGTAAACTTCGTGCAAGTTTGAGTATCCCAAGGAAGGAATGCATACTGTCACAGGAGAATCCAGCTGTATTTCAAATATATGAAACCACCTCAGTTAAGGGGATGTGGGGGGAAAGAGCTGACCTAAGTACCTGAAACTGAGCAGAGTCTGTAAGACTAAGGGCCAAGGAACTGTGCATAAACACTGCACTGTAGGTGGTAGTTTCCCACGTGAGTGTTGGGTATGATTTTCAATTCTGTTACTGCTAGATATGTATACTGGGAATTGAACAATTAAGTAAAAATGGACATGGGTGGCAGGAGCAAGGTTTTCAATTATTATAGTGGGAGTTTACAGGTAAGTAAGGGAACAAGGTTAGGGTGATCCATGGTATAATTGATTAGATTTGGCCATTTCAGGATGTACTTACGTTTTCCTTAAAACAAACATGTGGTTACACATAGAAATATTTATTCAGATTGGTATTATATTATATATATAATATATATATATGTATATTCTTGCCTTGTCAGCTAAGAGATCCTAAAAGAAATGACACACCAGTACCAATAAGCGCACCCAGCACCCAGTCCTGGTTTTTAATTCTAATTCTACAATAAAAAGAACCAAGACTTCTTGGAGAAATGATTTATTCTAGCACTGAACATATGCAAGATGATCCTGGAGCATCTTATTGTGTGGGATAATAAGAAATGCTTTAAACACACACACGGACTGATGAGGGTAAATCAACTGAAAGAGGTTCTAATAACCAAAGGCTAGAACATTTGAAGAACAAAACAAAGTAGTATTACATTATAGCTTAAAGTATGAAGTAAATTTCCATAAATACATACTGATTAAAATAAATGTTTAAGTAAATAAATACGTTCTGGAGAAGTCATAAATACTCTATGCAAAAGAATTCTAAAAAAATGTATGCAGCCACATTATCCTCACGAATGAAAGCATAAATCTTCACTCCTTAAGTGTGGGCTGTGCTTCTAATGACTTCCCCTCACCCCAAAGAGTATGATATGGAGAGGGAAAAGTGAGTAACTTTCCAATGGGGAAAACTGCCAGACTCTACTCAGTCAGGTGAGCAAGGTCAACATCAACAGGGATAAGTCATGGTGCTAGTATGTACCTTTAATGTGGTGTGATGAACATGACACTCTATCTTTCTGCTCTCCCAGCAACCCATAGCCGCATTTAATCATGAGAAAAGTATCAGGAGATTTTAGTAGAGAAATATCTTTAAAAATACCTGACCAACTGGGGCGCCTGGATGGCTCAGTCGGTTGAGCCTCTGCCTTCGGCTCAGGTCGTGATCTCAGGGTCCTGGGATCGAGCCCCACATCGGGCTCTCTGCTCAGCAGGGAGCCTGCTTCCCCCCCCTCTCTCTGCCTGCCTCTCTGCCTACTTGTGATCTCTCTTTCTGTCAAATAAATAAATAAAATCTTAAAAAAATAAAAATAAAAAATAAATACCTGACCAAAACTGTCTCCTCAAAATTGTTTAGTTCATCAGATACAAGAAAAATCTGAGGCACTGTCACAGTGCAGAGGGACCTAAAGAGACATAATGACTAAATGCAATGTGTTGTCCTGAATTTAATCCTGAAGTGAAAAAAGGGCATTAGGTCAATCACAAAGGTAATCTGAATAAACTGTGAACTTTAGTGCATCAGTCTTGGTTTGTTTATTGTAACAAATGATTCGTACTGATGTAAGACATTAGTAATAGGGAAACAGTGTATAAATTGTATGGGAAGGGTGCCTGGTTGGCTCAGTCGGTTAAGCGTCTGACTTTGGCTCAGGTCATGATCCTGGGGTCCTGGGATAAAGTCCTGCATCGGTCTCCCTGCTCACCAGGGAGCCCGCTTCTCCTTCTGCCTCTGCCTCTCTCTCTCTTTGCTTCTCATGAATAAATAATAAAATCTTAAAAAAAATAAAAATAAAAAAATAAATTGTGTGGGAACTCTGTACAATCTTAATTTTTCAGTAAATCTAATACTGTTCTAAAAAATAAAGTATTTTAATATTCATTTTTTCCTGGAAATATAAAATTGATTATTGATTATTTTAAAATCAATATTGATTATTGTTTTTTGATTATTGATTTTGATTGATTTTTTTAGAATATTGATTTTTTTTAAATCCATGGTAGCAAGATTAAAATCATTACATTACATATGGTTTACTTTGCACATTCCAAAGCTTTATTTTATTCACATTGTATTTAGTAATGGCAAGGGAACATATGGTCTCCTATAACCTAAAAATATTGAAATCTTCCAAGATAATTCCATCTGATCTTCTCATGATTCAGAGGCAGGAGTTTTCTTTGGGCTGACCTAAATGTTTTAAGAAAAAAATATTACTTCAAAAACAGGTCAATTCTTAAAATCTACAAGATATCAAAATTTAATCTATAAATTACCCTGAACCTAGGAGTAAAATATTTAAGGTTCTCCTACAGATCTGCAAATGGCTTTAGTCAGTTTCCATTCTCCTGCCTCAAAACCACCCTTCCTCTCAACTTCTTTACCCAACTGGGCAGAATCTCAAGGTATAATGTGTTTGGAATCTTGGCAACCAAAAATGCCTCACCAATACCACTGCACACATACATTTTGGGAACCTCACAACAAAATATGATTGTCATTGTAAGGTTGTGGTTATCCTCTCGCTCTTCTGAGAGGGGCTTCACTCTCTTCAGTGATTGGCCTTTCCCAGATTTCAGATATACCAATTCTACTCGTATTCCCGAACCCCACCATGTATTATTTCAGATTCGGGATCTTATAAAAATAAATCTGTACATCAGCAGGCTCAAAATGCAGTAAAACTACTTCTGCTCCAGCTTGCTTTGCTTCAAATGTATTGGTCAAGAAGAATGTTTTCTTCTTGTCTATTTGATCCCTGATTATTGCTTTTGTAGGAGCTGCATTTCCTCAGAAGATTCACCTTTTCCAGCATGTCATCTAGTTGGAATCACAGAGGATGTAGCCTTTTCAAATTGGCTTCTTTTGTTTAACAGTATACATTTAAAATTCCTCCATTTCTTTTCATGGCTTAATAGCTCATTTCCATTGTCTGGATGCACCACAATTTATTGATCTATTCACTTACTAAAGGACATCTTGTTTTCTTCCAGATTTCGTCAATTATGAATAAAGCCGCTTACATATCTGTGTTAGGTTTTTGTGTGAACATAATCTTCCATTCCTCTGGGTAAATACCAAGGAGTGCAGTTGTTGGATTGTATGGTAAGAGTGTGTTTGGTTTTGTAAGAAACTGCCCAGTTATCTTCCAAAGTGGTTTTAACATTTTCTATTCCCACCAGCAATGGTAGGAAGCAGCAATTCCTGCTACTGCACATTCTCAGCAGTATTTGGTGTTCTTAGTGTTCTGGAGTTTGGCCATCCTAATAAGAGTGTAGTGGTATCTCATTTTAATTTGCATTTCTTTGATGACAAATGATCTGAAGGTTCTTTTCGTATGCTTATTTGTATCTGTCATCTGTAAGATATAAGAAAACGTTTGTAAGTTATCTGTATATCTTCTTTGGTGAACTATCTGGTTAAGATCTTTGGTCCATTTTTAACTTGGGTTGTTTGTTTCCTTATTATTAAGTTTTAAAAGTTCTTTGTTTTATCTTGGATAACAGTCCTTTATCAAATGTGTCTTTTGCAAATGTTTTCCCAGTCTGTCTTGTCTTCTCATTTTCTTGATATTATCTTTCACAAAGCAGAAGTTTTTAATTTTAATATAGTACAGCTTATCCAGTATTTCTTTCATGTGTTGTATCATTGCTATATCTAAAAAGTCATCACCATACCCAATTGATGTTATCTTCTAGGATTTTATAGTTTTTATTTCACATTTAGGTCTATGATCCATTTTGAGTTAATTCTTTTGGAAGTTGTAAGGTCTGTGTCTAGATTTATATTTTTGCATGTGGATGTGCCATCATTTCAGCACCATTTTTTGAAGACTATCTTAGCTCCATTGTATTACCTTTTATACTTTGTCAAAGACCAGTTGACTATATGCATGAGGATCTATCTGTGGGCTCTCTATTTTGTTCCATTGGTCTATTTGTCTGTTTCCCTAATACCATACCTTCTTGATTGCTGTGGTTTTATGGAAGTTTTGAAATAGGGTAGTGTCAGTCCTCCAAATTTGTTCTTCTCCTTCAATACTGTGTTGACCATTCTTGGTCTTTTTGATACTTCAAATAAAATTAGGGTCTATTTGTTCATATCCACAAAATAACTTGCAGAGATTTTTATTGCAATTGCCCTAAATCTGTAGATCAAGTTGGGACAAACTTACATCTTGATGTACTGTCTTATTATCCAGTTTTTTGGTTCTTTGATTTTGTTCATCAGTTTTATAGTTTTCTTCAGATAGATTTTGTACATATTTTGTGACACTTATACCTAAGTATTTCACTTTTTGGGATGCTAATGTAAATGGTGATATCTTTTTAATTTCATATTGCACTCATTTTTTGTTGGTTATGTAGGAAAGCCATAGACTTTTGTGCATTGTTCTTGTATTCTGTAAATTTTCTATATTCATATATTAGTTCCAGGATTTTGTTGATTCTTTCTGATTTTCTACATAGATATTCATGTCATCTGTGAACAAAGACAGTTTTATGTCTTCCTACCCAATCTGTATACCTTTCTTTTCTTGCCTTATTTTGCCATATTGCATTAGTAAGGATTTTTAGTACAGTGTTGAAAAGAAGCATTGAGAGGGGACTTCTTTGCCTATACCTGATCATAGTGGGAAAACTTCAAGTTTCTCACTATTAATTGCAATATTAGCTGTAGGGTTTTTGTAGGTACTCTTTATCAAGTTGAGAAAATGGTCCTCTAGTCCTAGTTTATGAGAGTTTTCAACATGAATTGATATTGGATTTTGTCAAATGCTTTTTCTGCATCTATTGATAAGATCATGTGATGTTTCTTCTTTTTTAGTCTGTTGATGTGGGGGTTACATTAATGATTTTTGAACATTGATTCAGCCTCTTATATCTGGGATAAATCCCACTCAGTTATGTTGTATAACTTTTGTACTCTTTTGTATCCAAAGTTGTTAATACTTGTTGAGGATATTTGCATCTATATTCATGAGAGATGTTGGTCCATATTTTTATTTCTTTGGATGTCTTTGTCTGGTTTTGGTATTAGGATAATGCTGGCCTAATATAATGAATTAGGAAGTATCCCAATCCTGCTTCTCTCCTCTGAAAAAGATTGTAGAAAATTTGTACAATTTCTTTCTTAAGTGTTTGATACAATTCACCAATGAACCCATCTGGGCCTGATAATCTTTGTTTTGGGCAGTTACTCATTATTGATTCAATATCTTTAATAGACATAGCCTATTCAGAAAATTTATTTCTTCTTATGTGAATTTAGACAGATTTTGTCTTTCAAGAAAGTGGTCCATTTTATGTAGATTATCAAATTTGTGGGCATAGAGTTATTCTTAGTATTTCTTTAGTATCTTTTTAATGTCCATGATATCTGTAGTGATGTGCCATCTTTAATTTATGATATTAATAATTTATGTCATCTCTCTTATTTTCTTAAGTAGCCCAATTAGAGGATTGTCAATTTAACTGATCTTTTAAAAAAGCCAGGTCTTAGTTTCTTTAGTTTTTGAGGATTCTATTGATGCAGCTTCTGAGAGTCTTCCCTCAGCTGTGTCCAGTCTACTAATAAGCCCAATCAAAGGGATTCTTCATTTCTATTACAATTGTTTTTATACTTGGAATTTATTTTTGATTCTTTCATAGGATTTCCGTCTCTCTTGTCAAAGTGTTTGGCTGTTTTGCATGCAGTCTTCTTTATCCATTAGAACCCTTAGTATATTAATCAGAGTTGTTTTAAATTCCCCATCTGATCATTTCAATCTCCCTGCCATATCTGAGTCTAGTTCTGAATCTTGCTCTGTCTCTTCAGATTGTGTTTTTTTTTGCCTTTTGGTATGCCTTTTAATTTCTTATTGATAGCCAGATATGATGTATTTGGTGAAAGCACCTGCTATGAATAGGCTTTTAGTATTGTGGTGGATAGGTGTACAGGATGAGAGCATTGTGCATTTCTATGACACAGACCCAGTCTCTTAATGAACCTGTGCCTCCGGAACGTGAGCTTCTCAAGTGTTTCTCATTTATTTCTGTCTCTTAGGTAGGACAGGATGGCTACAGAAAGCTGCGGTTGGGTGTTTCCCTTCCCCAGGTGTCAGTTATGCTCTGATAACAGCCCTGCAGGCTCTGGTTAATTAGTTTCCCCTGAGGGCAAGTCTTGTTAAGAAGAAAAGAGCGTCCTGGCGTGTTTCAAAATGGTTCCTTTTCCACCTCCCTGACTAAGGCCGAGAGGATTTTTCTCCAGTATTTACTTGGTGAACCTTCCGTAGCTCCTAAAGGTAAGTTTCTCAATATTCTGGGGCCCCTCCTGTGACTGGGTCCCCCTGGAGTTTGACTCTCAGACTTATCTGCGCTGAATCTCCAGCACTTCGTCAGTTATAGCTCAGATTTTTCCTTCCTGCACCGTTTTCTGCTCCTGAGTCTCTGCTCTGTTAAGTTATGATCTGCATTTGTTTTCTCTGTTTTTCCAGTCTTAGAGGTAACAGTTTGCTCTGTGTCCTCTTCTCTCTTATGAATCCAAGGAGAGTTGTTAATTTTTTCAATCTGTTCAGCTTTTTACCTATTGTTAGCATGGAGTGGTGACTTCCAAGCTCCTTACTGTTGTGGAGAACGAAGGCAAAGGAAATGTAGGGGGGAAAGAGATTTCCTTTGCAGGCCATTGCCAAGTACATAAGACTGACTGAGTGACCTTCCTCCAGAAATTCAACTGCCTGATGTTAATACTTTACTAGAGGAGAGGCAAAAGGCAACCTTAGCTTGACATTAACCCAAATTCCAGGATCCTGTAAATCTTCTTTAACATACAAAAATTCCTTTGGAAACTTCCTTTATCTCTACTGCCTTTCCCTGACCCCAAGATATATCTTAGTAATCATCCACCGAGCATACAGCTCGCTGACAAATACCTGAAGTGTCTCATGACTAACGTTTTACTTAAAAGTAGAAAATGACCTTAGATGCTCAGATTTCAGCTTTTTCAGTTTCAAAAATGAAATGGAAAAAAAACCGAAAACATTGATTTGATCTGTGCATCAAATGAGATCATTTATATCAAGAGGATAGCTTTGTGCCTCTCACGTAGTGGGTTCTTAATAAATATTTACTCTTTTTCTTCCACATTACGTTTGGGAGGGTTCTTTTTTTAATGAGAAATATGGTTAATGTATAACAAGGGGAAAATCATAGTTGATATCTGAAAATGATAATTACTGGAATTGAAAAATTAAAATTCAGGGCCCCAAAGACCTAGATTGACTTCTTTAATATGTATTTATACAGAATATGAAGTGGAAAAAGGAGGAATTGTTTATATACGTGTATATATATATACACTCATATATATTATATATGTATACACATATATAGCATATATGTATTATATATATAATACAGCACACACACTTTCTGACTCAGAAATTAAGTCTCTTATAAAATATATCTTAAGAAAATATGTGTAAAATAATTTCAAGGATATATGATACAATATTATTTAAAATAGACATTGGAAATAATTCAACTAAGTAAATGATGTCGCATACATAAAAAGAAATACGAGATTTTCAAAATTGTAGGGTAGATACCCATTAAAAAAAAGACAAAACAAACAAAAAAGGCGAGTCACTCAGAGAAAACATCCATAGTACAAAGAAATCACAGTTGTTTATATAAAAACATAAAGCAAATCAATTAATTAAAAACCTTTAGTGGCAAAATATTTTAACAAACCCTTCACAGCAGTCACTTTAAAAAGTGCTCAACCTTATTAATAGGAAAATGCAAAGTAAAACCATAATGTAATATTGCCACACACATATAAGAATGGCTAAAATTGAAAAATAATATTAAGTGTTAGCAAGGATGTGGAGAAACTGTAACTCTCGTATGTTGCTGGTATGAATGTAAAGTCTTAAAAGCCCTTAGGAAAACTAGGAAGTTCCTCATAAAGTTAACCAGACTTTTTTTTTTTTAAGATTTTATTTATTATTTATTTGGCAGAGAGAGACACAGTGAGAGAGGGAACACAAGCAGGGGGAGTGGGAGAGGGAGAAACCGGCTTCCTGCCGAGCAGGAGCCTGACACAGGGCTCGATCCTAAGACCCCAGGATCACTACCCCAGCTGAAGGCAGATGCTTAACCCACTGAGCCACCCAGGTGCCCCAACCAGACATTTCTTATCCAGCAAGTCCTATATACCTAAGAGAAATAAGTTGATATGTATACAAAAAGATTTGTACAAGAATATGCATAGCACCTTTATATAAAGGTCAGCTGACTGAGCATCCAACTGTTTGTTTCGGCTCAGGTCATGATATCAGGGTCATGAGTATCGAGCCCCTGCATTGGGCTCCATGCTCAGCATGGAGTCTGCTTGAGAGATTCACCCTCTCTCTCCCTCTGCCCCTCCTACTCATGCTCTCTCTCTCAAATAAAAAATATATATAATAAATAAATACTAGAAACAAACGTTCATCACCAAGACAACAGGAAACATAATTGTCTTATATTCATGAAATTTAATATTATTCAGCAATAAGAAAGGAACAAAATGATGATACATGTAATGACATGGAGAAATTGCCAAAATGTTATGTTGATCAAGAGAGTGACAACTGCATGTTGCCTTTTACAGGAAGTTCAAAAAACAGATAAATCTAGTGTGTGGGAATAGAAATCATAATAGTGGTTATTGGTGTAGAGGGAGTGATTAGAAATGTTATGAAGAAATGTTATGAAGAAACTCTCCTTAGTGATGGAAATGTTCTATTCCTTAATTCAGTTGCAGGTTGCCTGACACATACATTCATAAAATTCAACAAGCTGTAACCTTGAGATTTGTGTAATTTACAATATAAGTTATGCCTCAATTTTTAAAGAATTCTATAAGAATGAAGCATTCCTCATCATTAAAAAAATGTACAAAATCAGCATGCCACTTCAGCAAATATTTTGGAATGTCAGGCAATGCTAAGATAATAGGGCCTCAAGGTTGAACAAAGCAGCAAGACTCTTTGAAATGAAAAGCTAGCAATAGAGGGAGAGAGATGCATGCTTCAAAAAGAAGGAAGGTGAGGCAGAGGAGTAAAACAACAGTATTACAACTGTTAGTATCCTATGTCACGATAAGGAAGATTGGCTAATCATGGTCCAAGATAATTGAGCCAGGGATATGATGGCTGCATTCTGGAAAATTTTGGAAGCAAGATCATGACTTTGATCTTCCAATGTGCATCATTTTTCCATCCTACAAGATATGTGTTCTCAGTTATATTTCTATTGCAACAATATATGTATCAATCCTGCCCTGTAGGTTTTTTTTTTCCTTCCAGATTATCTCCCCATTCAATTGAGATAGAATTGACATACAGCACTATATAAGTTTAGGGTGTACAGCATAATGATTTGGCTTACAAATATTGTGGAACGATTCCCACAGTAAGTTTAGTTAACAATCATCATCTCATACAGATACAAATAAAAAAGAAAAAAAATTGCTTCCCTTGTGATGAGAACTCTTAGGATCTACTACTGTTTTAACAACTTTCAAATATACCATACAGCAGTGTTAACTAGTACTTATGTTGCATATTACATCCCTAGGGGACTTACTGATCTTATAACTGGAAGCTTGAACCTTTTGACCTCCTTTGTCCAATTTCCTACTCCCATCCCCACCCCCACCCCCATTTCCTATAACAAAAATATGATATTTTTTTTTCTTTTTAGAGTTCAGATTGAGATCTGAACTTTTTTGTCTTTCTCTTTATGTATTTGTCTTTCTTTTTCTGACTTACTTCACTTAGCATAATGCCTTCAAGATCTATCCATATTGTGGCAAGTGGCAGGACTTCCCTGTTCTTAAAGCTGAGTAATACTCCACTGTATATATACCACATTTTCTTTATCCATTCATACATTGATAGACACAGCTTGTTTCTATTTTTTGGCTGTTGGGAATAACCCCATTATGAACATGGGGGTACAGATACACATTTTTGACAGTGTCTTCATTTCCTTAGGATAAATACCCAGAAGTGAAATTGCTAGATCATATGGTAATATATTATCTTTATCTTTTTGAGGAATCTCTGTACTGTTTTCTATGGTGGCTGCACCTACTGGCAATCCCACCAACAGTGCACATGAGTTCCCTTTTCTCCACATCCTCACCAGCTTTTGTTATCTCATGTCTTTTTGATGATAGCCATTCTTATGGGTATGAGATATCACATTGTGATTGATGTCGTTTTCCTAATGATTAGTGATCTTGAGCATCTTTCATATACCTATTGGCCATTTCTATATCCTTGGGAAAATGTCTAATAAGGTTGTTTGCCCATTTTCAATTGGATTTGTTTGGTTCGGTTTTCCTTTGAGTTGTATGAACTCTTTATATTTTTTAGATATTAACCCCTTATCAGATATAATTTGCAAATATGTCTCCTATTCTGTAGGGTTTTGTTCATTTTGCTTATCATTTCTCCAATGCAGGAGCTTTTCAGTTTCATGTGGTTCCACTTGTTTATTTTGATGTTGTTGCTCTGCTTTAGGAGTCCTATCCAAAAAAATCACTGCTAAGTCACATGTCAAGGAGGCTTTATCCTGTTTTCTTCTAGGAGTTTCATGGTTTTAGATCTTACATTTATTTACATCTTTGAGTTAATTTTTGTGTGTGGTGTAAGACATGGATTTAGTTTCATTTTTTTGCATGTGCATAGCCTTTTTTTTTTCTGAACACCATTTATTGAAGAGCCTGTCTTTATTGAATATTTTTGGCTCCTTTGTCAAATATCAGTTGACCATCTGTCCATGGCTATCCATTCTTTTCCATGGCTCTATGTGCCTGTTTTTATACCAGTACCATACTGCTTGATTATTATACCTTTATAATCTAGTGTGAAATCAGGAATTACCTCTGGCTTTGTTCTTCTTTCTCAAGATTGCTTTAGCTATTCAGGGCCTTTTATGGTTCCATATAAGTTTAGAATTGGCATTTCTGCTTGTCAAAAAAAATGTCAATAGAATCTTCATATAAATTGCATTGAATCTATAGATGGCTTTGGGTAATATGGACATTTTACCAATATTAATTCCTTCAATCTATAAACAAAGGGTGTCTTTCTATATATTTGTGTCTTTTTTTAAATTTCTTTCATCAACATCTTATAGCATTCAGTGTCAGATCTTTTACCTCCTTGGTTAAATTTTATTGTTTTTGATTACTACTGTAAATGGGATTGTTTTCTTTCTTTTTCAAATATTCTATTATTGGTGTATAGAAATGCAACTATTTTCTGTATGTTGATTTTGTATCCTGCAACTTCACTGAATTTGTTGATTCAGTTTTTTGGTGGGGTTTTTGGGATTTTTATATAGAACATCATATCATCTGCAAAGTCAATTTTACTTCTCTTTCCTATTTGGATGCCTTTTATTTCTTTTCCTTCCCCGATTGCTCTGGCTATGATTTTTTAGTACTATGTTGAATAGGAGTGGGGAGAGTAGGCACCTTTGTATTATTCCTGATACTGGAGGAAGTGCTTTCAACTTTTTACCTTTGATTCTGATGATGCCTGTGGGTTTTTCATATATGGGCTTTATTGTGTTGAGGTATATTTTTCTTTGTACCCAATTTGCTCGGTGTTTTTTTAAATCATGAATCCATTTAAATCATGAATCCACTTTTAAATCCAAGTGATTTTTCTGCATCTATTGAAATGATTTTTATTTTTCATTCTATTAATGTCATGTATCACATTTATTGATTCGTATATGCTGAACAATCTTTGCATCCCAGGGATAAATCCCACCTGATCATGGTGAAAGACCCTTGTAATGTGCACTGAATTTGGTTTGCTGCATTTGTTGAGAATTGCTTCTATATTCACTGGCATAGCCCTATATTTTTCTTTTCTTCTAGTATCCTTATCTGGCTCTGGTAATGGTGGCTTTATAAATAAATGTGATAGTATTTTCTCCAGTTTTTGGGGGGGAAGTTTGAGAAGAAATGGCATTAGTTCTTCTTTAAATGTTTAGTGGAAATCACCAGTGAGGCCATCTAGTTTGAGGCATTTCTGTCCTGGGAGATTTTTTATTGTGGTTTCAATTTCCTTACTTGATACTGATCTGCTCAGATTTTCTATTTCTTCATGATTCAGGAATAATCATGTTGAGAACAAATATGCTATATGTGGATTATGTTTCTAAAAATTAATCCATTTTTTCTAGGTTATTCAGTTTGGAATATACTTGTTCTGAGAAGTTTCTTATAATCATTTGTCTTCCTATGATATCAACTGTAATGTCTCATTTTTCAGTTCAGACTGTAGATGAGTCCTCTCACTGTTTTCCTGAGTTAGTCTAGCTAAAGTTTTGTGAATTTTATCTTTTTAGAAAAAAAAAAAAACTCTTAGTTTTACTGATCTTCTCCATTGTTTTTCTGGTTTCTGTTTTAATTTCTTTGTGCTATGATCTTTGTTATTTCCTTCCTTCTCACTGTGAGCTTAGTTCTTTTATTACTTCCTTGAGGTGTAAAATGAGCTTATTTGAGATATTTCTTATTTCTTCAATGTAGATAGGCATTTGTCGCTATATACTTCCCTCTTAAAACTAATTTCATAGCATCCCATAAGTTGTAATGTGTTGTCCTTCCATTTTCAGTTATTTCAAGATAGTTTTTGTTTTCCCTTTTGATTTCTTCTTTGATCCATTGGTTATTCAAGGTCATGCTATTTATTCCCATATCCTTGTTAATTTTCCAACTTTCCTCTTGTTATTTATTTCTACTTTTTGTGTGTGATTGGAAATGATACTGTGGTGTTACTTCAATCTTATTAAATTTGCTAAGACTTGTTGTGTAATCCGTCATGTGATCTTTCATGTAGCATATTCCTTATGCACTTGAGAAGAATGTATATTCTGCTATAGTTGGATGAAATAGATCTGTATATGTCTTGACAGGTCCATTTGGTCTAATGTATGTTTTAAATCCGGTATTTCCTTATTCATTCTCTATATGAATAATCTATCTTTTGTTAAAAGTAGGTAATTAGGGGGCTGGGAGCTAAGATGGCAACATAGTAGTAGGACCCTAAGCTTGCCTCATCCCTGAAACATGGCTAAATAACTATCAAATCATTCTGAATACCCAAGAAATGGACCTGAGAACTGATAGAACAAACTGTACAACAAGAGGGAGAGAAGAGGCCACATTGAGGAAGGTAGGAAGTATGGAGATGTGGTTTGGGGTAGAAATGGACTGTGGGTGCTATGGAGTGGAGGGAGCCCTAGTCACAGAGAAAGGCGAGAGAGCATGGAGCACACTGGGATATGCACAAGGAGAACATTTCCCCAAAGCTATTGGCTGGGAAAATGAGAAAAGCTGGTATTTGTGAGTTTTTCAACCAGTGGGGCTCAAAGACTGGAGTTTTAGAGGTCCCCGGGCTTGGTGGAATAGAGCCCTGAGGGCACTGCCCTATTCCTGGAGAGAAGGCAGGCAAGCAACTGCCAGGCAGACTATGTGATCTGAGGATCACCTAAGGCACATGGAGAGAGACTATTTGTACTTCTTGGAGCACATCTGTGAGAGGTAGCATTGCCTGTCTGGGGACAAAAGAATTAATGTGCATCATTTCCCTCCCCCACCCCTCTGTATAGGGACAGAGACACCTGTTGGAGATGGCTAACCCAGACACTGGCTCTTTAGCCTGCTTTGCTCCACATCCCATGCCCCTGTTCTCTGGTGCACATGGAACATTCTCTAGAATAGATCACATCCTGGGTCACAAATCAGGCCTCAATAAGTACAAAAAGATTGAAATCATATCATGCATATTTTCTGATCACAAGGCTATGAAACTTGAAGTCACCCAAAAAAAAAATTTGGAAAGATCACAAATGAAGGTTAAACAACATACTATTAAAGAATCAATGGGTCAACCAGAAAATTAATGGAGAAATTAAAAAAAAAACATGAAAATGAAATTATGATGGTGGCAAACCTTTGGGATGCAGCAAAAGCAGTCCTAAGAGGGAAGTATATAGCAAGATAGGCCTATCGCAGGAAGCAAGAAAAATCTCAAATAACCTAACCTTACATGTAAAGGAACTAGAAAAAGAACAGTAAGGTCTAAAGGCAGCAGAAGGGAAATAATAAACATTAGCAGAGAAATAAATGGTATAGAAACTTAAAAAATACAAGACAGAACAAAACCTAGTAAAACAAAACAATGAAACCAGGAGCTGGTTCACTGAAAAAAATTAAAAAATTGATAAACTTCTAGCCAGACTTAGCAAAAAGAAAAGAGAAAGGATCCAAATAAATCATGAATGAGAGAGGTGTAATCACAACCAACACTCCAGAAATACAATAAGAGAATATTATGAAAAATTATGTGCCAACAAAGTGGACAATCTGGAAGAAATGGATAAAAACCTGGAAACATAAAAACTATCAAAACTGCAACAGGAAGAAATAGAAAACTTGAAGAGACCCATAACCAGCAAAGAAATTGAACCAGTAATCAAAATCTCCCAAAAACAAGAGTCCAGGGCCAGATGGCTTTCTAGGGGAATTCTACTAAACATTTGCAAATGAGTTAAAACCTATTCTTCTCAAACAATTTCCAAAAATAGAAACGAAAGGGAAACTTTGAAACTCTTTCTATGAGACCAGCATTACCCTAATTCCAAAACAGACAAACACTCCAGTAAAAAAGAGAAGTACTGGCCAATGATGAACATAGTTGCAAAAATTCTCAACAAAATACTAGCAAATGAAGTCCTGGAATACATTAAAAATCATTCACCATGATCAAATGGGATTTATTCCTAGGATGCAAAGGTGGTTCAATATTTGCAAATCAATCAACATGATACACAACATTAATGAAAGAAAGTATAAGAACCATATTCTCCTCTCAAGAGATGTAGAATAGGGGCGCCTGGGTGGCTCAGTTGGTTGAGTAACTGCCTTCGGCTCAGGTCATGATCCTTGAGTTCCGGGATCGAGTCCCACATCGGGCTCCCAGCTCCACGGGGAGTCTGCTTCTTCCTCTAACTTTCCTCTCTCATGCTCTCTCTCACTTTCTCTGTCTCTCAAATAAGTAAATGAATAAAATCTTAAAAAAAAAAAGAGAGATGTAGAATAATCATTTGACAAAGTACATCCATTCGTAATAAAAACTCACAACATCATAAAGGCCATATACCAAAAAACCCAAAGCTAATTTCATCATCAGTGGGCAAATCCTGAGAGCTTTTCTTCTATGATCAGAAACAAAACCAGGGTGTCCACTTTCACCACTATTATTTAACATAGTACTGGAAGTCCTAGTCTCAGCAATCAGACAACAAGAAGAAATGTCATCAAAATCAGCAAGGAAGAAGTCAAACTTTCACTATTTGTAGATGACATGATACTCTATAGAAAGCCCAAAAGACTCCCCCAGAAAAGTCAATAAAGTCACAGGATACAAAGTCATCATATAGAAATCTGTTGCATTTCTATACAGTGATAATGAAGCAGGAGAAAGAAAAATCCAGGAATCAATCCCACTTAGAATTGTACCAAAAACCGTAAGATACCTAGAAAGAAGCCTAACCAAAGAGGTAAAACATCTGTACTCTGAAAACTATAAAACATTGATGAAAGAAATTAAAGATGACACAACAAAATGAGAAAATAGTCTGTGCTCATGGATTGAAAGAACAAATATGATTAAAATGTCTATACTATCCAAAGCATTCTACACATTTACTGCAGTCCCTGTCAAAATAGTGCAAGCATTTTTCACAAAACTAGAAAAAACAATCCTAAAATTTTTATGGAGCCACAAAAAACCCTGAATAGTCAAAGCAATCTTGAAAAAGAAAAGCAAAGCTAGAGGCATCAAAATTCTGGTCTTGTAGTTGTATGACAAATTTGGAGTGATCAAGACAGTGGTACTGGCACAAAAACAGATGCCTAGATGAATGGAACAGAAGACCCAGAAATGAACCCACAACTATATGGTCAACTCATCTTCAACAAAGCAGGAAAGAATATCCAATGGAAAAAAAGTCTCTTCAGCAAATGGTGTTGGGGAAAGCTGGATAGCAACATGCAAAAGAATGAAACTACATGCACTTTCTTATACCATACACAAAAATAAATTTAAAATAGAAAAAAGACCTAAATGGGAGACAGGAAACCACCAAAATCCTCGAGTAGAACACAAGCGGTAACCTCTTTGACAACAGCCTTATCTTACTAGATATGTACCCTGAGGCAAGGGAAACAAAAGCAAAAATAAACATTTGGGATTTCAAGATAGCTTCTGCACAGAGGAGGAAACAATCAACAAAACTAAAAGGTAACATTTGGAACTGGGGGAGGGGAGATATTTGCAAATGACATATCTGAGAGAATATATAAAACTCAACACGCCCCCCAAAATAATCCAGTTTAAAATATAAATAAAATAACCCAGTTAAAAAAATGGGCAGAATACGTGAATAGACATTTTTCCAAAAAAGACATCCAGATGACTCAGACACATAAAAAGATCACTCATCATCAGGGATATACAAATGAAAACCATGATCAGATACCACCTCATACCTGTTAGAATGGCTAAAATTAACAACACAGGAAGCAACAGTTGTTGGCAAGGATGTAGAGAAAGGGGCACTCTCTTACGCTGTTGGTGGGAATAGAAACTGGTTTAACCACTGGAAAATAGTATAGAGGTTCCTCAAAAAGTTAAAAATAGAACTACCCTATGATCCAGCAATTGCATAGTAGGTGTCTAAAAAAGTATACAAAAATACTGTTTGAAAGGGATACTCGCAACCCAATGTTTATAGCACCATTAGTTACAATAGCATTATTATTGAAACAGTCCAGGTGTCCATCAACTGATAAATGGATAAAGAAGATGTGATATAGGGACGCCCAGGTGGCACAGTAGGTTAAGCAATCCACTCTTGGTTTCAGATCAGGTTGTGATTTCAGGTCATGAAATCAAGCTCCTCCTCCTTGGGCTCCAAGCTCAGCAGAGAGTCTGCTTGAGACGATCTCAAGGTCCTGAGATTAAGTCCTGCATCCACCTCTCTGCTCAGAGGGGAGTCTATTTGAGGATTTTCTCCTTCTCCTTCTCCCTCTGCCCCCCAACCTGGTCTTGTGCATGCTCTCTCACTCTTTTGTTTCTCTTCAAAATAAATCTTTAAAAATAAATAAAAACTTGAGGAAAATAAAGTGAGTGACTGAAATCACCTACTATCATGATTATCCTTTTCTCCCATTAGATCTGTTAGTATTTGCTTAATGTATTCAGGTATTTTGATAAATACATTTATAATTGTTATATATTCTTGATTAATTGACCCCCTTATCATCATATACTGGTGATCTTTGTCTCTTATTACCATTTTTGGTAGGAGATCTATTTTGTCTTATATTAGTATAGCTGAATCTGCTCTCTTTTGTTCTACACTTATGTGTCATATCTTTTGCCATCCATTCACTTTGAATCTATGTGTATCTTCAGAGCTCTAGTGAACCTCTCAGAGGCAGCTAACACTGGGCTTTGTCTTTTTAAAATTCATCTAGCCATTTAATGCCTTTAATTAGAGAATTAAACTCTTTAACATTTCGAGTAATTATTGATAGGTATTACTAATGTCACCCTATTAATTTTTTCATGTATGTTTTATAGTTCCATTTTTCCCTTATTCCTTTCTGCCTTCCTTTGTAAATTCATAATTTTCCATAGTGCTATCCTTTGGTTCCCATCTCTTTATGTTTTGTGTACGTTTTGTGGATTTTTGCTTTGTGGTCCCCATGAGGCTTATATAAAACATCTTATAGATATAACTGTCTACTTTATGTGGATAACAACTTAACTTTGATTGCACACAGAAAACTTTATCTTTTCATCCTGTTTTACATTTTCATGATACCATTAACATTTTTTATTGAGTATTCATTAACAAATTATTGAAACTATTGGTATTTTTAATACTTTTGTCCCTTAAATTTTATTATAGATTTAAACAGTTGTACATTACCATTTTATAGTATTAGGGTATTCAGAATCTGATGATGTTGTCAGGATACTAGGATACATCCTTTTTTTTCTAGTTTGAAAAATTCTTTTAGCATTTCTTGTAATGCAGGTTTAGTAGTGATTAATTCCTTTAGCTCTTCTTCTTCTTCTTCTTCTTCTTCTTCTTCTTCTTCTTCTTCGGAATCATCTTTATTTCACCTTTAATTATGAAGGAGAACTTTCTTGGGTAAAGTATTCTTGGTTGGCAGTTTCTTTTAGCATTCTGAGTGTGTTATCATTCTCTCATATACTGTAAGGTCTCTGCTGATAAATCTGGTGACAGCCTTATGGTGATCTCCTTTAATGAGAAAATTGTTTCTTCTCTTCCTGCTTTTAAGATTCTCTCTTAGTCTTTGATTTTAGACAATTTTATCATTATGTGTCTTGGAAAAGAATGTTTTTGATTGAGATTTTGAGGTGAGCAATTAGCTTCATCAACTTGTATATCC
Source organism: Nasua narica (assembly GCA_028533885.1). Taxonomy (NCBI): domain Eukaryota; kingdom Metazoa; phylum Chordata; class Mammalia; order Carnivora; family Procyonidae; genus Nasua; species Nasua narica. The sequence continues at coordinate 7,583,029 of CM052807.1, forward strand.
AAATCTCTCCCAATGTTTGAGAAGTTCCCAGCCATTATTTCTCTAAATAAGCTTTCTCTTCCGTTCTTCCTCTCTTCACCTTTTGGGAGTCTGATAATGCCTATATTATTCTTTTGATAGTATCCCATATTTCTCATAGTTTTTTTTTAATTCTTTTTTTCCCTTTTCTTTTTTGCTTTCTTTCATCTTCTAATTGTGTAATTTCAGTTGAACTCTCTTCTTACTCACTTACTCTCATTTCTGCATGTTCAAGTCTGATGGTCAGAGCTCCCTGTAGAATTCTTCAGTTTAGTCATTGTATTCTTCAGGTTCAAAATATTTTTTCCTACATTTTTGTTGAGCTACCTCTTTTGTTCTTGCATTATTTTTCTATCCTTAAACTGCTTATCTATGTTTTCTTTTATCTGAGCATCCGTAGAATAATTATTTTTTAATTATTTTTCAAATTCTTTGTCTTTGGAGGTCACTGCATTCCTTTAGTGCTATCATGTTTTCCTGATTGTTGTGTGATCCCTGTAGCCTTGCCTAGGTGTCCATGCATTTGGAGAAGCAGTCACCTCTTAAAGACTTTATAGACTAATTTTGGTAAGGGCATCCTTCCACCTGTGAATCATGCTGTGGCCCCATATCTAGTGGTGCAGCATGCCACATGCAGGATGGTGTGGCAGTGGTCCAAGGTGTGATGTGCCTGGTTCAGGCCATCAGAGTCCATAGTATTGATAATTGTGTGGCCCTTGGCAAGCACTGCTACAAGTGCTGCTGGACTTCCAAGAGGTGCCTCCAGGACTTAGTAGGACCAGGGCAGGCATTAGTGGTGGCTGGAGTCGGTGGTGTGCATACGCTTGGCTATAGGAACCTCCATTTCAGGTGCCTATGAAGTGGCAGAAGCCACTTGTGGACACATTCATAGTGATGGGCAGGTAGCTAGGACCAGGGCCAACGATGGGCTCACTGGCATCTACAGAGACATAGATGCCAGCGTGCTCTCCTATGGTTTCACACTCAATCCCTGGGTGAACCAGTAACAAGGGTAGGACTGGGAGGCCTGTGAATCCAGATCTGGAGGGAGTAGCTGCAGGTAGGCATGGTGAGGCCAGCCAGTGATAGAAAACAGGGCCTGATCTGGACCCCCAAGCCGTCATGAGGTCCCTGGAGGTCCATGTGCTCTCCGGAGGCTGTACTCTTTGCCCCTGGGCGTGCATGTTCAAGTGGAAGCTGCTGACGAGAGTTGGCAGGAGGCTTGCAGGTGTACAGCTGGAGGGGCTATCTGCAGGTAGGTGGGGTGGTGCTGGCCATTGGCAGAAGGCAAGGCTGATCTGCACCTCCAGTCAGTTGCATGGTGCTTGGATGCCAGTGTGCTCTCCTCTGGTTGCATGCTCTTCTTCCTGGGTGTGCACATTGACAGCATGCTGAATTAAAGCCGAAGGGGCTTCCTACAGTTGGGCATGGTGTTCCCAGTCAGTGACATGAGCTGGGCCCACAAGCAGTTGTGGCTCTAGCTATCCGTACATTCACCCAGAGCTACACACTCTCTCCTCAATTTGCACACCGCAGTGGAGGCCAATGACAGATGTCATGCTAGTGACATGCAGGTACACAGTTGGAGGGGGAACGGCGCTGGGGGCCAGCCAAGAGCACCTAGGCTGGTGTCTTGCACCGAAGCAGCTGCAGAAGCCCAGGCTGGCTGTGGGCATATCTCCTCAGCTCCTGGTGGGTCAAGAAGGGAATCAGGTAACTTAACGTCTTATACTTGCACAGCTTCTGATACCTGGCTCCAGTGAAGGGGACAGTGGTGATGAGGGAGAGGCTGAGGCAGTAGCAGCTTCTGCTTTTCTTCCTTGTTCCTAGCCAGCTCTCTGATGACTTGGCTGGGGGAAAGCTGAAGAGAGACCTTCACACAGTTTCAGAGACGGTAGAGGTCATTCACTCCTCTCTTCCTGTCTTGGTGAGAGGAACCCCTGGGAAATTTCTCTTTGGTGCTGAACAATGCCAGCTTGGGAGGTGGGACTATGCCGGCAGAATGAAGTTGTCTTCCTTCTTTTCTCTGATTATTCTGTTTTTTTGTTGTTGCTATTATTGGTTTGTTGGTTGGTTTTTTGATTTGTTTATTTTTTGTTTTTGTCCCGTGGCATTATTAAAACTTCCTAAGTGGATTCTAGAGGTCTTCCAGAGCTGTTTTTGTTTCTGATTAGTTATCTAATCACTGATCTTTGTTGGGGGGCAGGAAAGCTGGGGTCTCCTACATCACTATTACTTTCCAGAACTCTAAACCTTTAATATTTGTTTACTAAGGTTGTAGGGTACAAAAATCAATATGTAAAAATCAACCATGTTTTCTTATACTAGCTATGAACATTCAACAATTGGATTGTTTTAAAATGTCATTTATAAAAATATTGAAAAGTTTTCTTTCATTTCCTATGAAATATATAGGAATTAATCTGAAAAATATTTGCAAGACCTGTCCACTAAAAACCATGAATCTTTACTGGGATAAATTTAAAAGGGCCTAAGAAATTGGGAAATATGACTTCATCATGAACTAGAGTAAATAATATTGCTAGAATGCCAGTTCTCCCCAACTTGATTCAGAATGAGCCTAACCAAAATCTCATGATGCTTTTTTGTTTTGTTTTGTTTTGTTTTGTTTTTGGTAGAATTTTATAAGCTAATGTAAAATTTATGGCAATGTAGAAGATCGAGAAAAGTCCAAACACCTTTGAAAAAAGACCGAATTGAAATACAAAGAGTGCTTGTTTGTGTGCGTGTGTGTCTGTGTGTGTGCATAACTAATTTTTTAACAAAGTATAAAAGCAATTCAATTGAGAATAGTTTTTTCAACAAATAGTGCTATAACATTGATATAGAAAATGAAATTTCTTATCTTCATTGCATCATATACAAAAATTAACTCAATGGATCATAGACCAAAATGTGGTATGCCAGAGAACAAAATAGAACACCTAAAACTGCAGAACTTACAGAAGAACTTGTGATTAAGCAAAGGTTTCTTTTTTCGTTGTTAAGGTTTTATTTATTTGTTTGAGAGAAAGAGACCACAAGAGAGAGCATGAGTAGGGGTGGGTAGAGGGAGAAGCAGGCCTCCCATTGAGCAGGGAGCCAGACACAGGGCTTGATGCCAGGACTCTGGGATCATGACCTGGGCCCAAGGCAGATGGTTAACTGACTGTGCCACCCACGTGCCCCTAAGCAAAGATTTCTTGACTGTGGTACTAAAACCATGATTCCCCAAAGGAAAAAAATATTGGAAAATTAGACTTTATCAAAATTAAAAATTTCTGTTTTTCAAAAGACATCATTATGGAATAGAAGAAAATATTTGCAGAGCATTTATGTGATAAAGAACTTATATCCAGAATATGAAAAAAGAACTTCTACAACTTAATAATTATGAAACAACCCAATTTAAAATTGGCAAAAATGTAAGCACACTTCACTAAACATGTTAATTCTAAAGATAGGTTGCACAACCTTGTGCCTATAGTTAACAATACTGGATTGTATACTTAAAAATTTGTTAAGAGGATAGATTTCATGTGAAGTGTTCTCACCACAAGAAGAATAAATAAAATGAGGAGAATACATTGCAGCAAGTGAAAAGATAGTCAAGAGTCATTTGGGAAATGCAGATTTCCCAGGGAAACTGCAATGAGATACTCCCTATTAGAATGACAAAAATCTAAAAGACTGGTCATACCCAATGTTTCTGGAAATATGGAGGAACTGGGATTTTCATACACTGCTAATAAGAATATAAAGTGGTACAAGCACTTGGAAAATCAGTGGGACAATTTCTTAAAAAGTTAAATATGTAGCTTCTGCCTGATGTAGACATTTTACTTGTGGATATTTACAGAGAAGAACTGAAAACTGATGTCCACACAAAGGCTGGCATGTGACTATTTATAACAACTTTGTCTAGTCACAAGCTGGAAACAAATGTCCAGAACTTGGTGAATGAGTAACCAAATTGTACTATTAGCCGTACAATGAAAAACTACTCAATATGAAAAAGGAATGAACTGTTGATTTATGCAACTACATGAGTCGACCTCAAAAAAGTACAGTTAATAGAAGAAGTCAAAGGATAAAGAATGCATGCTGTTTGATTCCATTCATGTGAAATGCTAAAAAAATCAAACTGATCTGCTCCATAAGAAGCAAACCAGTGGCTGCCTGGGGCTAGGGATCAGTGAGGGGGAAACAGGAGTCCGAGGAAAGTTAAAGGATAATGAAAATGTTCATTACCTTGATTATGGAAATGACTTTCCTTGATATGGAAATGTCTTTCCAAGACAAAGACATTCTGCTATATGAGAATACCATACTCCAGGTGGCTTATAAACAAGAGAAATTTATTTCTTAAGTTATTGAGGCTTGGAAGTCCAAGATCAAGGCACTGGCAGATTTGGTACCTACTACGAAATCACATCCTTATTCATAGAGGTCTTCTTGCTGTGTCCTCACAGGGCAGAAGAGGTGAGGAAGCTAGCTCTCTGAGATACCTTTTAGGAAGGCACTAATTCCATTCATGAGAGATCATGACTACCTCTCAAGGCCTCAGATTACCTCCCGAAGGCCTGGCCTCCAGATACCGGCACATTTGGAATTAGGTTTCAACATATAAATTTTGAAGAAACACAAACATTTCATATGTAGTAAGAGGTATATCCATGTGTTATGACTCATCAAATTTTACATTTTAAATATCTGAAATGAATTGCAGTTCAATTATCCCTCCGTAAAACTGGGAGAGAAATCACAAAAGATAGAGCTGCCTGCAGAATGTATCCCTTTTCATGATGCTCACTTTAAGTTATTGTCCAGGTACTTATTTAATGTCTACTCTCCTCCAGAAACTGTCATCCTCATGAGATATGGTCACAGTCAAAGCAGTTGTCTTCATGTCTCTGTCTTCATGGAGCTCTAGCAGGGAACATGGAAACTGAACAAGTAGCTACACAGTTACTTAGTGCTAAAAATGGGAAGGAAAAAAAAAAAAACAGTGGGTCTCTATAATGGTGCCTAATTTAGTCTGGGACAGATCCCTGGCTGAGGAGTGATGTGTAAGTGAAATTTGAAAGAGTAGAATTGCTGCAACTTTCCGTCAGATGGGACAGTGTATGGGATGCTTTGTGATGAGAAAAAGAATGCACTCTGAAGAACTTTATTGGAAGGTGGAGACAGAGAGAACCAAAGGGGATGCTAGAGAATCAGCTGGAGCCAAAATACTGGGGCTTTATAAGCTGTGTTAGGGATTTAGGTTTGTATCCTAAAGATTACGGAAATCGTGTTGGACTTTAAAGCAGCATAATTAGGGGCTCCTGGGTGACCCAGTGGGTTACCTGTCTGCCTTCAGCTCAGGTCATGATCCCAGAGTTCTGGGATAGAGTTCTGTATTGGGTTCTCTGCTCAGCAGGGAGTCTGCTTCTCCCTCTGCCTCTGCCCCCTCCCCTTGCTTGTGCACTCTCTCTCTCTCTGTCAAATAAATAAATAAGATCCTTAAAAAAAAAAAAACTGACATAATTAGATCAGCTATAGAGGGAGAGAGCTGAGCCCACAGCATTGCCACAATTCTGAAATTCTCATTGTAAATGCTGTGTTGGGTCAGGGTCCGCATGGCTTCAAATTGTGTGTCTTAGAGACATTTTCTAGGTGGGAATGGTTTGTGTGTGTTTCCATATCAGAGATGTATCCCTGTGGGTCTCCGTTTTCCCATATGTGTTTCCTGTCCAATAATGAATCTTGGCTTGAAGCTTTTTATGGTCCCTTGCATGTCATGTTCCTGTCAGGGGGATAACACATGATGTGGGCTGACTATAATATAATGTCATGCATTATTGATCCTTAAAATACTTTGTTCCAGCATCAATTGGTGATAATGAGTACTTGATATACTAGGAAAGCCTTTCCATCCTCTGTTTATACCCTTTGACTTAAACTTAGATAATGTCGGAAAAACTTGAATGGATGTCACCACCTCATAATCCTGACTAACCTTTGCTCTTTCCTTGAGCTTTGGAGGAAGCTGAAAAAGTGTCCTGTCCACAAACAGCTGCTGGGCTCTCTGTCATTTAGTCCATTACATCCACATTAAAGCTGACATGTTGGAATGGGTGCTCCCTGCCAGTCTTCCCTACTTGCCCTCCTCTCTCTCCCCCTTCCTCATTCCCAGCCCCTTCCACGCATTCCACATCATCTCAGTTGTAATTAGAAGATGAGAAGAGTAAATTAAAAAAACCCTAAAATTTTAACACATTGTTGTCATTTGGTGTGAATGCCAATGATGTATTAAAATCACTGAATGCACAATTACCAGATTGGTGAGTGAATTTTCAGTGCTTGCTGCCCATTGCTGTTTGCATTACATAATGATACTCCATGATATGATCTGAAATAGCAAACATTTTACTTGCATATTCATTATTGGAATTCTGAAAATCTAGGTGTGTTCTCAGGCATATTTAAATTTTTCCATATATGGCATTACATATTACTTTTTAAGAGATAGTCCATAATAAATATGTGAGATTAGGTTGGATGAGTAATTAAGATATTATATGATATAACTCATTAACTACATTTTAACTATTGAATCATACCTACCCAATTTGAAGGAAGTCACATAAAAATTTATCTAATGTGAAGAGATTAAGAAATGTTCATGAGAACATTCTACTTATATTTAGAAAAATCCATTTTCTCACACACACAGAAAAAAGAAAAATCCATATCCTCATACTCTAATGGCTTTGGCTGTTCCAAATTCAGAATATTTCTCATGAGCCCAGCTTTACCGCCCATAAGAATATGTATGAGATGAGAAAAGACAGGAAGACCCACAGGATTAGGGAGACTTCCTCCAAACCAATATTTATAACTTTTTGGACTGCCCAGGAAACTTTATAACTTAGCTAAGGGTGCTATCATAAGATGTGGTGTGTGTGAAGGGTAGGCTTTTCTTTGAAGAATAGATTTTAGAAAAAGATGTGTCTGGAGACCAAAGGGATTATATCACCTGTCAAGTAGTGTCTTTCCATCAATATTTAAAAGTGGGAAATGCACTCCATTTTTAGACTCACTGCATACATCAGGAAGCAGAGTCAGGCCAACCTGATCTGAAGGTCAGCCAACCTTCAGAAGTCCCCACTTTGACTAATAGATTTCCTCAGGTTTAATGCCAACTCCTCAGAGTCTAGTAACCCCAAACATCCCTATTTCCCTTTCTGAAAGGTTCAGTGGCTCAAGCTAATGGCTCCAAGTCCTTTTGAGAAGGAAAGGGAAAGAAGCACTGACAGTACACACTTGTGACTACTTGGCAGGCGCTTCCTCAAAAGGACCTGCCATCATTCCATCCTACAGAGAATATCTGCAGAGCTTTCCAACAATGGCAGCACTCCTCTCACCAAATGTTGCTCCATGATTCTGTGAACAGTGTCGTCTAAGCCCTCCCAGATGGGTGAGTCAGTCACACATTAGAAATCCACTCCAACATTCCTCTTTCCTTAAACCATTAGATGTTTTCCTCTACATGACAGCAAGGCAATTGCACATTTTAGTTTCATTTAACATAGACCAAAATGATACTCCGGTTTCAGTTGACATGTGAGCAAATTGTGAGGGCCTTTGCCAGTTGCTAAAGCTAAGATAGGGAATCCAGAATCCCTCGTAAGTGCACCCATACTGATACATTTGGCCATTTCAGACTTATGTTCCTTTCACCCTGGACAAATACAGTCATGTCCATTGATAAACTTGTATATTCTTGCTGATATAAACCACATTTTGCAGTTTTTTCAGTGTATAAGTTGACTCCTCCCAGGTAAGACATGGTACTCATTTCTCTGGTTAGGTTGGATTTGACTCTAGTATGTATGTGGAGGCCATGAGTGGTAGCAACTGTAGACCCTTTGCAATGTAAGGTCATTACAGTATTCTTATGCTGGGAGAACCTACTTCCTCAGATGGGAAAGGAAGAGCACTCTCTGCTGGTAAGGAAGGTTTAAAGGGATTTATAGGGAAGATTCATTTGAATATACCTTCATTCATCTCCATTCCAATTGTTAGGAACCATTCTTTCCCTACCAGTGCCCTAACATTCACATAAGTGATTTGGTAAGGATGAGAAATCATCTTGAATCATAACTTGGAGCTAAAAGAGATTATTTTATGCTAATAATAGAATTGCCTGTCCCAGATTCTCTTATACTGTGCCTGGAGTTGTTCCTTTTTCATTCTAGTCCTTCTCCAACCCAATAAAAAGTAGTTTGCTTAGTTTTTCAAAATGGCCCCTTTGTTTTCCAAAGCATTCTCTTTGATAGGCACATTATTTCAGGTAACATTTGGGGGCTTATGCCTTAAAAAAAAGAAAAGAAAAAAAAAAGATGTCCCTATTTTGAACATTGTAGTAGGCTTCAGTAGATAATTAAAATAGTGAAGTAAATGCTAGTGTTCTCTCTTCAGAAGTTAGCTATCTCAGAATGGTTGGGTTTTGGAAGCATGTTTTTCTTAGATGCTTGGCTTAAAATTCAGGGTTTTGCCACCAATGAGACAACACCTTGAAAAGACTCAATCTAAAATCTTTAACTAAACTTAATATTAGAGAAAGTCCAAACTAGCACACAATTCAGTTTGTTATATACTGATTATAATGCATTAACTAAAAAAAATGCTCTTATTTTTAAGAGCAGAATCACAATTATGTAGTAGGAAAAAAATGGAGTTTAAACAAATGCAATTTGTGTCCTTGTTACCACCAGAGATCCCCCTGCAATGTTCCCTGAGGCTCTGAGGTTTTTGACTGCCCTTTGTCCTCCTCCCTTAGGTTCTTTCTATTTCTGGCCAATTAAAGGTTTCAATGAATTTATAAACAGTGCATTTTACTAGAAAGAAGATATTAATTTTCATCCATGGCATTTCTAATTATCTCTGGAGTTGTTCTCCATTCACATTTGACATAGGATATGACTGGCTTTCTCCTATATCCCATCTCTGTTTTCGTTTCATTCCTTTGTGAGAAAAAAAAAGTCAATGTATTCCTTGTTTCTTGCTGAAAAATAGAAAAAAGTGGGATTGTGTCTGTAAACTAGATTTCCTAGTGGTGGTCTGTTGTCATCAACAGAGCATTGCCATGCAAACAAGTTGACTTTAGGAGGTCAGGCGTCATACCTCATGATCCTCATCAATACCACTTTTACGGAGATTACTAAAGAAAATGTAACATGTAGTCTACAGTCTCCAGATATTTTTATACTGTCAACCAGGCTTCTGGCCAAAAATTGGAACCAGCTTTCTCTTTTAAATATTTTTAAAGTAATCAAAAACAAAATGACTTAGATAAAAAATACAGCACTATCTTATTAAAAATAAAATATATGCAAAACTCTGAGGTAAGAGCGGCTTTTAGGCAAATAGGCTTGAGGGATGAAATGTAAAAATGGTCAGAGACCCCAGGTCTGAGTACAGGCAGGCCCATCAGGTGGCCCACCTCAAAATATCCATAGGCCCTGACTAACCAATGGACTACCAATAAGCAGGAACAGTGACCAAAAAAGGGAAACTTTCATAGGTCCCCATACCTCCTCACTTTCCCCCTGTAAATATAGCCCCTACCCATTGCCTTCTTGCCGACAGCCTCTCCTCTCCTGTCCGGCCCGATGCTCCCTTGGTGTGTGTACAATAAATTTCTAGCTGCTTTGTTCTGCCTCAGGTGAATCCTTTCACCACACATGCCACCGCTCCCCCGAGTCACCCCACATTTGGGGATCCCCATCAGTTTGAGAGGGACCCCATTGGTGGCCCCACATGGAGAGACTGTGGCCCTCCACATTTGGGGCACCCCCTGTAGGAGGAGCTTTGCCATTCCGGATTCTCTGAGAATTTCTGAGGATCATCCCTCTGTGGACCCACTCTAGCTCTCCTTGGGGAGCTGATGACCTCCAGCCAAGGTTGCTTCTCAGTTAAGCTCTAAACCCCAAGGGGGAACCATCCCCACCGTCTTTCCTTGGAAAGGGTGAGGGATTTCCCCTTTGGCTCTTCAGAGGTACCTTCCCTTCCTGTCCTTCCTCTTTTCCTCCCTTCAGCAGTCTAACCCTAGTACTCCTCAAACAACGGAGGACCAACCAGGTTGGCTCCCTGGTGTGGGCTGAAACTCTGAGGACCAACAGGTTGGATGGCTGCACTTGTGAGAAGGAACCCCTTCTGCTTTCTCACTCTGCCCCTGAGGTCTGGTCCCAGAGTCCAATGTGATTGGCAGCTTGCCCAGGGTGAATCCGCACACATTATGGACTTGGGACCCTTTCTTGACGCTGGCTGACTCTCAGTGGCCTGGCTTCTTTGGGCCTCCGCCCCTTATTCTCTCTTCTCCTGGGTCCAGCAGACATCTTGATCTGCAGGCAAACACAATACTATGCATCTGAGTAGTGAGTCCTTCTCCTCCTTTTACCCACCTCATCTGGCCAGGCCGGTGTCAATCTCCCCTTGTTGCCAGGGGACAACCCCACAGGAAGTGCCATGCCATTTCCCTCAACCCTCTTGGTGGGACACCCCAAAAGAGTTGCCCCTATTTGCCTCAACTCCTCTTCATGGCGGGATGTCACCAGAAGAGTGATAGAGCGCCTGGTAGAGCTGTGGTCCTTTTTCACATCAGTGGAGTGACCATGAGTCAGAACGCTATTCCATTTGGATGGAGGCCCCATTGGGAATCAGCAGTCAGTCTTTCCCACCCCCTGTCTTCCTGGGACTCACCGTTGGGCTGCATTCTTTTTTTTTTTTTTTTTAAGATTTTATTTATTTATTTGACAGAGAGGAGGGAGATCACAAGTAGGCAGAGAGAGAGGGAAGCAGGCTCCCCGCTGAGCAGAGAGCCCGATGCGGGGCTCGATCCCAGGATCCTGAGATCATGACCTAAGCCGAAGGTAGAGGCTTTAACCCACTGAGCCACCCAGGCGCCCCATGCATTCTTAAAAGCTAGAACAAATTTGACCCCTAGTGCCTGACATTTCTGGCCTCAGTACAAACTCCCACATCAAGAGACATGGCCCTCCCATGGAACTCTCTGTTCTAATACTACTTTGCAGCTTGACCTCTTTTGCTAGAACTCCTCCAAATGTTTGGAAGTCCCATATATGTCTTATTCAGTTTCATGGCCTTAAATCAGGACCTTGACCTAAGAGCGTTTTGCAGAAAATGTTTGACCAAAAACCAGCCACCTCCCAACTTATTGGATGTCTATTCTCTAACTGTTCCAACTCCTAATAGATGTGGGGGCTTCTCCCTCATTGATTTCTGAACTCCCTCATGGATGAGGTTTAGAACCAGGAACCCTCTTTCTCAGCCTTCTAGTGGTGCCTCACCTCTTCTGCCTCCCCTTATTCCTGTCTCTGTATGACCTTGCATGTGACCTGCACACACTGCCCATTTCAGAGTGCCCCACTGATGCCTCAGGTGAAAATTGACAATGGGGAACAAATTGATTGACTTTTAAATGGACTCAAATGGAACATAATTTGGTATTTAAACTAAGTGAAGTTACTTTCTACCAAGGTTTACTAAAGGTCAAATAAGTTCATGATCTCTCTGTTGCAATTTTTCAGTAAGAGATGACCTACAGTAATGGTTGATTTTATCTGTCTCAAAGTTTTCATGGGTAATTGTTAAGATGGCTTTCAAAGTATTTGGCAACCTGAAACTAAAGTGTTGCTTGGATGATAGATTGGATTTAATTCCTTGAACATCTAGGTATTTTTCAAATAGGATGAAATTCTAAAGCATTGATTACTAAACATAAGGTTTGTGCTTTTGACTTCTTATTGCAAAGAAACTAAGGATATTTGGGTCATTTGGAAAACATGCTTTGTGTTTAAGAGTTATGATGTAATAGTTCATAATTGGTTACTACTTAGTTATCACTAGAGACTGAGGTTTTTAAGAGTTAAAATTCTACTAAATATAATTAAGACTAAGAGAAATAAGGGAAGCAACTCTGTAAGAAAGATATAAGGAATGGGAATACATTTTTGTTGAAGGAAAAGGAAAGTTGTAGAAAAGTTGTAGATTTGTAAAGGGAAGTCTTTGGAAAGGAATTCTATGTGTGGTCAGGATAGACTAAGGTTGAAATGAGTGGATTTTAAAAGTACACTGTTATAAGATTGAAAGTCTACTTTCTCTCAGTTAAAAAGACAACATTTTCTTGAATCATTGGTCTGTTCTTGAAGAAAATGTAAACAAAGTTTTCTCTATTTGCTCAGAAAAACCAGTTTCAGTGTTACCTTTATTACATCTCTGATGATCCGTAATCCTATTTAGGGATGTGCTTTAAAATTTCTAAGGTTTTAACAAACTTCCCCAAAATTTAAGTTGTAAACAAAGTCTTCTTGACTAATTAGTCTTGTTCATTTGGTATGTTACCTTCTGGTATAAGGTCACTATTTTATATTCTGATTATTGAAATGTTATGTGTCACAGAAATAACAATTTCCTTATCACTTGCATCATAATGAACTCTCCTATTAGATCCTTAACAATGTCCATTTCTGAGTTTTTTGGTCATTTACAATTGTTCTTATTCTCTTGCAAAATGTATTTCTTCTTCAAGGGTTTCATAAAAAGGATTTTTAGGACAAATACGGGTATTTGATATATTTAAGATCAGAATACTAAAATGGGTAAAAATTTCCAGGACTAACTAAAAAACTTCATTCAAACTGAATAAGAATTAGTAACATGGGATTAAACGAATTAAGAAAAATGATTGTAGTTTTTGTAACTTTTATTTGAAACATTGCTGGTTCTCTAATGTTTGTTCTTCCAGATTAAGGAAACTTTCTCTTAAGATATCTATGACTTACAAAAACATGATAAAATATTCATTTATGAACAAATTCAAGCATTTAACTTTTCTCTCTACCCAAACCCTCTGAAATTCAAAGTCTCAGTGAGTGTTCTTTCTTCCATGGCAATCATAATCATTTGCGTGAGTTCAATAAGAATCTGTTCTCCTTGTAACAGGATACCATGGGAAGCATTGGTTATTTTACTAAGGCTTTGACTGGAATGTCATATTTGAGAGATACATGCATAGACTCAGATATGACCAAACAGCTTTAAGGAAATTAGGTTGACTTTATGAAACCTGGAGCCATAAAGCCCTTTGGAAATGTTGGCCTGATACCTTCCTTAAAGAGTTCCCAGCAACCTTGCCAGGTAAGTGAAGAATGTCACTGCCTGGCAGGTGCGGGAACCTCAGGATATTTGGGGACCTCAAGAAGAGGAATTCACCCAAATCTACAGGTTTTGCAGACATGACTGATGGTGAGTACTTGGCTTGGCTTCTGGTCTTGAGAGGCTACTAAAAGTTCAATCAAGATTCCTTATGAAAAGTTCAGCAAATCAGATTTTGAAAGTTCTTTATGGCTGATCACTGTTCTTGCTGAGCTTATATAAATAGGCCAAGTTTGTTAAAAATTGGACTTGTTTTGCAAACAAACTAGTCTTGATTTGGCTCTCTCTGGAAATAAAGGTGATTGGGAGAGAAAAATTATTTTTCAATAACCCACGTTTACAGATGTTAAATTCTAGTTCGGATGGTCTTTGAATCTTGTTTGCATAAGCTATACAACTTGAGGTAAACTGCGGAGAAATTGCCACAATAGCCCATGTATAGAACATCTTTGTGCTGGGTGTTCTGTGGGTTTAATAACAGGACCCCATGGACATATGATTTTCTTGAACAGGTAAAAAATAGGATTGATTCTCCAATAATTTTATAACTCAGCTATCACCTTGACCAATTGTGTGGCTGGAATGACAGAACCATTCCTTAGAAGCCAGCGTGTACTGTGGAGTTGACTGTGGACTTGTAGAAATAACAGATGGACCCAATTTCCCTGTAATGGGATTAAGCGATGCTCTTGGGAATGCCCTTATCCCCAGGCCAGTCTTCTCTTGCCAGTGATTCCTTGCAATTAGGTTATTGTTAAGGCTGGACTTCAGAGGGCTTCTTGATGGTTTTATCCCTTAGCCATATATATTTATCCTAGAAGCTACCTCTGTTGGTATACAATTGCACGTAGAAGCTTTATCCAAGAATTGTTGATCTGTTAGGAGGTGGGGATGGAGAAATGCAGAGGTTGCTTTTAGGCAACAGCCTTGAGCAGTGGAAACTTGACCAAGGCACAACGGCCACAGCGACCCCCAGGCTGAACACAGGCAGGCCCATCAGGCGGCCCACCTCAGAATATCCACAGGTCCTACCTAACTTTCATGGGCTACTTACAACCAGGCACAGTTACCAGAAAAGGGAGAACTCCCTACATCCTCATAGCTCCTCACCTTCCCCCTTTAAATACAGCCCCACCCATTGCCTCCTAGCAAACAGCCTCTCTTCTGCTGTCCTGCCTGATGCTCTCTTGGGGTGTATGCAATAAATTTCTGGCTCCTTTATTCTGCCTCAGGTGAATCCTTTCACTACCCACACCACCGGATTTTTACCCCATCACTGGCCCACATTTGGGGGCCTCCATCTGATCTAGAGGCATCCCATTTAGGCACCACAAAATCTAGAACAGACTTTATGGAAGTATTATTGGAGTATTCTCTTGAATTACAGAGGAAGAGTTTTCAAGATCTCATGATCTAGGATAGGACACTTCAGCCAGGATGTATATAATCTGGTCTTAGAGCTAAAATCATGAAACATCTTGGATAAATTCACACATACAGCCTGGTTAGAAATAAGATATTGGAAATAAGTAAACTGAAAGTAAAAATTTCTACCAGTTAATTTTTCAGTGCCACTTACTAGACCTTCATTATCTTTTAAAGTACCTTATAAAGTGTAGTTTAAATGAGCCTGCAGTTTTCATTTTTTTTCCAATGTACTTTCCAGGTTTAATTAGCATTCAGTACAATCCTTAAATGTTTGAGGGGTTTGGTTATGGGAAATATGTTATCTCTTTCCAAATCCAGGGACAAAACGGTCTTTAAACACATTTAAATAAAATCTAGATACTTTAAAAATTGCAACCCAAAGTGTATGTTTTTAAGAGCTGTGAGTAATTTAAGAGGCTCAGAGGCTTTGTCTCGAACAGATGCGTGAGAACAATCTGAAAGGGAGCACATCTAACGGGGAAACAGTGGATGATGAAATTATGTATGTATTTATAGTACTTACATTGTTCATGAGCTCTTTATATAACTACCTTTTCACTTTGGGATTTTTTTCATGGTGTGTGTTGTGATCTTATCTGTTTGCCTTTCTCTGGGGACAATGGGTTATTTAGTATCTGTTTTAAAAATGTGTTTAGGGGTGTGCATTTTAACAGCCTTTTCTAGTTGCATTATTTGCCTGATTTCCTCTCTGTGACATCTTTCCCTTACAAAGCAAACAAAGAAAATAATTTGGGGTTTGGGTAGAAGAGAGAGAATATTGTGATATGAATGGGTATGGAACAAACAGAAGTTTTAAGTCTCCTAAATGGGTTTTGCCAGAAATCCTTGCTTGTATTTTTGTTTTTTTGGATTTGTCATAGAATTAATAACATTAAGTATTATTAATAGTAACTGTGATTTATCATAAGCCTTTACTTTAGTGCTTCTTATACATTTACATACATGCATTATTGTATTTAATGCTCACAGTGATATAGAAGGCAGATGTTATCGTCCCCTTTTTTACAGGGGACTGAATAGTTCCTCCGTAACTACATGGTCAGCACATAAAAGAACTAAGAAGGTAGCCTAGTGCTGTAGGACTGAAAACCCCATGCACTTTATGACACTGAGACCACACAAGCAATAGGTATACAGATTAGTCCATATTTTGCAAGGGCTGGAAGTAGAGAAGAAAACATGGTGAAAGTAGTAACAGAAGCAATAACAACAAGAATAATACTAACGATTGCCATTTAGGATCATTGAAGGGCCAGGAATCAATCTGGGGACTTCACATAAAGTATATTTATCTTCCTAATGACCTCTAAGGAATGGCATTTTTATTCCTATTCTGAGATAACAGAGTTAAAATTAGGTATCTCCTTCAAAAAATTACAGGAAATTTAGATACAGGAAAAGTAGGTATCTCATTCAAAGCTACTTAGCTAGCTTACTATAGGTGCAGGAGTCCAACTGGGATGTGGGTTCCAAATTCTATACTTAGTCTACTGCCCCATGGTAAGATGCATTTCTTCTCTACTTGTGATTTCATCTCAGAAAATCTGCCTGCTGGAATAGTGTTTTTGTCTTTATTTTTTTTTAATCCTAGTGTAATGTGACATACAGCACAATGGTTAGAGATATCATTGTATTTACCTATTCATTCCATTCATTTCAATTTAAAGGAGAAGGGGGAAAAAAACCAGAAACACTTTCTGAATAGTGTTGAAGCAGGGCTGGCCGCAGGTGTGGAAATCTTCCACGTAAGCCAAAAATCTCTTAGCAAATGATAATGCTCTCATTGGACAAGGATGCAAAGTATAGGTCACCAAAATTTCAAGATTTCTCATAATACTAACAGAAAATAGAGCAAAAGAAATGTAAAGTTATCACTAAAATCCTCATCTGAAAGCAGGAATTAGTGGTATGAATAATAGCAGGTAAGCTAAATTATTTGGTAGCAACCTAGAAATACTGGAGCTACAAGGTCCAGGTTCTGAATCAAGAAGAAATAGATCATTTTTCTAAAACTTGCCCAAAGATCTGAAGGAAAGGAATTCTTCAGTTAGAACGTTAAATGTTTGGGTTAAAATTCAGGTTGAATCTGTGAAAGCTTTCCATTTTGGGCTAAAGCAAAAAATGTATGTCTGTATGTTTATGTGCACTTTGTATCAGTCTGCTTGGGCTGCCATAACAGAATACCCCAGACTGGGTGCCTCAAACTACACTGTTCTGGAGGCTGGAAAGTCTAAGATCAAAGAGCCATCAAGGTTCATTTCATCCTGAAGCCTTCTCTTGGCTCATAGGTGGCCGCCATCTTCCTAGGTGCTCATATGGCCTCTTCTTTTTCTGATGTCTTACACATACAGGAGGGTCCTATCCTTGTGACAACATCTAACCCGCATTGCCTCCCAAAGGCACCGACTCCAAATACTATTATCATATTGGGAGTTGGGTCTTCAACCTATACATTTGGGGTGCGGGGAGGGCACAAATATTCAATCTCTCATATCCTCCCCCAGCCTTCCAAAATTCATGTCCTCACATGTAAAATACGTTTATTCTACCTCAGCAACCCTAAAAGTCTTAGTTCATTCCTGTATCAACCTTAAGTCTAAAGTCCAAAGTCTCATCTAAATATCATCTGAAATCAGATATGGATGGGGCCTCAAGGTATAATTCATCTTGAGGCAAAATTCCTTTTCAGATGTGAATCTGAGAAACCAGACAATTTATTCATTCCCAAAATAAAAAGGATAAGTGTAAGACAGACATTCCCACTTCAAAAGGAAGAAAAAGGAAAGAAGAGGTGGTGGTCCCACCCAAGTCCAAAACTTAGGTGGGCAAATTCTATTAGGTTTTAAGCCTCAAGCACAGTCCCCTTTGGTTTGATGCTATCCACTGGGGCAGCAGCAACATCCTCAGGCTCTCTTGGGCTCTCTTCAAACCACATGGCTCTCTTCAACGGCCCCACCATGTGGCTCTCTGTGAGCTCTCTGCTGATGGACCTGAAACCGAAGTAGGCTTGCCACCTGTGCCTCTGAACTCTGGTCTTGTGATGGGGGTGGTAACCTTGGTGATTGATTGCTCAGTCATCTTTGGAATCTTTCTTCCCTTCTTGAAAGCTAGCTCACAGTCCCAGCTGGATAGCTCCACAGTCCCATTCTGCACAATCTAATAAGCCCGGAAGCCTACCTGCCTTCTGTCCCATCTTTTTTATCCCTCCTTTCGTTCAAACTGGCAGTGTCTCTGTTGGTATTATTCCACCTCTATTCTGGGCTTATTAGTGAGTTACACCTCTGAGTTCTTTATCAAATCATTTCAACCACACACTTAGTGTTCTCTTCAGAATGAGTGTACTTGTTGTTTTGCAATATGGACAGACTGAGAATATTCCCAATCATCAAGTTCTGATTCCTTTTTGCTTAACAGTTCTTTTATTTTTTTTCAAAGATTTATTTATTTATTTGAGAGAGAGAGCACATGACCAGGAGGGGCAGAGGCAGAGGGAGAGGCAGAGGCAGAGAGAAAGGGAGAGGGAGAGAGACTCTAAAGCAGACTCCAAGCTGAGCACAGAGCCCTGTTTAGGGCTTGATCTCAGGACCCTGAGGTCATGACCTGAGCTGAAACCAAAGGTCAGATGCCCAAGGACTGTGCCACCCAGGCATCCCACTTAACAATTCTTTCTTCAACTCATATCTCTCTTTTCACATTTTACTATAAATGGTTAGGAGGAACCAAGCCACATTTTCAGAATATTTTCCCCAGAAATCTGAGCTACGTAGCCCATTTCATCACCAGCAAGTTCTCCTTCTATCACATAGTTCAACCAAGTTATTGTCTACTTTGGAATTAGAATTACCTTTCCTCCAGTTTCTGATAACATGTTCCTCATTTCCATCTGAGACCTCTTCAGAATCACCCTTACCATCCATAATTCTAAATTCTTCCAGTCTCCACCCATTACCCAGTTGTGGAGCTACTCCCACATGTTTGGGCATTCATTACTGCAGCACCCCACTTCTCAGGACCAAAATCTTGGTCACCTCGGGCTGCCAAAACAAAGTACCACGGGCTTGGTAGCTTATACATCATACATTTATTTCTCATAGTTCTGAAGGCCAGAAAGTCTAAGATAGGGTGGCAGCATGATTGGGTTCTAGTTAGAGCTGTCTTCCTGGCCTGGGCCTGTAGAGGCCCACCTGCTCACTGTGTTTTATATAGTGGAAAGAGCAGGCAAGCTCTCTACCATCTCTACTTATAAGGGCACTAATCACGTCATGAAGGCCCCACCCTATAGCCACATGTAAACCTAATTACCTCCCAAAGGCCCCCTCTCTGAATTCCACCACATTAGAGGTTAGGGAACACCATATGCATTTTGGGAGAATGCAAGCATCCAGTCCGTAATATATATATATCTGTGTATGTGTAGATAGATAGCTTATATATATTCTCATTATGTATTCTGCTAACTACATATACAGAAATACCATTAATAGAATCAGGTATAAAAATAGAAGTGATGACATCTCCTTTCACTCTTTATGTGTATATTGCACATAAGCTGTTTTTGAAACAGCTGGCATAAGTATTACCTTTTCTTCTTGGTGTGAAACTGAGTGCGGTAAAACCAGCCATTTGTTTCTAATCAGCATCACAGATAAGCTGACAGTAATAGCACCCAAAATTGAGGCTCCTGTGCTGCCTTAGAGAAGACTAAGCAGCACACGTAGTGTTACCTTAAACTTTAAGTTAAAATCCACTGGGCACTATCTACAAACCCTCTCCATTTTTTTGGGTTTTTTTTAAGGGCATTAATAGTAATCTCTTTCTAATTTATAGATTTCTAATACTATTTCTAATACTATTATATTAGTACTATTTATAACACTATTTATAATATATATATTCTATTTATTATTTAATATAATACTATATTTTATCATATTTATAACATGTTTATATGGAAATAATTATGGATATGTAAAAATGCCTATCTCTTAAACTATATCTGCTCTAGTGTTACTTACATTAGTAAAAGAGTTGAGGTATCAAATGGCAGGGAATGTTTTGATAAACCATGGTGTAGAGACATATCCAATCTTATGGAGTCATTAAAATGATAATTTTTATTTAAACAAATGCAAGAATAGAAATAGAAAAAAAATCAGAATTGGATTGGGAAAAAAATGGTAGGGTGAACACAAGGAACTAATTTCCCTCCCCGCCAAAAATCTCTGTGAAATGTCATAATAAATTATGTTTAAGAAAATAAAATCATAAGTGCACTAGAAAACAAGGAAAGACATTTGTAGGAAAAAAAAAAATTCTGAGGAGTTCCTAAGAGCTAGAAATGAAGTAAGATCAGAATCAGAGAAACAAGCGTGTAGAAAATGAAAATCCAAAACTCATTCAGGAATAGACCATGGTGACTTAGGAGCAGTTTCCGGGAAGCCCAAAATTACCTAGAACAGAGGCAGAAGGGCACTGTATTGAAATTGAACGGAGAAATGCAGTCTGAAAAAAGCCATTGACTTGTTCAACCTTAAACCATTTGGACTGAGCAGGGAGCCCTGTGTCCACATATGAACAACCATCAGCTATGACTCGGGTACAGAGCTGAGACAGGGTCCCTCCAGATCCCAAAGCAGGAGGAGGAGCTATATCTCCAAGATAGACTTTCCATCATGATCACCAGATGCAAGCTCTTACAGTCATAACCAACCTCAGCGAAATCTAGTGAAGCAGATCTGGCAGAGAAACAAGATATGGTAACCAAGAATTTATATATTAATTTATAATTTACATGTAATATATATTTATATATTTATAATGTATAATATATGTAAAATATATATGAGCAAAATTAATATAATTCATATAAAATATATATAATTGTAATACATATTTAATATATGCATACACACACCCATTAAGGAGGGATAGCAAACTGACATCTCCCCCAAAAAACAATGCTTTCACTGCAAATTAAATACCTCAAAATAAGTTCACCTAATATCTTCCAAGATATGTGTGAAACATGGAAATTTAAACATGTTTTCCAAATAAAAATCTCAGACTGTAGTACATTTCCAATAAAGTAAACATAAAATATGAAAAAGAAAGGTAAAGAGACACCTAGGACATATCCAGAAATTCCAACAACCATTCAGAAAGATAATATTGTGAAAAGTTAAATGTATATATAATTATAACTACATTTATATACGTAAAGGCATAACTGGCACACTGGAAATAAGACTTTGAAAAAAATAGAATCTATAGAAGATTATGAAACTATTTTAAAAGCAGCAAATGAAACTCAGGAATAAAAAATAATTAAGTGTAAAACCTCAATGGCTGGATTAAGTTGGAGATAAACACATATGACAAAAGAATTAGGAAACTGAAGAATGTAACCCAAAAAGCATATGGCTTAAAATGTCTTAAAAAAGAGGGGCTCCTGGGCGGCTCAGTTGGTTTAGTGCCCAGCTCTTGATTTCAGCTCAGGTCATGATCTCCGGGTCCTAGGATGGAACCCTACATCAGGCTCCCCACTCAGTAGGGAGCCCTCTTATCCCTCTGCCTCTACTCCCCCCATTTGTGCACCCTTTCTCTCTCTCAAATAAAAACTTAAAAAGTGTAGAAAAAGAGATGGAGAAATAGGAAAAAGAGGTTAAAACACAAAGTCCAAGTTAAAAAAAAAAAAAGAAGAACCAGTGTTACAGAGGAAGTTTAAAAGAGAATAGGACAAAGCAATATATATATATATATAGTAGCTAAGAATTTGCCTAGATTTGTTGAACTTTACCATTCTTCAAATCTTGGAATCCCAACAAAATCCAGGGAGAAGGAAGGGAGGAAGAGACGGATAGGTCAAGAGAGAAGAAAAGTCCCAATGTTCATACCTAAACACATACCAGTAAAGGTACAGAGCAACAGTGACAAGTGTGATGGACACTTAGAGAGACTTTGTCCATCATCTCCCAAAAAACATCGGGCTGACAGGTGACTACAAGGCTCAAGTAACAGTTGAATACTATCTTCAGTTTATGCAGGATGAATGCAGAAAATAACTGCTTTGATTACTAAACCCACCAGAGGTATCTTCCAAATATGAGGGTAAAACAAAGGTAATTTCAGACAAAGACTGAGATATTGGGGCACCTGTGTGACTCAGTTAAGTGTCTGCCTTGGGCTCAGGTCATGATCTAGGGGTACTAGGATTGAGTCTGGCATCGGGCTCCCTGCTCAGTGGGGAACCTGCTTCTCCCACTTTTTCTACTCCCTCTCTCCCTCCCTGCCCCTCTAGTGTGCTCTCTTCCTCTCTCCCCCTCTCTCAAATAAATAACATCTTAAAAAAAAAAAAAAAGACTGAGGTATTTACTACCAGCAGAACAACTTCAGTATAGGGAATCATGAAAGAAATACTGCAGGCTCAAAGAAAATGATTTCAGATGGCAAGTCTAAAGTGCAAAAAGGAATCATGAATAAAGATGTTGGGAAACTTGTGGGGAAGTAAAAATAAACATTGACTGTACGAAACAATCAAATGTTAAGGGGAAAAAATAGGATAGGACTAAAACACTAGACCACAATATCATATAAATTGAGAAGGGGGTCTAGGAGAGCTAAACCTTTCTAAAGTCCTTGAACTCGCTGACAGTCAAGTAAAGATGCCTATGAAATTTAGACTATGTTAAATCTGTAGAAAGTGATAGTCTCCAATTTCCAAACACATAAGGAAGGGAAAGGAAACAAGAAGAAAATTGACAGAATCAGTAGGGGAGAGAGCAAGAAACGTGAGAAAAAGAAGCCCCAGAAAAGGACAAGTAAATGAAAATGAAAAGTAAGAAAAGAAAATAATTCATTCTGCCAAGAGAACATAAGAAAGGAAGAACAAAGAGGAAAATATCAGTACAAGTAGAAACTGTTTAATGGTAAAAATAAATCAGAAATCACATAAATGCAAATTCATTAAATGCTCTAGAGAAAAGACAAAGATTCTCTAAAAGGATTCAAAACAGCTAGTTGATATTTCCAAATACACACTGTGGGATTTGGTTGGCTATCATTTATTTGGAGTTTTTCATTGACGTTCATGAGTGATATTAAGGGAATATAATTTTCTTCATATTCTTTTTACTTGATTTTGCTAACAAAGTTATATTAGCTTCATAAAGTGAGATGAGTATGTGTTGCCTCCATTTTTCTTTTCTGATCTTGGGTGTTTGTGTAATGCTGAAATTATCTCTCCCTTGAATATTTGATAGAAGATACCCGAAATGTCATGTGGACTGTAATGTTTTTATCGAGTCTTTTGCTGTTGTGGAGACATAAATTCTTATCTATAGATTGAATATCTTTAGCTATGAGATGTCTCTTCAGGTTTTCTATTTCCTCAGTGTGTGTAGGTAAATTATATCTCTTAGAGAATAGCAATTTTTGTCTATTTTCAAATTTGTCATAGAGGGTTTTTTTTTAATTATCTCATGTAATACTTAAAACTTCTATAATTAATCCCAACTGAAAGTAATCTTTCTTCATGTTTCTAATATTCCTTATCTGTCCTTTTTTTTGATCTTTGATTCGTAATGCCAAAGATTTATCTACTTTATTAGTCTGTAAGGATCAGCTTTCATCCTGTTGATCTTTTATATCTTTATTTTTAATGGAATTAACTTCTGCTTGTATCTTTACAATATCGTCTTCTCATCTTTTATTCGCTTTACTTTATTCTTTGACTGAAAGGGGAAAAAACTTAGTAAGGGAAACATAATCCAGTCCTAACTCTGCCATTCCGCCACTAATTTGTCTTTAGAAAAGTTGTATACATGTTCTCAACCTAGGCGTTCCCATTGTTGAAAGGGGTTGCTATCCCTTCCTTGTGCATCATTATTAGACAAAAGACAAATGTAAATTTACCTGGGATTAATAATTGCCAGTTTAAACCAAAAAGCTTGGAAAGCCAATTAGAGTATGTATAAATTTGTAAATGAATGTAACTCACTTGTAGAAATTATCAACCTCAATATGCCTTAACTAAATTCTGATAGTGCCTAAAACTGAAAAAGAAAAAAGTCTTTTTTTTTGCTGATTTCAAAAGTGATTGTTTTATGAAGTATATCTTCATATATTCAAAGAATTTGTATTACTTGTCTTATACTGGGATATTATGTTAACTCCACAAAGGAGATATAGAAAGTTATGTAAATACAAAGGGAACAGTCTATTTCCATTCCATAAAAGAAAATTAAATGTTTGCTTGATAAGCAAAGTTCCTAGCATGATGTTTTTGCACATTTCTTGAAAGACATTTTATTACAACACCATACAAATTAAATTCTTAAATTAACATTGATACCCCTTCCTTAAGGGAAGTATATTTAAAATTAAATTTGTGTGTGATTACCTCAAACATAGCCTTATTAACAGCCACCTAGATGTTTGTGGGTTTTCATGCATTAAATTTTTGTTCCAGATTATTCACGGTTTGTTAATTGGTGTGATACTTGATGAATATTGATGGTGCGTATTGTGGAAATAATTTCCATATCAAAGGGGGTAAAAGCATTTCCTGCCCAAGCAAAACTCTGGAAATAGAAATAAAAGAATTCTGAAAGGCGGAATTTAGAATATGAGTTGACCCTCTTATTTAACAGTTAAGAATTCTCCATAACCAGGCATCCCAAAGTGTATGTGTGCCAGATTATAGATGAATACTTTAATGATGTCCAAAACAAATTAGGCAATTAATTGATTCATTAAGGCCCTGTTTAAATGTCTAATGTGGAGGTTAAATGTTTGCTTTATTTAAATGAGATGTTCAGGCTTTAGAAAAATCTACTAGATTTAACTTCTAAAACACCATGTTCTAAGAAGTGTTTATAGTTCTCATTTTACATATTTACAGCAGGTACATCAATTCAGCTAATATGTTTGTATAGGGAAGACCTTAATCAACTTATTGGATCTTCTTTAGCCTATGATTATTATTTATCAAGCTGATAAATCCACAGATTATTGTACTTATAATAAGTAGTTTTGCAAATTGAGTGAAATTGGAGTCTGTTCAATGTCTCTATTTTCAAAGAACAACACATTAAGTGCTCAGCAGTTACTTGTTAGTTTCTCTCTTAAATTTATCTTTTTAAAGAACTGTGACACTGTGGTAGATGCCATTTCGACATTGTTTCATTTTCTCTTTACCACTTGACTGCAAAATCAGTATAATTCTAACATTGCACATGAAGAAATTGAGACTTGAGAATTGTGTTGCTCAGTGTTTTATTCTAGATCTTCTTATTCAAGCAGCTATGACTTTCTTGGAATTAGGAATAGAGAGAAGTTGAGATATTTTGGAGATATCCTAACTATTTTATTTGTCAGACTTGTGAGAATAAGGAAGGAATGGGAAATGACACAGTCCCAGTAATGTCTGTCTTTGAAATTAGATTATACTTTCCGAGGTCCCAGTCTTACAAATACATATTTTGTAGTTTCATGTTCATTGTGTACCCTTGATTACTCTAGAATACTCATGGAAGAGAGAGTTGATGGCAATGAAAAAAGGAGTGTGTATGTGGGGGGAAGGACTGTGCACTCAAACCACTTCCCTAATTCTTGCATGCATTTTGGCAGCAAGCTCCCCTCTTACAGGACTATGCTTGATTTATGGTCACTTTGCATTGTAGATCTCTGGCTTCTCTACTAGGCAGCTTCCTATCAGTTCAGGCATCTTTATTTTTGAATCATATGCCAGTGCCTTGCCATTTAGTGTACCGTCTGCTTTATCCTCTAACCAGTAAAAATTAACCCCATGGATTCTACCCAAAGCAGCAACGAAATAGACCAGGACTCAATTTCCAAGTCTCATTCTCTTCTCAAAAACAAAGGTTCAGGAGCACCTGGGTGGCTCAGTGGGTTAAAGCCTCTGCCTTCAGCTCAGGTCATGATCTCAGGGTCCTGGGATTGAGCCCCACATAGGGCTTTCTGCTCAGTGGGGAGCCTGCTTCCCCCTCTCTCTGCCTGCCTCTCTGCCTACTTGTGATCTCTATCTCTGTCAAATAAATAAATAAAATCTTTAAAAGAAAAAAACAACAAAAAACAACAGTTTCTCTTTAGATATCAGTCCTTTGGAGTTTAATCATATGCCCTCGCAGACGCCAACTCCTCCTCCTTCTCCTCCTCTAACTCCTCCTCCTCCTCCTCCTCCTCCTCCTCCTCCTTCTCCTTCTTCTTCTTCTTGTGGGAGGAGGGAGAGGCAGAGGGAGAGAAAAAATCCCACAACCCTGAGATCATGACCTGAGCTGAAATCAAGAGTTGGACGCTTAACTGACTGATCAACCCAGGCATCCCTCATGTGCATTCTTTTTCTTTCTTTTTTTTTTTTTTTTGGAATCTTAAGTACTCTTTATATATTTTTTTACCATTTATGTCTTTTTTAAAATTTATTTTTATTTTTTCTGTGTTCCAAGATTCATTGTTTATGCACCACATAGTATGTGCAATACATGTGCCCTCCTTAATACCCACACCAGGCTCACCTATCATATGCATTATTCCAGATGGAAACAATGTATTCTTGTTTTCAAAAATTGATGATTGGGTGCCTGGGTGGCTCAGATGGTTGAGCAACTGCCTTCGGCTCAGGTCATGATCCTTGGGTTCCGGGATCGAGTCCCACATCGGGCTCCCGGCTCCAAGGGGGGTCTGCTTCTTCCTCTTCCTCTGACCTTCTCTCCTCTCATGTTCTCTCTCACTTTCTCTGTCTCTCAAATAAATAAATAAAATCTTTAAAAAATAAATAAATAAATTGATGATTAACATAGTCAAAAAACAGGTACATTTTACATATCCTAAAATCATACCAGGTTTGAAATACTTTAGGTACTCCAGACAATTTTCTGAATTTCAAACATATTCCCCTGAGTTATGTAGCAAGCCAATTACTTCCTGAAAGCCAACCTTTCGCCAGCCTCCCCAGTCCTTGCCCAATGGGATCATGAATGAAGTCGTCATGATAGTAGGTAAATCCAGCAAATTCCTAATTCCAAATCAAGCAAGTTCCAGATCCAGCAAATTCCGCTTTCCAAAACCAACCCAGATAGAGGCACCTCTCAGTGTCTAATATGCCAATAACAGGGACTAAAACTGAATGTCCAACCTAGTACCAATTGAGGGGTCACCAGCCAGCCACCTAAGGCAGGTTGATTACTTTCAACTACTTCCATCATGAAAGAGGACATCATTTACTCATTACTATTCACTTACCTGCTAGAAATTTTTCTGCCAACATCACCATCTCTGGATTTACAGAGAGCCCTAAGCATTGTAGAGCATCCATTTCTTCTGATAAGGCAACTTTATTGCAGTCTAACAAACCACTTCAACACATAGGGGGTTCGCAAAATAATCATTTGATTATCTTTCAGTACTGTGTGATTGGTCAGCGTGATGTAAGTTGTTCCTGCAGTCATTGGGCATCTCAGTGGGCTGGACTGTGTAACCTGTCTATGACAGAGGGGATGGGTGTCCTGAAGGCTAGGGGTACTGGGCGGCTGGGCTTTTCTCTGTGTGTGCGTAGTTTCAAAATCTTGGTTCTTCATATGGCCTTTCCACATGGTTTCTCCATAAAGGTAGCCCAACTTCTTAGATGGCAACTCAACACTCACAATACCACAAAAAGAGAAAGTTACCAGGGTTTCTTAAGGTTTAGACCGGAACCAGCTCAGATTGTTTAAAGTATTCGCATGTCAGCACAGTTTCGAGGGGGGAAAAATAAGTTCTGCCTTTACAAGGGAGTAAGGAGAAAAAAATTGTGCCATCTTTAGTCCATCATAGAAAGGCATTCAAGGTCGAGCCACGAGCATTTGCCTCTATTCTAAGGAGGGACAAAGCACATTGTGTTTG
This sequence comes from Nasua narica, assembly GCA_028533885.1. NCBI lineage: Eukaryota > Metazoa > Chordata > Mammalia > Carnivora > Procyonidae > Nasua > Nasua narica. Next base: position 7,610,617 of record CM052807.1, read on the forward strand.
AGAGCCAGGATGTGGGAGGTAAGAAAAATAATAGCATGAGACCAGACCAGAAAAATCCACAGTCTTACAGGCCTCATTGAAGCTGTGGGACTCTATTATACGCTATATAGAAGGAAGCCATTAAAGAATTTTAGAGAATTAGAGAATTTTAGATTTTTATTTGTAGCAGATTACCCTGGCTAGAATGGGAAATGGTCTGGCAGAGAGAAGGATATGAGGGAGAAAGACCATTCAGTAAACCACTGTGATAATACGGGAGAGGAAAGACAGCTTCTTAAATAGGGCGGGAAAGTGGAAATGAAGAAAAGCAGACTGCTTCAAAAGATATATAAGCAGGACCTTATGATTGTTTAAATGTGAGTATACCAGTCTCTGGTTTGAATCCCTCAGTAGCTGATGATTCCATTACCAAGGCAGGAATCCTGCAGAAGAAGCTTTGGAGGGGAATTATTATTAGTTCTGTTTTGGATTTGTTGAGTTTAAGTTCCTGTGAGATCTCAATGAAAATGTTACACACCGGCAGTCATCACCTCGAGTATGGAGCCCAAATGAGAGGCCTGGAGGTACAGAGAAACGTAGTGTCTGCAAACAATGAGATATAAAGTGGTTCAAATCATCACAGTAGCCTAGTGCATCAGGTACCTCTGGGGGATTACTCCCTCTTTTGAAGGGCTCCCCAAGAACTCCCGTGACAGCCACTTTTGCACTTAAAAGATCTGGCCAGGTGCAACTTGACAGTTCCTGACCTTGGTCCCTACAACAAACCATTGTTTCCTCCCCTGGGGCTTCTCAGGAACTGCGGTATGGGATGCCTATGGGTCTCTTCCCGCAAGAGGACAGGTCCACTCAAAACTGTAGGGAAATTAGTGCCTGTGAGATTCCAGTTTGTCCCATGGAGGACAAAAGCCAGTCAATAAACAGATGTTTCCTGCTTTGATCCCCTGGGGAGAAACTTCTGAGATGCATTTCATACAATTCCTGAGAGGACTCTGAGGGGTCGAGGGCCCACCAAGGATAACCGTGCAGATGACTTAATTACCTGGTCATGTGTTGACCCCCTTTCTCTGCTCCCTCTTTTTGTCCCTCAAGCAGCACTCAGGTCGTTCTCAAATAAACTGCACAGAAACTTTTGTCTCAGGTTCTCTTTCAGGAGAAGCCAGGCTAAGACACATGGACAGGTTTTTTTTTTTTTTTAAACACAGTGTTTACTGAAAAGAATAAGAAGAGTGAGATACATAGCACTATACTACTTATGTAAACTAAAAGTATGTACATGTACAACAAAAGTCCTATATTTTAAAGGACATATATATCCATATATAGATATACATACATATATTTATATATATGCATATGTATGTTTATGAGACACATGTCTATTTATATAAACATGTTTTTATATATTTACATGTAAAATATGTTTAGATGTGCATAATGATACACATTTAAAACATTATAATGGAGACTTTTGAGGAGTTGGGAATGCAAGGAATTTGAAATAAAGGAGAGGGGAATAAAATCAGACAAAAGGGGGACTCATGATGATACCAAGTTGAGATCTGAAAAATTATTTATTCAACCCCTTACCCCTGAGGACCAGTTTTTGTATGGAAGGACAGAGCAAGAGGAAAGTAGAAAGATAGAAAAAAAAAAAAAGGACAGTTCTCAAATAAAGGAAGATATTTTATACCAAAAAAATATTCTTTAACCTCTTGATTATTTTTTTGAGGAACACAGACTTAATAAGAAAAATAGGAATATATAGGACTCTCTGGATGTCATTTACATCTGCGCTTCTCAGACATCTTTCTCTGCTTATGGAACTGCCAACTCTTGCTTAACTATCTCGCTAGTCTTGATCGGCACTCTGGCTGCAGCACGGAACAGTTGACAATATAGAATGGGATGTCGTTGTCTTCCTAAATTCGAACCAGTCGCCTCCTCTGATTTCACTTACTTCATCTGCTTATGCATTGTTCCTTCTTGACCTGCTTGCTGAAAATATTGCTTACTGAGTTTGGGGGGATAGGACAAGGGAAAGACACTTTCCATCCTAAAATTAACAATGCTGCTTTGCTTCTTCATACATAAGCATTTTGAATTTTCATCCAGCCTCTCTGGGTATTTCAAGAGCTACTATAATTATTTTGCCAGCATTTTAAAAATTTGCATTTGTTCCGCTTTTTTCTTAATGTGTGAAATGTTATCAGAAAAAAAAATCTTCAAGGCAAATGTGGCCCATGCTTCCTGATCCATGAGTGAGAAGCCCGGTTTCCACGTGCTCTTTGGTTAAATTCCCTTAAGAGAAGGGCATGTCTGGTGGTTGATTTGGCCCAGATTCTATTTTTGAGAAAATAAAAGAGACTTCTGATCGAGAAAGGTGATAGAACTTCCTATATCTATGGAGTGAGAGACAACATAGAGGGAATATGTATAATTTACAACAGCTGGATTGTCCTCTTGTAATTTATCTTTGCCCCAACAAATTGAAGCCTTTTCCTGTCACCAAAATGAAGGAGAAGGAGGGGCTTGGCCCTCAGTCACAGGTGTGAACAGCAGGAACAGGTGGGCTGAGAGCTGCAAACTCTAAACCTCAGCAGGACTGTTTCCCAAGACAACTCGCCCGAGGGCATGGGGCTGCTATCAGACCTACAGAGCCTTTTCGAGAAGATCCCCTAGTTCCAATCACTTGTGTTTCTTCTCCCTAAATATTTAGTCATGTGGCTAAAAAACTTACAAGTTTTGAAAAATTCCTTCAGCCTATTTAAAATTGGAGTTTCCCCGCTAAAAGGCAGATGACATAAAGTTGCAATAAGCTCATTTGAAGTATCTCACAGTCACTGCAAAATTGTTTCCCCCCAGGGAGCACTAGACACTTTAGAGAGAGAACCAGGTGTGGCAAAAAGAACAATAGTTTGTAGAGAAGGTGTTGTCAGAAATCCCATCTTTGCTGCTTACGAGCTGTATGAACGTACACAAGTTTTTAAAATCGTCTGAGGCTCTCCACATCTACAGAAGTGGAGGTCATAATATTGACGTCTCTTAGCAGACTACCAGGTGCACAGTAGGCTTTTCCATGGTTATGTCTTTCTTTCCTGCTACTCTCCTTGCCTCAGTATCTAAGAGGTAAAGCCTTCATTCCTGTTGACTGAAAACTTATCCGAAGCCTTTACAATCCAGTACTTTACCTGTATGTTATCTTCTCTCTCCCTCTTTCTCTTTTTTAATAAACTGTTTATACGTTGTTTTTCTGTGTATGTGGGGGCGGGGCAGGGAGAGCATTGTACCTTTCAGTACTAAATGAGAATGCGCTGTCAGTGGTGAAGAATTTTTCAAGTAGCCTATATGCCTTTTTAAAGTCGTACATACTATACAGGGTACTGTTCTGATCATAAAAGTTATTCTATAATACACAAGTTGGAAAACATGGTAAATCTCCTTTTCTTTCCCTTTTTTTTTTTTTTTTTCGTCCACCAAATTTAATCTGCTCTGACACTACTCTCCTGGCTGGGGGAAAAATGCAATCTGTCATTATCAAGGTGCTTTCCTTCCTTCCTTTGTATGAGATAAGAATCCCAGTCCTCCCTGGGTGCAGACCAGCTCATGCATGTAGAGCATTGCCCATTCTCATCCTCTTTGCATAGGACACCAGCTCCAACTGTCTGCCAGCCATTGGTGCTCAGAGTGAGCCCCTGCCTATAGGCTTTTGTACTGCAGGAAGCCCACCTTAGGGCTCTCAGGACCTACATCCTTCAGCTCTGTCTGAAGTTCGGCCATCTCTTGGGGGTACTTGTAATCCCTGTTGACCTGAACCAACAAAACCTTGCCGTGGAGGGGATGCTTTCCAAATTCTCTCTTCCTAAGGTTGGCCCACATCAACTCTAACAATTTAGACTTTTCTCAAAGGCAGAAGCCTGGATGTTAGTTGCCTCTTGAGTAACTGCCAATCTGTTTTTGACCAGCTAGCAACAAGTTGGTAATAGCTCTTTGAAGACCAAGACCTCATAACTCAAAAAAACAAAATGTAGCTTCATTTTGGGGGAGTGGAGGAGGGAAAATACCTCCTATCTCCTCCCATTCCTTCTGACCTCTTAAGCAATGAGAAAATGCAAAATTAATCTCCCAATATGTGAGCTGACTCTGTTTTGAGCACCCTTTTAGGGTAGTACTTTACTAACATGCAAATAGATCGTAACAGGTTATCTTTAATCCTTTTATCAAACTCCCTGGTAGTATTTTTTTTTTTTCAGTATTTTAAAGTTGAGGAAGCTGAAGTTCAGAGACTTAGTGATTTACCAAAGTTCACAAAGCTAGTGTATAATGAAGCAAACATTTAAACATAGGATTGCCGAGTTATAAAAATTGCACTCTTTGAACTGCATCATGATCTATCCCAGAGAATATCAGAGAATCAGGAAGCCCAATGACCTTTTCATGTAACATCTGATGCACATGTATCTGTGGAATTAACTTCTAGATTACCTCGGGTGTGACTCTTATAGATTCCTTTTGACTGAAACTCAAAGTCAGAAGCTTAGAAATATACTTTCACTACTTTTAGCAAATTTCATTTTAAACCAATGAGACTGGAATACCTTTGTGTCTCAGTGAGTTGTGTGTCGCACTCTTGCTTTCGGCTCAGGTCATGATCTCAGGGCTGTGGGATAGAGCCCTATGTGTCTCAGGCTTGTGCTCAGCGAGGAGTCTGCTTCTCTCTCCTCACTCTGGCCCTTCCCTGACTTGCATTATCTCTCTCTCTCTCTCTCTCAAATAAATAAATACATCTTAAAAATATGTATATAAAGCACTGCAACCATGATACGTTAGAGAGACGTATAATCAAGAGAAAGAAATATAAGTAACAAATAGTTTATTACCTCTAAAATAGATTTTCAACATCTCTCAAGGAGTGGCTTGAATAGAGAATCGTTCGTTTCATTCTCTATTCATTTATGAATAGAGAATCTGTTGATCTAGACCACATGTGCATGCCATTATCTTTAATGGACTGGCCCACCTGTGATATATTCCCTTACAGTTGCTTTGCAATTGTCATTGACTCAGTCTGCCATATTGTTATGTTGGTGTGCTGGTCTAATGTCTGATGAATATATTCTTAGTGATCCAGATTATCCACATAGAGTTCTCTGAGCACCCTAGATAAGAGGACTTTAGTGTATGATAGAGTAGTCAGACAACTAGAATTAGGGTACTTACATCATAATCCCAGTTTTACCAGGTTGTATTACATTAGATAAATTTTGAAATATATCTGAGCCAAAATTTCATGATCAATAAGATGATGGCAATAATAACATCAGCTCTCTAGGACTGTGTGAAAGTCAAATAGGGTAATGAATATATTTTACACAGAGCACTATGATCATGATATGTTAGTTATGGAAAAAAAGAACAAAGCATATATTAATACAGCTGTTCCCTCAAAGCCCTAAATTCCTGTTGAAATTCACCTGATCAGGGACATCCTCTTCTTTGGGCTTATGTCCTCTGTTTTATATCAGCTTTGTTTTCTTACTGGAGATTGCCCTACAAAGAGCTTTCCCTTACAGTTCTGTATGTAGTGTAGCTTATTGGCTTCTTAAAGATCATGTGTAAAAGGAAGACCTGTTTTTACTACAAAGGTGACATCTTGTCCCTCCTGGAGTGAACTTTTGTGCAATGGCAATTAAGGGTCATTGACTTGGTCTCTCCTGACACTTTGGATATATTGTTTTCAAACCCTGATTAAAATATTATAAAGGAATTGCCCCCCAAAAGAGCTGTCAAATTTTTTCTTATTTCTTAGTATGGTATGAACCAGAGAGGCACTGGGGCTCATTATGCAAATTTAAATGACTTATACACAACCCAAATCACCTTAGGTTATACTAATGAGTTCTAGATAAGAAAGAATGAACACAAAATTGCATCAAGGGTATTTAGGATTAACTGCCCAACGGAAAGAATAATGAGGTAAATCGTAAAGGAAAGCTATGGGAAGGTTTTTAAAATAATATATCACACCTTCAATCATTTTTAGAAGTATGTGCACCTGCTAATGTGTAGTACATCTGAATTGAGTATGTGAGTAGGAAACCATGCATAATATTAAACACCAGTGAACTTGCTAAGGTGTGGTCTTAATTAAAAAACCAGATTTTGTCTTTTCCAGCACCAGCCTTGAGGGCAAGAGAGCCCTATTCTACCCCCAAAACACTGCAAAGCTGGAGACAAGAGATTTTAGTGAGATATTTCACTGTACCTAACAAGGATAGAAACTGCTGAAAACACCCGCTCTTGTAGGTAGCAGCATGTAACTCTTCACAAACTCTAGGAGCTCCCTGGTCACATGGGAATTCAGTCCTAAATGAAAGCGTCCAGGACTCAAAAAAGCAGAAGGAGTATGTGCTAAAATTATGATCAAAGAACAGAGATTTTTTTTTCAGAACCCTGTCCCTTCAGGAATTCTCAGTTTGGAGCTCTGCATTAATGTTCCTCTCAGAACGTATTAGGAAGCATTCAATGTCTAAGGAAAGAGTCCATTTCAGAGTTTAAGCTGAAAGAAATTTATTATCTGATGAAGTTTGAGCAGAAATGATATTAAATGACTTAAAACTAGTTCAGAGGGTGAAGAAACAAACTCTACACTGAGTTTCCAGGAATGACTCCTAAATCCATACTGCAGAAGCGGGTCACCAAAGTGCTGCTGCTTCTACCTCATTCAGAATGCTGTAGAATCAAAAAAAATCTCAGAAAAACTTCGGGGTCCAAGATGACACTGTCTCCACCTCAGTCCATTCTCAATGCATGCCCCACGCCCTGCCTCTGTCCTCATTTGACTCCTTCAAATCCAGGACTCAAAGAGGAAATCTGATTGGCGGAGCCTAAAACACACGTGGGTACCCTACCCTTAAGAGAGTGTTCGAAATAGAGTTTTTAGCTTGTCAGTCTTTGTATTCTAGAAGCCATCACATTGTGTATTGAACGAGCACGTTCGTAGTTTCTGCCAAACTGCCTTTGAAATCCCCAGATGGTCCTGATCTTACAGAATATGATTCCGAGGAAGGGAGTAAAACTGACATCTCTTGAGGAAAAGACAGAGTGCAGGAGAAAATAGACCCTTCTGCATATGAGAGGAAGATATTACTCCATATACAGATGTGTGGAGCGGTACAGGGATCATTCTTTTTTATTTTGCAATGGCTGCTACTTGTCATCTTTAGATAGTGGTTCTCTCTAAATTTGTCTTACCACCCTGTTTGTGGTGGTATTTGGGTATTTGGTGTGGCTAAGAAAGATGAACCGAACTGTTTTCCCTATTAATAGTGGCCTCCGGGGGGCGCCTGGGTGGCTCAGTTGGTTGAGCGACTGCTCCCATCACCGAATACATTTTTAGAGTGAATTTTCTAACCCTCCTATCTGGCCATTTCACCAGACTGCCCCTCATCATTCATGACTTAGCTCAGTATTTACTTCTTCAGGTGACCTCGCATCTCAACTGATCCTGTAGGACATACTCTTATTACCTCTATTAAAGTTGTAACTATTTACTTTAATTCTTCATTTATCTTCATTCTAGACGTTCCTTGTGATTATTAGCTGTTTCTCTACATCTTTATATAATGCTTGACTAATGATAAATGCTCAATAAATGTATGCTCAAGAAATAGAAGAGAAAATAATAAAATCTTAGGAATGAAAGGGAGTAATTTTTAAATTTCTCATTCAGTGTTGGAATCTCTTTGGAATATTCTTGATATCTAGATCCTAGGCTTTTACATTTAATAAAATGGAAGCCCATATTATTGGACAACTCATATTGTTACTTCTTTACTTCTTCCTTAAATTAAATGAGGGTGTCTTCCTCTAACTTCAAAAAGTATTTACCCAAGAAGATTTTGCTGACCATGTGTTAGTTCTATTCTAGTTACTATAAGACCTTGTCCCTGACTTCAAGAAGCTCTAAAGTTAGTAGAGAAAACAGACATGAAGATGAGTAAGTATAACATTCATATTTACCACACTTTATGTGATTAAAAAGTGAAGGTCTGTGCTCTAAGACCAAGGGTTTGCCTAAATATATTACTTCCAGTAGCACACTCAGTGATGACTAGAACATTATGTAGACACTTCTACCAGATGGTGTTCCAGATGTATCACAGAGGATTACAAATAACAATAGTATTTATTATATCCTAGGTATTCTTCTAAGAAATTTGTATTATTAAATCATTTAATATTGACAAAACCCAGTGAGGTTGGTATTGGGACACAAAGAAGTTAAGTAACAAGCCTAAGGTCCCAAAGCTGGCATGCAGAAGGGCTGGGATGTCCACAGTAATGGTTTGGTTCTTGAGTTTGGACTCTTAGCCACCATGCCACTCTGCAAGACAGAAGGTCATTCCCATGGGAGCTTCATGAAGAGGAACTGTCATTTGCTTGAATTCTGCTATTACCTAGGCAAACACAAAGTAGAAAAACAGTGTCTAGAACTAAATAACCACATATTCTATATGTTGGAAGTTTCAACAATTATATGAAGACAGAGATTCTCTGGACTTCATAGATGAGCCCTGAATGGAGAGTGCAACCATATTAATTCTGTCCTCAATGAGAAGATGAACTGAAATAGAATTCCAGCTGAGGGAAGGAGAAGCTCTGGACAGAAAAGGGCCACAGACTGTCGTCATAGTCACACCAGCCAAATGATTGAGTCCATTGACTAGTGGAGACATAGTGGAATGTATTTGCATATATCTCACACACATATACACATGATACATAGAGATTGCATCCATGGTCTTGACAAATATATATTAAATATTTCACAACACTAATTTACTGATAGCCATGTAAAAGGGCAACATAAAAGAATGATAGTTACTTAGCAGTCAAGATTGTGGTACCCACAGAGGAGCGATTAAGTAAGCTGTATATCTCATAAGTGAGGCCTAAACAAAATCTTTCCTCCTACATGATGTTCCACACATTAGGACACCAATAGTATGTGAGATTATGGAAACGGAGAGGAATCAGGAGCCATTTGGAACTACACATAAAACAAATGCATTTTCCTCATGACAGTCCTTCAGATGTCTCCCTGAGGCTCTTCTTCTCCAGCTTAATTGTTATCTTGTTGTACAGGTTTATCCTTGATGGATATGATGTCTGGGACTTCACCACCCTATTCATCCTCCTCTTATGCATTCTTACTGGCACATGGTACAGTAGCTCTGTGAGTTACTGTAGCTCCCCAGGTTGCCTAAAGCTAATAAGAGAGGTATATGAACTATAAGAATCTGATTCATTAAGTTCTACAGGTAGCAATGCATAGCCTTACTCGTGTCTCATTCCTTGCTCTTGACTTTGCTGTTTTTGTGGGAAAGAGAGATCCAGGTAAAAGTTGCCTTCCCTAGTAATTTTTAACTGCAAGAAAAGGCGATGCTACTGGCCTATCTGCTATTGTTTTCATTAGATCCTCTTTGAGAAATAAGTTAGAGAAATAGAAATTGATGGGGTTTTTTTGGAAAGCATAAGCCACAAAGAAAATTATGGCAGAGAGAGTTTCAATAAAAAAGGGAGAGTTGTTTTTCTATTTGAATATATCATGGAGAAGGATTGTTTTCTTGATTGAAGCAAATAAGTGTACCATGTGATTCCTCTTTTACACAAAAAGTTATTTTTCCAACCTGTGTATTGTGGTACTTTTCTGTACTTTCAACTTGTTCCCCCGAAGTAGCTATATAATCAACTATTATTAAATAGTTTCAACAGCAATGTGCATATATTTGCCATATATATATCATATTTATTACTAGGAGAAAATTCTACTTGTAAAATACTGGATTTTGAAGCTTATAAACTAGAACTTGGATTTTTTATAAAATTCCTAAAATTTTGGAGTCTCCTAGTCTGTGATTTCTTTTATCTACCTTTATTCAGATTAAACAAATTAAAAAAGAAAGGAGGAACAAAGCACATACATTCCTATGTTTACATTTCAGATTTAGACAGTGAAGGGCAGTCCTGGAGTGAGGACACTACTGTGCTATAGAAGGATCTCCCCTTCACTAAAAAAGGAAACCAGCAATGGCACCTCTCAGAAGTCTTTACAGATAAATTTCTGTACTAATTAAGTTCCTAACACTGGCCAGGAAAAGGAGGAGCTTCAGGCAGGATAAATATACCATGTGCAAAAACATGGACAGGGAGGGAGGAATGAAGGCAGAAAGAGAGGGGAAAAGAATGGAGAATAGAAAACACTAGGATTATAAAATTACTGTAATACCTGGGAGGTGAAGACAAAGTTATACTAAGGAAAGAAAATAGTCTTTATTATCAGACATCTGGGTATGAATCTTGATTCTACCCAATTCTTGGTGTAATTGTGGAAATTACTTCTCTGAGTTTTAGTCTTCTCATATGTAAAAATGGCAATAATATTCAGAAACCCACATATATCTCAATGTTATTATGAAGGTTAAATTAATTAACTGATGTAAAATTATGTACCCTGATATAGTATGGTAGAATCTAAACAGAATGAAGATGTGAATCAAATGAGTGAGCCAAATTTCCAAATTCACCCTTATTTGGACATAAGCTTTTGGCAATTTTTAAAAATTAAAGAAAAGAAGAATTAAAAAGATATTGGACTTCACTGCCCATAAGGAAGAATTATTTTTTATTTCATATAAATATATAATTGATCTGCACAGTACAGACAGACCACTAATATATTATTTCAGCATTTTATGTATTTCAATAAACAAGTTAAATTTTCTATTTATAAGTTTTAGAGAGTAGGCTGAAAACCTGCTACAAAAAATATTTTTTAAAATTATGTGTTCCAACAAGGGTCAGAGCTAAAGAGATAGCTACCGTTACTAATGTTCACATCTTAAGTGATGTTCCAGGTGGGAAAACAATACATGAGCTAATTCATTCACACATCCATCTGATCCAAGCACGGCGAGGTTTAGCAGCAATATTCACTTGAAATGACCTCAGTTAGATTGGAGCTGCATGGCTTATCTCTTCTTTAACTGCATTTTACTGAACATCTTTTTTTTTCTTTTTTTTGAGAGAGAGCATGAGTGAGGGGGAGGGGCAGAGAGCAAGGAAGAGAATCTTTTTTTTTTTTTAAAGATTTTATTTATTTGAGACAGACAAGAGTGAGCATGAGTGGGGGAGGAGAAGCATGTTCCCCCTCAAGCAGGGAGCCCAATGTGGGGCTCGATCCCAGGACCCCAGGATCATGACCTGAGCCATAGGCAGACACTTAACCAACTCAGCCACCCAGGTGCCCCAAGAGAGAGAATCTTAAGCAGGCTCCATGCTTAGCTCATTCTCAGGATCCTGAGATCATGACCTGAGCCAAAACAAGAAGTGAAAGCTAAACCAACTGAGCGACACCAAGAACATTTATTAACCTAAACAATCTTATCCTTAGAATTTCTTATACCTTTGTCAACAATCCTCTAAAGTTGGTACTATTTTCTCTTATTCACAAGAGAGGCAGCTGAGGTTCAGGAAATTCTCCCAAAGTCACAGGACCAGCAAGAGAAATGGATTCAGGATCCCATATTTCATGCACTAAAGCTCCACTATTGTATTTACCCTCCCCAAGTGGACAGTCATGGAAATCTTAATGGCTTCTCTATTGATTAAGAAGATCAGAGTAACCCACACTGTGTGTGTTCCAAGTGTTCCACCCTAGCCCTTTCAAAGTTTTTTTAAGTCGGAATTATGTGAAACAGAACACTGAGAGAGTTCTTTGGTTGAGAAAATAAGCCACAAAGTGACAGCCTCATGAATGTGTGAGTGCATGTGTAAATGTATGGTCATCCATTTTAATGAGGAGTACTTCCAGATACTGTGTTTTGGCCACACTAATTGTTTGTGAGATAATTGTGTATACATATTGTTCACAAGTTTATTTTGTTGTTGTTTTGTATATTTGTTTTTTTTTTTCCTGTAGCAAACTGTTAGATGGAATTCACATAATCCCCTGCCCCACTACTTCTTTTCCCTCAGTTGTTACCTGGTCACATTGAATGAAAACCCTAAATCTCTGTCAGCTCCCCAGAGTAGGCAGTGTGAGAGTGCTCAAAGCATGTGGTTTAAGAATATCTCTTGAACACATTAGCCAGAGAAAGGCTCTGTCCACATCATTAAACAAATGATTTTAAAGATTATTTTTCTGAAGATAGTTAATGGTCAGAATAGATACCACATAAGTTTTTCAGGAATCATGTCAATCTAAGCACTGGGAAAATATTACCTTTGTAGATGAGCATATGCTTGATTACACCATACTCTTAAATTTATAACAGGTTTTTTTCCACTCATACTTTGAAACCTCCCCCAACTTTACTTGAAGATTTCTTGTCATCCATTGTAATTTTGGAACCAAGCAATATTGGACAGCTCTATAAGGTTGATTGGCAAAAACTAGATTTTCAGTAAAGGAGGTTGGCATGGATAAAACTGAAGAAATCACCAAAGACAACCTTCACCTCACAGGACAACCCTGAAGGAATAAGTTAAGGATTTCTACTTAATAATTTATTTTATGTACTGATCCACTTTCATTCACTCATTGCTCAATACATATTTGTTGAAGATAAAACAGTGAATAAAACTATAGAGTTTTGCCCTCTAAAATGAATAGATCCAAACAAATAGGCAATTACAATGCAGTAGGATACAGCCATTAATAAAACAGCGTGATTTGATAGCCCGTAAGAGGGGTCCCTGGCTCAAGAAGGATCGTGGAGTGTTTCTTGAGGGAGTTGGTGATGAAAATGGACTGAAAGGACAAGTAGGAAATCTACTGAGAATAAATCTTTGGAAAGAAGCACTTTGAGAAGAGAGTTCAGCTTTATACATGCTGTCTTTATGGTGTCTCAAATACATACCAATGATAGCTAATGTTTCCACTGCTAAAAGTGTGTCAGACAAGTTTTAAATGTTGTCTTTACTGTTCTCTGATGTGGTAGGTACTTTTATCCTCCTTTTTACATCAAGATTGAAGTAAATATTTGTGAGTCATTAATGCATTGATAGTAATTGAGGCCATGGGAGGGTTTCAGGTTGTCCAAAGGAGATAGAAACTGGAAGAAGAAAAAGAGGGTTTATGAAATATCCTGAGGAATATCACAAAGGTGACAGAGAATGAACAACTGAAAATAGGTGAAATATCCTGAGGAATATCACAAAGTAGGCAGAGAATGAACAACTGAAAAGAGGGAAGAAAAGCAAAGAGAGGGCTGTATAATGGAAACAGGTGAAAAATTCATTTAAGAAGACTTGAGTGGTCCACCATGCCAGAGGATAAGTCAGGGACCATAACAACCAAGTGTGGTGACAGGGAGTGAGTGCCATCTTGCAGGGAGCTAATGAGAGAATAGAAAGTAAGGACCTAGAGACAGTGAAGAAAATAAAATTCATTCAAATACAAGGCGGAAAGGAAAGGAGAGGGAGATAGCAGTACAAGAGTGGAGCATGGATTTGGGGGGCTCTGTTGATTTGTAGGCATGATTCCATAAAAGGGTGCCAAAGGGAGACGAAGATGGTGGGAAATAAATCCAAGAAGAACATTAGTTTGGGCTGGGAGGAGGAACATTTCTTTAACATGGAAGGAAGGAGAGAAGGTTGCGTCTGGATATGGGCAGGTGTATATATTCTACCTTCTCTGTCATAACTCCTGCTCTTCTTCATAAAGATTGTATTATAGAATTTAGTCAGGTTTAATTTATTTATTTATGTATTTATTTTTAAAGATTTTATTTATTTATTTGTCAGAGAGAGAGCACGAGCAGAGGAAGGGGCAGGCAGAGCAGGCAAAGGGAGAAGCAGGTTCCTCGCTGAGCAAGGACCCTGGGATTACGACCTGAGCCAAAGGCAGTGGCCTAACCGACTGAGCCACCCAGGTGTCCCATAATCAGGTTTAATTTAGCCAACCAATCCTATTGAGGTTCAAGAAGACAATGAGTTGTGTTTATTTGCTTTTTGTTTAGTCAGTCACATACTGGTTAGTATTTACTTTCAATTTTAAAGAGCACTTTAAAAAGTCAAGAGTGAGCATAAAATTAACATATCCCACCACCTCATTTATCTCATTTATTCTTTTTTTTTTTTTCCTCCTGATTTGGTCACAATTCTTACACATTGGGAAATGCTGTCAGGTTCCTTACCCATGTTAATCTTTTGAATTTCAGAGGGTGGTGAAAAAGTTTGGTGACTTAGATAGAGCTTTGAGACAAACACGTCTGCACCATCTTGGTTCTTGTATTGGAATCCTTTTTGTTCGGCATCGCTGCAAAGTTATTTTCGGAACATCATATGGATTTTTCATTGAAACATCTGTGTTAACTTTTATTATCCCTGGTCTGCTTTGTAATTTTGGAAACAGATATAAAGAACGAGCAACCCAAAGCACAGTAATATAGTGGGAAGCATCCTTCATAAGTCAATTGAGGAATTTAATAATCTCTTTAGAAATAAGCTCTGCAGCTATGAGAAAAATGTGTGGGTTAAAGGCCTTCCAATTAAGAAAGGTTTCTCTGTGGATTTATAGGCTGGTGGTTCACTCTTCCTGTTCGTGTTTCCATAGAAACTGTCAGGTAGATTTTCTGCTACTTGCTAGGAAGTTGGAAATGTTGAGTCTGGTTGAGCCTTTTCAATTCAGTGAAGCTTAAATGAAATTCTTTGCAAGGAACTGGCATTTAGCCTGGGTCATTTATTCATATCTAGAAGAAAAAAAATCAATTATAGTAATCAAATGTGCAAATTTTTTATTGGGATTATTTTTGGTACATATTTTGTGCTGTAATCTATTTTTAATGCTAGGGTACTAAAGGTTTGAAGGGCTGCAGCTGGCCTCTTTGCTATCTGATGGCTTGTGGCTTTAATTACAGCCCAAGACATAGGAAAGCATGCCTTTTGCTGGTCTACTTTTGCAAGCTATAATCACCCCTGGTGATATTCAGAAGCAAACTAGGATCCAGGAGACTCATTAGGTTGAGACACCTATACTGCATAAAATACCATGCACAACCTTTTATTCTTTTATTTTTTTCCTTCCTGTTGGTTATTTGAATTACATCCTGGGAAATAAATAATTTATATGCCATTATTTAAAGTTCTTGGGAAGTATAGTATCTTCATTTTCCCTTCAGGTTAAACCCACTTGGGCGTCACTGTGGTTCATATCAACCCACATTGACTGATGTGTGACAGCTCCACGTAGGCTGGCATCCTTTAATCCTTAAAAACAAATCGAGTCTGTGGGTGGGTGAAGTGAGCACACACGCTACCGCCCCCTGTGTAACAAACATATGTGCCATGGGAAGGACAGACATCTAAGGGACATTACTTAGTGTATTCTTTTGTTAGCATCTTTGCTTACTTCCACAGAAACAGCAGCTCCTACAGAAAATAAGTCACAATCCTTATTTCACACTGTGGTTCTATTTATATACCAGCTCCCCTGTGGACATGTTTTATAAGATATATTATTTACAGCAGTGGCTTGGAATGCATATTTCAGTTCACTTCTTTCCACCGCTCTTCTCTTCTCTTGTCATATGTATACCATGCCTTTATCAATTGGAATTATGTGTCATATTATATAGTAAGATTGATTATTAGTAAAAATACAAATAAGACTGAGAGACAAAGAGAGAGCAAGATTACTTAAAAAAAAAAAAATCCAGAGCTGATATGTCTTTTACTTACTTGCCTTGTCTTATTTTCTCCCTCTTTGGTCTGGAAACTGTGCTTTCTTCTAGTAAGCTAAATAAAAACTTTCTGAGAAAAGCAATTGAAGCTGAAGGAAGCTCACTCTTCAGTCGCTATACTAGGAAGTGGAAATGAAGTCTCTCAGCTCTGCTCTCAGCTTTATTTACTCTAAAAGGTGGGCACTTTTCTCTTAAAATAAATCGTACTTGGAGTTGCACGGCTCTGTCAGAAGATATTTCTATGCCCAGGAGCAGAGAGTCCGAGAAAAGCGAGATTCTGAACATTTGTCCGAGTGTGGTGTCCTGCCGAGGGAATGGACTGACTTAGTTATAAGACTATATTAAGATAGATGCACGAAGGGATAAATCATTGGGCACAGAGATCATTCTGACTCAGGCTCTGATGCTTGCAAGCAGACCATCCTGGGTGAAATAATGAAGTGAAAGCATCTTGCTTTGGGAGAGCAGCAAGGATTAGATTTTGGCTGTCTCGGGAAAAGTGAGGCTGTCTCTGCTGCTGGCGTTTACACATTGGATCAGAGCGTTCTCGCACCTTCTCTTCCTCCCAGGCAAGTACCCCTTCTGCCATTAGCCCCTCCGGTCCAGCATGGGACCAGGCTGGGCATCCACCCAGGGGACCAAGGACAAGCAGTGGAAGGGAGTCATACACCCCGCCTCATGCGGCTCCTTGGCCGAGTGTGGTTCTAGTTGAGGAGATGGGCTCTTCCAGGCTCTCCCATTGTCCCCGACTTCAAAGTTGCTCAGTCCTCAAGGCTGTGGCTCCTGCTGAATGTACCACTAGCCTCCAGGCTAGCCTGGCTCTATTCTAGACTTACTTCCAAGAAAAAAATGCCATCCTTTTCTGATTGGGCCCCAGATCCACTACTTTGGCTTCCCAGTGAGACAACGTCTTAGTGTTTCTGGAGCTGCCTGCTCAGCTCCTGTCTTTTCTCTGGCTGACGGCAAGCATCTTACTTAGCACTGGTGAGCTGAGCCACTCGACGGGCTATGAGAACTTTTTCTGAGCTTCTCAGTTTTCCACCTCCCCACATTCTCCTGGTTATCCATACTGACCTTTCTTGCTTGCTTTGCTTTCCTTTCCCCCGAGGCCTTCTGCTTTGGGCTAGCTTGTTCTTCATTTTCTCTCAGAGTATCAGTCAAGTGTCCATTCCCTTAGGTGGGGTCACCCATACACTGAGGCTTTGCTTAAATACCAGTGCAGAGGTTAGTAAGAATCTCTCTTCGGTCCTAGTAAGCTTCCTTCTGATGTATCTTCATCAGAGCTCTAACCATAATGAGCTATGAGAGGTTAGGCAAGTTTCTTAACTTCTCCAAGTCTCGGTTTCTGCATCTCTGAAATGGGTACAATTGTACATTAAATTACAAGATGGCTGTGAAGATTAAATGAGTTAATGCACGTCCAATCTGTAGTACAGTGTGTGGGACTTATAATGTGCTTCATAAATACCAGCTTTTATTAGCGTTCCTATAGGGTTTTTGGTTACAAAGAGCTCAAGCTTTGCAATCTTGAATTTCTCCTCTGCCTTTATTTACCACCTATGTGTCCTTGAGTAGGCTTTAAAAATTCGCCGAGTTGGTTTCCCTTCTAATAAAATGAGGAAAATCATAACTGCCTCCTGGGACTGTTAGGGAGTTGTGGCATTCAGCACAATGCTCACTGGACAGTAATAATAATTTTTTCTACTTCTTAAGGTTATCGATGTCCTAAACTTCTGTGAATTTTTCTTCTTATCTTTAATTCCCTGTTGTGTGCCTGAAACACCTACTCATAGTCTTCCTCCATTGTAGTATCTCCTTTCTTAAAAACCATCTCCCTTTCTTCTCTGATCCTTAGGGAAATCTGTTTTCCCAATGCCAAAAATCTTAAATACCAGAAGGCAAGCCATCTGCCCTCCACCTCCTTCTTCCTTGCAAAGCTGGGTGAATATTTTTAAGAGGCTGCTTCCAAAGGCAAAGGAGCATCTCTCCTTCCTAGAGTAGGGTGACAAGTTGTGAAGAGATTGTTTTACCATGGTGCAGGCAGTGAAGAGAAAGGGGTGTCTTCTGAGCACCCCAACCCAAGGAGCCTACTTCTGACTCCCAAGCATGAATTTATCCTACTGGTAGACCTTGGAAGCACTTAGCGGGTATTCCATATCCAATTTTTGGCATTCTTGTCTCACTTTCACATTTGCATTCCCCCCTCCGCATCCATCCTGGATATGGCCCTAATTTCCTTGTTATGCTTGTGGTCTCTGGAAGTGCAAAATTTGAAATTGTTCTTGTCAAATACACCCCTTCCAGATTGGCTAACTTGAAGATCAGAGCCTTCCGCACAAGAAAAGACTTTCTGGCTCAATGTGTCAGTTCCCTTTCATGTAGCTGGATCTTTCAATTTGTAGCATAACCCCTGCAGCACTATAGAGAAAAGATGATATGTCTGAAATGCTGAACTGCAGTCACCCCTGCCTACCATTATGTTTCCACAGGCATTCTATAAAAAGCTGCAAAACCAAGGGGTCTGAGATCTGACACCTGAAAATGGCCACAATCACTCAAAGGCACCCCTTTTCCCATCTCTTGCTGATTGACCCCTTCCCATTGTGCCTTTCAATACACAGCCCACAACTCTGTTTTTAGGGCGATGACCAGCTGTACATACGGGCTCCAAACACTTCTCACTCCTCCTTTTACAGCTTCCCCTGTGAGTTTGCTGTTAAAAGAACTGCATCCCTGTCTCAGCTCAGCCGCTTATGGTGTGATATTATACACCTTCCCAGATCTTTCCGAGGTTTCATGCCCCATAAAATTATAAGCACTAGTGACAGTGAATATTGTTGAGTACTTGCTGCCTACCAGATATCCAGATATTATTTTGAGTGTTTTCTGTATGAGTATATGTGTGGCACCAATTCCTTTAAACCTCATCCCAGTCTTATGAATGAGATCTTTTTGCAAGAGAGGAGATTGAAACCCAAACTCTACCAGGTGGTACGGAATGGGGCTGGAATTTGAACTCACGGAGTCTTGCCCGTGAGAGCCCAGCTGCTTAACCATAAGTTACTTGTTTGTCACAAACATAGCTACAGTCCTGTTTCATTATCCCCAGGAGCTATGCTCTATGCAGTTACTGTGGGCACTGAACTAGCAGATACTAAGCACTGTTCACTGGGGAAATACAACCCTGGGGAAATGCAGGACTGGGTTCCTGCAAGCCACTGACCTCGTTTTCATCAACCCCATCATTACATAACCTTGTGCTATGCAGGTTTCTATTTAAAGGCACCTCATTTAATATATATTGTTGATTCATTAACATTGAGCTCACAGCCCCTGGGATTATAACTGCTGCCTGAATGAAGCTTATTGAACGCACCTATTTTCTCTACAATGCTTAGGAATACTATTCAGCATTTCAGTACTTCTTGGGGGCCATTTTAAAAGACAGAATCACTCAAAAAAGGACAAAACTACAAAAAGATGTGGCATTAAATAGACCCCAAAAAGGACACTTGTTTATATCATGAGAGCTGAAACAAGAAGGGAGAATGTTGCCTTGTTCGACCTCAGCTGGAAATGAGCACATCAGGTGACTCAGTTTTTGCTGCTCTGTGCATGTCCCCGAATGGGAAAGTACCATCAGTTCTTGATTTGGGGGTTCACAGACATTTTAGTGGGTAGGTGAATTTGTGAATAAAGAATCTGGGATAATGAGGGTCAACAGTATATAAAAACTGGAAAAAAAAAAACTGGAAAAATAAATCTCAGATCTTCCAACAAGAGTAGGACTAGTAGATGTGGGTGAGGGGAGTACAGTACAGGCGAGGGCACCCCATGCACAGGTGTGGGGGGAGTGCGCTGCCAACACAGGCGAGGTCTTTATATGTCTCCCCAAGGGAAAAAAAAAAAAAAGAAAAGAAAATGAAGTATTCTGGGCAACTCTCCACATATTAAATGAGCCTTTATAGCCAAGAAATATGTTTTTATCTTGAATTCTCATTTTGGATTTCAGGAAGATGTTTTAATTCATAGATTTACAACCTCTCCATCTACAACTTATATTTATCTTTCTCTGCAATAAACTGAAATGGCATGTGAGTAGTAGATATTAAGGTGTCTTTTCTTTAGGGAGGATTGGTGGAATAAAATAGCAAAGATCACTTCTAGCCCCACTTCTGGCTCCTGGCGTGCATAGTTCTGGAATCTTCTGGAATGAGCGGATGTGGCCGTGTACCCCCAAACATTAAAGACCCGATTTATAAACCGAGAAGTACAGATGATTGACCTGGGGGGAAAAAAGCTGAGTTTCCAGTGTGATTTTTTTTTTTTTTTAAAGATTTTATTTATTTATTTATTAGGAAAGAGAGAGAGTGAGAGAGAGAGAAGGTCAGAGTGAGAAGCGGACTCCCCATGGAGCTGGGAGCCCGATGTGGGACTCGATCCCGGGACTCCGGGATCATGACCGGAGCCGAAGGCAGTCGCTCAACCAACTGCGCCACCCAGGGGCCCTCCAGTGTGATTTTTTTAAACCTTGCTACTCCAAGATGGCATGTGGACCAGCAGCATTGGCATGACCTGGGAGCTTGTTAAAAATAGAGCAGCTCGGGCCTTGCCTCAGACAGATTGCATTTTTACAAGCTATGGGTGTGCTTCAGTTGCACATTCAAGTGTGAGAAGCAGTACTTTTTGAGACCAAGCCCAGATCCCAGTTTACATCTCTTCATCATATTAAGCACTTGCTAATTCTTCTCTTCTGCTCTCTGCAGTCTTAACTCTGGCCATAGTTTTTGCATAGTTCCAAGGTTCCCATAATCCCACAAAACCACAAAACCCTCTTTGCTTTTGAACCAGGTCACCATGGAGAAGTATGCCTCTGGCCAGGTTACGGCAGCTCCCGTTTTGTTTGTTTGTTTGTTTGTTTGTTTTGTTTTGTTTTGTTTTTGTTTTTTAACATTCTTGTCCTCAGTAGCAGGTTGAGTTTATTATCCATGACCAATACCTAAACTGAAGTCTTAAGTTTCAAAATCACTCACTCCACCCTCTTGATTGACTATATGATGTTTTCTTTGTCATATATCCTACATGTCAAATTGTGACTTTTTAAGCTAACTTTGAACAGAATATATGTAGGAGAGTTTTTAATAATTCATATGTTTTTTGTTCTTTGTTTTTTGTTTTGTTTTTTACCAAAGCTTTTATCCCCAATTTTGTACTAACTCAGAGGATCTTGATGCTCAAAACTAGATGATCATTAGAAGATTCAGTGTAAATCTTAGCTTTTCCACTTAATCAGTCTTTTCTCCAGTTTGCCATTTGGTAGACTAACAGAAGGGTAGTAGTCACTGCTCTCTTTCATAACTTCTGTGTAAGAGTCAAATTAGAACGTGAAAAAATACTTTGAGAAGCATAAAACACTATGCAAATGGTAAATCATTTTTATTATTACTAGCAAGTGAAACTCACAGCACCGATGCTCTTAAAAGTCAGCAATTTACTAATATGCAGAAGGACATACGTATATGTGTTCATTTTCAGGCAGAAAAAGTGTTTTTGGTCTAATGAGTATTACGCTTCTATAATCACTAGTTGGACTTACAGAACCGGATCACATCTTGTAGCCATTTGGCTATTTGCTTTGACAGTGACTAGTAGACAGTGGGAGCAGACAAGGAGACCGCCCGCTTCTCTTTCTGTGTAGTCTGAGGTTCTTAAAATGCAATGAAAGTATTTGGACCATTTTAAAAGGAAATATTATCCTTGATATTTGTAAGACCATCATAGAGATCAACCAGCTCCCTAAATGCCTCTTTTCAAGTTGCTTTTACAGTGCACAATTGGCCGTGACGTTAAACAGTCCTACCCAGCACACACGGCAATATATGTTTTAATCAAGCATCTGAAGGGCTGCGATAGATAACCTTTACTCCTCCTCAGGATCAGCATCTGATTGCCCCTCTGTTTTCAAAGGTTAAGTAAGATGTGTGTCAGTTGAGAGACCATTGTCTGGATAAATACTGAACATTTCAACTCACAGCTACCCATATCATCACTTAACCCACATTGGTTAATGAACAGAGGGATCCCCAGTGCCTAAGTCATCTGCTAGTGGTAAGTGAGATGTGTGGTGGGGAGTACTTCCTCATCTGAGCCATTAGAATTCAATTTAGTGCCTTCTTGCTTCTGGAGGAAATGTAACCTGCATAGCTGGCCATGTCTGCTGAAACACTAAACAGTGCCCAGTGGAATGAGGTAGAGGCAGAATAATGTGCTTCCAAGAATGTACGAGCCAAGAATAGGCTGGCAAACAGCCAAGTTCATCCCTGGAGCTCAGAGAACCCGGAAGTTGTTTTTTGTTGGTTGGTTTGTTTGGTTTTTGGGGGCGTTGGGCCATTTCCCTTAATTCTGAAGATACAGTTTTCTAGTTAATGCCCTGTGTTTCTGGGGCTCGGTGTGCGCATTCCACTTAGGAATGTGCGTGCACACAAAAACAACATCCTAAAACTGCTCTTGTCTGTTCTGCAAGGAATGGGTGGATAGCTTCTCCTGGTGGTATTCTTTTTCCCCTTTTTCAGATTTTATACTGCTTTTCATCCCAGGGCTCTGTTTTATTTTTGTTTTAGGCTTGGTTCAAAATGAGATGTCTAGTAAGAACTTTGGAAAATATATTCTCTTCATTTAAGAAGAGTTAGCAGACTCTCTCTCTCTCTCTCTCTCTCTCTCATATAAATAAACAAAATCTTAAAAAAAAAAAAGAAGAGTTAGCAGACAATTACACCGGAAGTGATAATATCATATTAATAACCTTAAATTGCACTTCCTGGTATTTAAGCCTATTAAAAGCTCAGCCTCCTCTTGTCAGAGAAGTTTACTGCCAGGCACTAAGGATTCAGAGATGGGAAAGATCTGTTCCTAACCATAGAATGTTTACAATAGAGTGAAGACAAAAGGGTGGGTTTAGTAGGGTGATGGGTGCTTTTGTAAATGTCTATAATGGCGGTCAAGGCAGAAGCAGAGAGAAAGGGAGGCCAGCCTGGGGGTTCCAGGGAGGTTTCCTGGAAGAGATGTTGCCTGTCTGTTAAAAGATGAGCAGGATGGAGAGGAATGGGAAAGGAAATTCCAGGAAAGAGAAATCGTACAAGTCAAAGTACAGAAGTGTGAAGAACCTTCATATATAGTAAATTACTAGATGACAGGAGTCCTTTGGAGAACAGAGGAGGCTGAGGGGTGGAGGGAAGTCAGTGGCCAGGTAACGCCACGTATGGGAGTTTGGGCTTTATCTGTAGCTGGTGCAGGGAGAAGAAGGGCTGTTTGAGGGGTTTGAGGGAGGGAATGAAAGGATAGGAATATGTTATACTGGCACTGCTCTGCCATCATTCCAAGGAGTTGGAAATTCATTGGATGATTTTAGAGGAGTGAAAGGAGTCCTGAGGGAGAGGTTATAAAATCATGATGTTTCTGATTCAAGTCCCCAGTTGGGTGGTGCTGCCATTTATTGGAGAGGTTAGGAAGAAAAATGGGGGTAGTTAGAGATCCGAACTTCAGCTGTGGAGCCTGTGAAATGTCCAAATGGATCTGAGCATTCAGGGAAGCTCTATGTCTAAAGCTCAAAGGAGAAGTGTAAACTACCATTTTAACACATTTTTTAACACAGTATGCATGGTGACTCTCCTAACTTATATCTGCATATTCTAATTCAATTTGTTAACCAACTTAGACCCTCCATCCTAACCAATATCGTAATGGTGTGGTTATCATTTCAATAGCTGGAATTCCTGTGTTTTCTTGTGGGTTTCTTTCTTGTTTTCTTCAATGGTTAATATTTTTTGCAATGAGGTTATTTTTGGTCATTGACTTCTTATTTACTTAAAAATGTAAAACATGCTCACTTGTGATTACATATTATATATAAAAACAGAAAGCATTTGCCATTCAAAGGTGATATTCATATTCCTAAGTTTTAGATACTGTTCACTTAAAATAAATCTGACTCCTTTTTAGATCTAGATAGCAAAAACCAAAATATTATTCATCCTACACTGGAATATTTCATATTATTTAGAAGTATATGTCACTTGATGGTTTTTCGTGAATAGTTCAGTGACTTTTTATTAAGAAAAAATCTTCCATTCCCATTTTAACATATTCTTTCAAATATCATAGATGATTACAAAAATATTTTTCTAGACATCTATGGAAAAGTTTATTGTAAAATATTTCAGCTTCTGCTTATTTTTCGTATAATAAAAAAAGAATAAGTGAATCTATATCTGTTGTTGCTATGGTAACTAACACATTTTATATATTGAGAAAGAGCATGAGCATTTCTAAATGTATTTCCGTCCTTCTGATATATGTCTCTGTATATACAAGACTATATACATGGGGTGACTTTTAAGTCACGAAACTAGGACATCTCATCTTGTAGCTACTCTGAACCCCTGACCCCACATAGAGACATGCTGTCAGACCTGGAGTTAGTTGGGTGGATATTAATTGTACACATTGTGCAAGACAGGAATTGATCACTGTTAATTCAAAAGAAGATTCTAAAACAGGGGCACCTAGGCGGCTCAGTCAGTTAAGCATCTGACTTCAGCTCAGGTCATGATCTCAGTGTCCTGGGATCAAGCCCTCTGGTGGGCTCCACGCTCAGCAGGAATCCGCTTGTCCCTCTGCCCTTCCCCCTGCTCATGTGCGCTCTCTCTCTTTCTCAAAAATAAATAAATAAAATTAAAAAAAAATAAAAGAAGACTATAAAACATTCCTAACAGTATATTTGTACTTCAGCTGTTTGTTAAATTCTATAAATGTCTCAAGTTGTTTTTTTTAATAGATTGCAAATCTGAAAATCCTCAGTAAACCACCTATCTGCCTGAATCGAACGTTGGCACTAAATCAAGCACATTGCACATGCATTCATTCATTAAGAGATAGTTATGACAAACTTCTTAGTTTAGAATTTGTGCTAGATTAATAATCTAGAGGAGGTAACAAATACATACTATATGACTATACGTAGTATGCAAAATGATAACTGCTGGCATGGAAATCTAGAGAAGGGTCAACTAAGCCTGGAGGCATCAAGAAAGGTTTGGAGGGGGATGGAGAGGGAAGGCACTTCCTAAATCACATCTTAAAGAATGAGTCATCCCCTATAGGACATTCTTAACAAAAAAAAATATAATGCCTATATAGACAACTGAGCTAATGGATAACAAATACAACAAAGAATATCCACATGTACTCAAAAACTAGTTTATGTGTATATGTACACACGTGTGTAATGAGAAAAAAATCAAACGTGCTGCATGATTGGATAATGAGAGCTCAGTTTGGTTTAACTACATTTATTGAACTTCAATCAAGTATAAGGCACTCCAAGATTCAGAGGTAGTTCCCAAGGGGTTCACTTTTATAAAACTTAACCTTAAAAAGGAATTATAATCTTGATCTACAATAAGACTTATTTTTTTAAAGATTTTATTTATTTATTTGACACAGAGAGAGAGATCACAAGTAGGCAGAGAGGCAGGCAGAGAGAGAAGGGGAAGCAGGCTCCCCGCCGAGCAGAAAGCCTGATGCGGGGCTTGATCCCAGGACCCTGAGATCATGACCTGAGCCAAAGGCAGACGTTTTGCCAACTGAGCCACCCAGGCGCCCTGGGACTTATTTTTTTTAACATCTTAATTTTATGTTATTTTTTCAGGACTGATCATTTAAGTCCTATTAGTTCATTCCATAGAATCTTGAAATCTTGAACAAGATTCATAGTTTATGTACCACACCCAGTGCTCCATGCAATACATGCCCTCCTTAACACCCACCACCAGGCTCACCGATCCCCTCATCCCTCTCCCTTCCAAAGCCCTCAGTTTGTTGCTCAGAGTCCACAGTCTCTCATGTTTCATCTCCCCCTCCAATTTCCCCCAATTCACTTTTCCTTTGCATCTCCTAATGTCCTCCATGTTACTCCTTATGCTCCACAAGTAAGTGAAACCATATGATAATTGACTTTCTCTGCTTGACTTATTTCAGTCAGCATAATTTTCTCCAGTCCCATCCATATTGATACAAAAGTTGGGTATTCATCCTTTCTGATTGCTGCATAATATTCCATTGTATATATGGACCACATCTTCTTTATCCATTCATCTGTTGAAGGGCATCTTGGCTCTTTCCACAGTTTGGATATTTTGGCCATTGCTGCTATGAACATGGGGGTACACATGGCCCGTCTTTTCATTACATCTGTACCTTTGGGGTAAATATCCAGTAGTGCAATTGCAGGTTCATAGGGTAGCTCTGTTTTTAATTTTTTGAGTAATCTCCACATTGTTTTCCAAAGTGGCTGCACCAACTTGCATTCCCACCAATGGTTTAAGAGGGTCCCCCTCTTTCCACATCCACTACAACACTTGTCGTTTACTCTCGTGTTGATTTTGGCCATTCTAACTGGTGTCAGGTGGTATCTCAATGTGGTTTTGATTTGAATTTCCCTGATGGCTAATGATGATAAACATTTTTTCATGTGTCTGTTAGCCATTTGTATGTCTTCATTGGAGAAGTGTATGTTCATGTCTTCTGCCCATTTTTTGACATAATTATCTGTTTTTTGGGTGTTTAGTTTGAGGAGTTCTTTATAGATCTTGGATATCAGCCCTTTGTCTGTAGTGTCATTTGGGAATATCTTCTTCCATTCTGTGGTTTGCCTCTTTGTTTTGTTGACTGTTTCCTTTGCTGTACAGAAGCTTTTTATATTGTTGAAGTCCCAAAAGTTAATTTTCGCTTTTGTTTCCCTTGCCTTTGGAGATATGTCTTGAAAGAAGTTGCTGTGGCTAATGCCAAAGAGGTTACTGCCTATGTTATCCTCTAGGATTTTGACAGATTCCTCAACTCTATGGTCAAATAATTTTCAACAAAGCAGGAAAAAATGTCCATTGGAAAAAAGACAGTCTCTTCAATAAACGGTGCTGGGAAAACTGGACAGCCATGTATAGAAGAATGAAACTCAACCATTCTCTCACACCATACACAAAGATAAACTCAAAATGGATGAAAGACCTCAATATGAGGCAGGAATCTACAATAAGACTTTTAAAATATATCTATATTTAAAAGCATAATTTCACTAAACACTTATTTTTTGGTAAATAAATTTAAATTCCTTGATCATTTAAGTCCTATTAGTTCATTCCTTGAAAAACAAGCAACCACGAAGACTCACTAGAACTATGGCATATATGGAAATAAATAAGAAATACAAATGAATTTTAAAAAAGAAAGTCAAAGCAAAAACCACAAGTCAAGAGACCTTGGAACTAATTGTTTCTCTGCTAACTTACTCACTTGCAGTTTGGCTTTAAGCAGTACCCTAATCTCATAAAACCAGGGGCTTGGGGGAAAGTACCAAAACTTTGTTAGGCACAGAGGAATATGGGATGGGTGAAAAGGGTGCTTGATCTTGAAAAACATTCTAGTGAGGAGATAATAGGAAGTTTCAATAGTGCAATGAGGTTGCTATGGAAAACAGAGAACTTAAATCCAGTATTTCCATGACTTCATTTCTTGATACCAGATAAGGCTATATGTGCAGTGGGATAATTTGACCTGGAAACCATTCATTAATTCTAGACTCACATATAAAGTATGAAAAAAATAGGGAAAGTTATACTTACATATTATGTATTTATAATATATAGAAGAGTATGACAGGAATATACAGAAACATCAGTGGGAAAAAAAAATCAAAAGTACAAAATGTTCCCCATTTATTATAAGTAAGAAGTAGCATTTCTAATAAATAAAAAATGGAATATTGCTTAATAAATACCACTAGCCAACTAGCTAAACTAATCAAATAGCGGAAACTGAAAAGAAAAAAAATTGACAAATGAAATACTAAAGTTCGTGAAAATTTTACAAACTTCTCTAACATAAGAAGTCATAAAATTGAAAAGGATTCCATAAACTGAGAAAATAATTGGAAAAATATATGTTAGGCAAAGTATTAAAACCCTTAATATTTTTTAATGCATGCTATTTTCTCATCTATTAACTTAGCAATTTAAAAAAAATTACTAATGCCCAGCATTGGTTTGCCCAGGAAAAACCTGAATATTCAATGCATTACCCCAAGAGGTAAAAATCTATAACATTTGTGGAATAATTTTTGAATATGAATGAACAGTCTTTAAAATATGAAAGTATTTTGGTATAGCAGTTCCATTTCCAGGAACATATCCTAATTAAATAGTTAAATAATCACAGATGTGTACAAAGATGCAGTCACGAGGGTCTTCAACACAGCAAAATTAGTGAAGGTGAAAAAACACTATTACTCAAAATGTCCCAAATTGGGTGACTGATCAGCTAAATTATAGTATACATTACATATTGTTATGGGATAACTTATTTTTTTCTCCCCAAATATGTTTATTTTAATTTTTCAGTGTTACAAGATTGATTGTTCATGCACCACACCCAATGCTCCATGCAATACGTGCCCTTCTCAATACCCACCAACAGGCTCGCCCAATCCGCCCCCACCCC
>CM052807.1:7639408-7667035 GCA_028533885.1 Nasua narica
GAAGAACAAAGATGGATTCTCAGGCAGAAAAGGAAAAGAATTTCTGAGGAAGTGAAACAAGAGTCCTGTTGAGCCTCTTAAACAGAGGCTGGGAAACTATGGCCTGCCTGCTTTTGTACACCCATGAGCTAAGAATTTAATGATTGGAAAAAAAAAATTAAAAGAGTATTATTTCCTCACATGTGAAAATATGAGATTCAGACTTCGTAAATAAAATTAAAATTCCAATAAAATTTTATTGGAAGGCTGCCATGTTCATCTGTTTATGTATTGCCATGGCTACTTTCACACCATAAGGCAGAGTTGAGTAGTCACAACACATGGCCCATAAGGCTTCAAATATTTACTATCTGGCTCTCTACAGAAGGTTTCCTGACCCCTGATCTAAAAACTAAAGGAGACATGAAGGAACAGGTGAATATTTAGGAAAGAAATGGAATGAGAATTACTTGTTTGAAGTTAGGAGCAAAGGAGATTCTGAAAAGGTTAAGTAATTGTTCAGGGTTTAGAGGACAGGAACCATTAGAACCTTGGTTCACAATACCCCTGTCACCAGTTAGCTCTGCAGCAGCTCCATTCCACCTTGATGATATAATCAATCCCGCATTTTCTCAAGGGTTCAACCCCACCTGCTAAATCTCTAATACAATCAAGGCTCTTTGGGCTTCAAAAATCAGAGGTCATCCTTATCTTGTTCTAGTGAAAAGTCTAATTTGTGAGGAAATTGTACAGGGAGCTTAAGGAAGCAATGTTCATCTGGACCCTACAGGACCTGGAAAACCAGCAGGTTCTGAGGATCCTAGTTTTTCCGACCTCTTTCCTCTGGGGTCCTGATCTTGCTACTCTTCCTCCCCTCAAGGAAGGCTGGCTTTCCCTGCTTATTCTCCAACTTTCACATACCTAAAGGGGGCAGCCAACTCATTGTCGCTATAGTAGTATTTCTGCCTCGGAATCCAGCACCAAAACCGGACTGCCCTTCTGCAACCCTCCCCTTTCAGATTACTGGGGAGAGATTAAGAGGCCTTATCCTGCCATTTGATTGATTGCATTGGCAAAGGTGTGTGCCCCTGATCCCATCAACTGTAGTGGGGCAGCTGAATTCCAAAGCCCGCATCACACTTACTAGGGCCTTACATTGGGTAGACAGTGATAACTAAGGGTTGAAAATGGTAAAATATATACCACATATATATAGTGAGAGACCTTTCCTTCAAATTTCAGCTCAAATCACCTCTTCTGAAGAGCCTTTACGTACTGTGCAGTCTGATTTAGATGCCTTTTCTCTGTACTTGCAGAGCATCTTGTTCATATCTCAAGCTTGGGCAAATTTATTAAGGGTAAAGTTGCATCTTATTACTTCAGTCTTTGCCAGAGTTCTAGTACATACTATGCGTTGCATAAATACCAATAGAAAGGATTAATTAGTATGCAAATAACTAAAATACTTGTGGGATCAGACACAGGTGAGATTGATTAGGTAGATGAAGGATAGAGGTAGATATTTTTTAAATGCAGGAATTTGATTAATTGGTTGTGAGCTACCCTTTAAACATCCCAAAACCATCATTGCTATCTGTATCTTTATCTATCTATCTGACCAGATTGCATAATAGACTTAATACAATCCCAGTCAAAATCCCATCAGGATTTTTTGTGAATATCACCAGCTAATTCTAAAATGTATATGGAAAAACAAAGGAATTAACAGTGAAAACAACTTCTGACAAAGAACTTATATCCAGAATACATAAAGAACTCTCAGAACTCAACAAGAAAACATCAAGCAAAAGTCTCAATTTGAAAAATGGGAAAAATATTTGAACATACACTTCATAAAAGGAGATATACAGATGGCAAATGAGCTCATAAACGGATGCTCAAAATCATTAGTCATTTGGGAAATGCACATTAGAACTAGAAATGAGATACCATTATAAGCATATTAGAATAGCTATTATCAAAAAACACTGACAATACCAAATACTGGCAAGAATTTGGAGCAAGTAGAACTCTTATACACTGCAGGTGGGAATGCAAAATGGCACATCAACTTTAGAAAACGTTTTGGCAATTTCTTATAAGGCTAAACACATAACTCACCGCATGATCCAGCCGTCCCACTCCTCAATAGTTACCCTAGCAAAGTGAAAACTTACATTCCCACAAACAAAAATTTACATTTCCACACACACAAAAAAATCAGTGTGAAGTCAGTATCATGCAGCATCATAATTTGATCAGAATAAACATTTGATCAGAATAATTTATCAGAATAAATAATGAAAATATGTGAGGTAAACAAATTAATAGGAAAAATACTTGACTTCAGCTTTTCTTTAGAAATAAATCTGTGAGACAGAAAGTAGAAATAGTAGAATAGTAGAAATAGAAGGTAGAATAGCAGGCCAGGGCCTACAAGGAGGAAGAATGGGGATCTGTTGTTTAATGGGTATAGAGTTTCAGTTTTTTAAGATGAAAAGAGTTACAGAGATGGATGGTGGTGATGGCTGTACATTGTAAACGTGTAATATCCCTGAAGCATGTACTTAAGAGTTAATAATTTTTAATGTGTATTTTAGCATGATAAAAAATTGAAAACAATATTCAAAGATACTAGTAATAAGATTCCAAACTCTCAAAAACTTTATAAACTAAAAAAAAAAATTAGAAATTAAAAAAATTAAGAAACAAAGAAAAAGCTGTGTAAATTTATCTTTATGCAGTGCAGCAAAAAACAGAATCAATCTGGTTTGGCCCAGGAATTTAGATAAATATCATTGGTACAGTAGATTCAAGTTAAATTTAAAAATTCCTGATCTTTCACCTTCTACATCGTAAAATTATAAGGATACTCTGCTGCACATCTCAAGAACAAATTGACTAAGAGTCTGGTCATTGTTATAGAAATGTGAACTGATTGAGACATTTTTGATCCTTCCAATAATACAGTGCATTATTCTAAAGAGTTTATGAGTGCTTTGAACTGTATCCAGGTGGTATTTACAGAACTGGGTATGTTCCACTTTTTAGTAACCTCAAGAGGTTACTACAATGGTTTGCTTTATTGATTGTCATTTTGCCGTTAGGGTTGACAAGGCTAATATCCCACCATTTGTTCTTTCCCCGACCTTAAGAGATTATAGAATGACTTTCAGTAGATTTTAGATGTTTAAACATCCTGGTGCTGCTAATGTTATTTTCTTTTCCAGTTCCAAAGTTAACTGGATAAAAATTCCCAAGACCCTACCCAGGCTCCTACAAACTGGAATGAGAATTTGCTCCCCTGCCCCCATCTAATGTACTTCTCCTCCAATGGTAAAACTATCCCGTGCACTATTTCTCTATTTATAGTTCAGACAATTCAACTCTAGGCAGGTGGTTCTATTGAAAGATAAACAAACTTGTAATAAACCCCCACTGGTTCCTAAATAGCCAACTGTGCTGACAAGGCAGGCTGCAGGTGACTGAACTCATCCAGGGATGTTGGTCATTTACTACAGAGCTGGGGACCCACAGCATCTTTGGCCAGAAATTGGCCACTCAGCATTTTTATCTCAACAGAAATCAAAATCAAGGGTCATACAGCTGGTTAAAAGAATCACATAGCTTTTCATCTAATATACCAAACACTAAAAATACCATATCATCTTGCCTGCCTTTATTTAGTGTACTTATTGATCTCTGAGAATTTTTAGAGAATTTTATTAAACATTCTTACCTTGGAAAATGTGATTTGATCCAGTTGGAGTGACCTCAGACATCTCAGGATTCATGCCTTCTTACTTCCACATTCCTCCTTTTTCTGTCTGACCTCACCACTGGGTTGAGTTGTACATTCTTACGTGAAAATATTGGTTAAAGAGTGACAAGAATTCCTCTCTCAGGAGTGGATTTCTGCAAACTCTGTTTTTCAATTTCCTATTCCCATCCATGGTTTCATTGGATCTTTAAGCCACCCAGTGAATGAACTCGTACTGGCTCCTCTAATCAATTAAGTCTACCACTATAGTATGAGCTATTCCTCTGGTTTCAAATCTATTCTTCACAATTGAATTTTTTCCATTAAGGTATAATTGACATAAAACATTTTTTAGTTTCAGGTGCATGACATGATTTGACATTTGTATATATTGCACAGTGATCACCACAACCAAATATAGTTAACATCCATCATCATATATAGTTATAATTTTTTTTCTTGTTTGAACCAAAACTCTTGGTTTTGGTTCAGGTCTTGATCTCACGGTGGTGAGGAGTCTGCTTTAGATTTTCTCTCCCTCTCCCTGTTCTCCTCCTCCCACTCATGCATCAAGATTTTCTTGATTCTTTTAAAATTTATTCTCTTAGCAACTTTCACATAGGTAGTACAGTATGTTGACTATGGTCACCATGCTCTACATTACATCCCATGACTTATTTATTTTATAACTGGAAGTTGATGCCTTTTGACCCATTTTACTCACCCCTTACCCCCTGCCTCTGTCAACCACCAGTCTGTTCTATGAGTTGCTTTTTTTTTTATTTTTAGAATCCAAATATGAGTGAGATAATATGGTATTTGTCTTTTTCTGTCTGACTTATTTCACTTAGCTAGTGCCCTTAACGTCCATCTGTGTTGTACCAAATGGCAAAAGTTCATTCTTTTTTATGCCTGAGTAATATTCCATTGTGTGTGTATGCATGTGCATGTTTATCCATTCATCAACAGACACTAAAATGGACATGTGGGTGCAAATGTCTTTTTGAGTCAGTGTTTTTGTTTTCTTCAAATTATACCCAGAAGTGAATTGCTAGATCATATGTAGTTCTATTTTTAGTTTTTTGGTTGTTTTTTTTTTTTTTTTAGGACCTCCATATTGTTTTCTGTAGTGGCTGTACCAGTGTATATTCCCATCAGCAGTGCACAAGGATTCCTTTTCTGTACAACCTTGTCAATACTTGTTATTTCTTGTCCTTTTGGCAGTAGCCATTCTAACAGATGTGAAATGACATCTCATTGTGGTTTTGATTTGCATTTTCCTGAGGATTAGTGATGTTGAGCCTTTATTTATGTACCTGTTGGTCATCTGTGTATCTTCTTTGAAAAAAAGATATATTCATATCTTCTGTGTATTTTTTAATTAGAATGTGGGTTTTGGGTACTGAATTCCATGAATTCTTTACATATCTTAGATAGTAACTCCTTACCAGATATATGATTTTCATATATTTTCTTCTATTTAGAAGGTTGCATTTTCATTTTGATGATGGTTTTCTTTACTGTGCAGAATCTTTTTAGTTTGATGTAGTCCCATTTGTTTAGTTTTGCTTTTGTTGCCTTTGCTTTTGGAGCCAGATCCAAAATATCACAAAGATCAAAGTCAAAGAATTTATCACATATGTTTTCTTCCAGGAGTTTTATAGTTTCAGGTTTTATGTGCAAGTCTTTAATCCATTTTGAGTTAATTTTTGTGTATGGCATAAGATAGTAATCCACTTACAATATTTTGCTTGTGGCTTTCACAATTACATTCTGACTTTCCTCATCCAAGGCTTCTCAAGTTTCTTTAGGTATGAAGAATGTCTGCTGGATACTGGCATCTTTTCAAGGTATGGTCCAATCCAATGAACAATTATTTTTAATTAAGGAAATGGGGGATCTGCCCTTGAAAAGCATGTAAGAGAAGTAGATAGACAATTAGTCACAATATATTTGCCATGTATGAATGTGATATAGAAACAATACTTTATGATGTTGAATACATTTTTGGACACAAAAGGGAGAAGTAAGTTGTGTCAGCAGATGATCCCAGCAAGGTGTTTTAGTGACGAAAACACATAAAGAATGATGGGGGAGCATCTGAAAATTTATAACAGAAAAGCAGCATCATCAGATTTCCGTTCTGAGAGTACACTCTGGTTGAAGTCTAGAGGCTGGGTTTGAGACAGATGAGAATCAGGTCAATAAACTCTCCACTGGATTGCTATCATAATTCAGGAGACAGTATGTTCCAAGAGCAGTGGATATGAAAATCTATCTCTGAAAGCTTTTTAAAGAAGTAGTTGTTTAAATCCTAGGTTCTCAGCTCCAAAAGCAATCTGGATAAGTAATAGGTATAGGGACTTGGAAATCCTAGAACAAAATCTTCTTTTTATTTTTGCTTACTTATTAAGATTGTTGGGGTACCTGGGTGGCTTAGTCAGTTACGTGTCTAACTCTTGGTTTTGGTTCAGGTCTTGATCTCACGGTGGTGAGGAGTCTGCTTTAGATTTTCTCTCCCTCTCCCTGTTCCCCTCCCCCCACTCATGCATACATGCTCTCTCTCTCTCTCTCTCACAAATAAATAAATAAAATCTTAAAAAATTATTAAGATTATTTACTGGGAAAAAAAGATTATTTACTGGAGATGTCAGAAGATAGATATTAATGGTGTACAAATACAGAGTGACAATGAAATGTATACTTTTTGGTTGTTGAAAAAGTATAGCTTGCAACAGGAAGAAGTTAGGTAAGATCTAAGATTTAAGATCAGATGAGGCTTTTTAACTTTTAATCAATATTATTGAGCAGTGGGATATAGGCATATACAAGTACATAGTTTTTTGCCTATCAGAATGTCTTAAATTTAGATTTTTCTGAATGGCAGGCAAGGTAACCTCTCAAGTCCCTTTCATTATATTTTGAGAGAGAAGAAAGTTACACATTTTCTAAAGACAAATTTTACTACACATACTTCTTTTATTTTCCAGAGTGTAAGCTAATTTATTGATTTACAATTCTATGCTCCTTGTTAAGTTTTCATTGTTCTAATGCCCTGTCTGTGCTACTTCAAAGTGCTATCCAGTCACAATTGCTAAAAAACAAAAGTAAAACCATAATCTGTTATAACAACTACATGGAACAAGATATGGTATTACAAAGCCATAATTGATATTCATCATCTTTCTGCACTTTTCATCCCAGTTTGCTCTTACCTTCATCTGTACTTCTGCCGGTCTGGGTTTTTTGTCCCACGGGGTAGTCCAGATTCATTTCTGGGGGAGCTGAGCCCCCTGTTACTATGTGCTTCTAAACTGTGGCTGTTTTGGCTGCCCATTCACAGCTACCACTAGGCATGGAAGCACCAGGATGTTCCTTGGTAACATCTAGGAGTTGTAGACATTCTCATCCCACTGTCATTGTATAGAAGTCCTATATCTTTGTGATAATCAGAATCAGTTACTCCTGCCAATATAGGAATTCATTTTTTCTGCCTGCTAGTCTACAGTCATGAGGTGCCCAAAATGACCACATGGCAGTTTGATTGAGGTTTGGTAGAATCCTTTTTCTGTACCTTGAAAGAAGTGTTCCCCTTCTACTGGGAACCAGGATCTGTAATGCAACAAATTCTGCAGTTTTGCAGGTAACAAGTGCAGAGTCTCCAAGTAAATTGATTAGAATTAATGATAAGAGTGAGCAACTCCTCTTTCTATCCCTTGGTTCCCAGATCCATATTGATCAATGTATCATGACACAGCACCATGTAATGGTATCTTGATGGACACTGCCTTAACTCACGAATGTCATCTTCATGCTGTGGCTTAGCTCTACCTTAAAGAAGGTTGCTTTACTGCTCTATCAGGCTATCCAGATTGAATTCGTAGGAGGACTAGTGGCTTCATAATCATATATGTCCATTGTCATACTTTACTGTAAAGTGGATCTCTGAGCCCTCTGACACTGAGGCACTGTAGGCAAGGAAGATACATCCATACTTGGAATATATATCATTCCTGACAAAATGAATCATAGAAGGGTAGGAGTTATCTAATGTTACCAGCTTGCCAAAAAGTGGCTAAATCATCTTCTTAAGAAATTATAGAGGAAAACTTTCCGTGGTGGTTAGAATAAGCTTGGTGAAATGGAATTAATGCCAATTCAACTATGCATAGCTTTCATTGTTGCCATCATGACTCCTCTGTTCAGGGGAAAACAGTGGGAACGCCAAGAGCAGTCACTAGCTACCATCTACTGAATGAGATATTCTTAATGGCTAGTTTTCAATCTTTTCTCTGGCATAGAATATTCCAACAGATATTCTGTGATTGAAATTGATATGAGACAGAGTTCTACACACTTTGTGTCTGTTCCCATAGGTCCATCTATATACATTTCTTTGTCTCTGATCTCTAAGCCATTCACCACTACCAATGCGTCATGTTTATTCCTAACTCGGATTTTTCTTCAAAGTGCATGACAAAATGCGCTATCCAGGCTACTACTTCTGAGATGATTTCCCCTAATCACTCCTTTGGGTACATCCTTGTGTGGGTATTTAGTAGATTAGAGGCTCTTTATTGGTTTGCATTAACAAACAAGCTATTCTATCCATCACCTGGTCATGGTGTGAACTGAGGTAAGGCATTGATGTGACACAGGTAGATAAATGAAGTACGAACCCTGTGTTCCTGTAATTTATTTGTACTCCGAAGATCTGGGTGGGACCAATTCTGAATGAAGGTTTTCCATTGTATGATGTATCACTGCTATGTCCACTTAATCTTATGATTTAGTGATTATGCCAATACTAGCTCATGAGGCATTGCTCAGGTCACATCATCAATTAATATTGCCTGGTTAAGTATTCATCATTAGGGGCTAGTGATTTCAGAATCCTAAAATCAGAATCCTATACCATAGGATGCTATATGAAAGGCTGCTAGTAGCATATACTTATAGTATACTTATTTGTATACTTATAGGTATAGGTATACTTATACCTATACTTTTGCACTGCCACTCTCCTATTCATATCTCCATCTACTCTATTAGTTCAAATTCTCCAAAAAAACAAAACAAAACAAAACAAAACAGAACCAATAGGATGAATGGTTGGATAGCTCAATAGATAGATAAAGACAGAAATTTTAAAAAATTGGTTCATGCATACAGTTTCGACAGTGAAACGTCCTACATTTGTGGGGAAAACCAGCCAGGAGGCTAGAAATTCAAGTAGAATTTCTGTGTTGCAGCTTTGAAGCACAATTTGTTCTTAAAGCCTTCACTGACTGGGTGAAATCCAACCATATTACAGAGAATAATGTTTTACTTAAAATCAACTGATGGTATATATATTGATTTATTTTTAAAAAAATCCCTTCACATCCACATCTATACTAGTGTTTAAACAACTGGGCACCTTAGCCGAGCCATGTGGACATAAAAAATTAACCATTATATCCATTGTGTATCCTCCAGATCTTTGCATCTAGCAGGCTACACTGACTAAACAGAAGAACTGCTTTGATCTTGTATCACAGCCTAAAACTGGACTATAATCCTCTTACTCTCGGTTCTTCTCAAAATGGACAGCCTTCTGAGTTAATCAAGAAAAGAATTCCTAAGTGTTGAATGTTCTGCCTTCAAAATCAGAAAGGAATTTTCAAGTGTTGTGTCTCCTTCTTATTGATAGAAGCTAAGAGCTGGAGTATCATGCTCTTCACGTTAGGGGGATATGTCTGTAACAGAACAATGGACTCCTAAAAACTCAAACCCAGTGAAAAGGAACCCTTAATAATTGTACTATTTTTCTCCCACTTTCTGGTGCTCTGGTGTATCACCAGGGCATTCAGAGTATTCATCAAGTTTTCCTTTCTAGGTCTGATTTAATAGGATACCCTCAATATTATAGACCAATATAAATGAAGGAATGTCAAGCAGATCAAGTTATCTTTGGGTTATATTATGCCAAAGAGTAGGAGAAGTAAGATAACTCTGGGTCAATATTATAAACATGTACCGTTATTCATCCTCATTGAATGTGAAATGCTCTTGATTCCCCCCATCGAAGGATGGAAAATAATGCACTTTCAGTATGAATAGTCACATACCACGTTCCAAAGGCTGTATTTATTCTGTCCAAGTAAAAATACGATATTTAACATGACAGCTTTGATTGTTTAAGTATAATTGGTAAAGTTTATACTTAGTCCAGTGGTTTATGGAGGGCCATATCAGTGAATTATACATCTGTGTGTGTGTGATGTGGAATGCCACCCCTGCATTATTTAATACCATCCCACCTGACTTGTGTTGCTGGTTTTGTCATAGTTTCTTGGCTGGTGGGGAGTGGAATGTTCAAGAGCTTCCAGTTGACTTGTCTATTATGGCTCATATTCTATAAGGCAAGTAACCTCTGTCAGGAATCTGCCCACTGTTTTAGGATTAAATCATCCTAATTTTTCCACTCAGACACTATGGAAAAAAACTATAGGGTAGGTCTGGGGACCCAGTAGACTAAAGGTCAGAAAAACTTTTTCTCTAAAGGGCCCAAGTAAATATTTTATGTTTTGTAGATTATATGGTATCTTTTGTAGCTACTCAAATTTGCTGTGGGAGCACAAAAGCAGACACAGACATTAAAAAGGAAATATGTCTGTGTTCCAATAAATATTACATATTTGATGGTGGGCAGAATTTGGCGATGGGCCAGTTTGTTGACACCTGCATTAGACCATTGTGTGATGAAATTAGGCCAGGACTCTACAGATTCTTACCTTAACAGAGGGACCATGATAACCTTGTGGTTTCTCTGGGATCTGTGTCATTTCGTCATGTATGCTATAGGCCTCAAAAGATCTGGGTAGTCTCCTTTCCTTAGTATACTCTGGTAAATTATCTTAGAGGAGGATTGGGAGAAAAGTACAATTATACTGTATACTTCCTGTGACATTTCAGGGCCCTTTGAGGATTCAGGTTCTCTTTCAATAGATGGGCCCAAGATCTGAGAATTTGCTCATCTCTGGAATGGGAAGAAGGGGTCATGATTTTTCATTACAACAGCTGACATCTGCTTCCTGTTTCCTTGCTCTTGATTTCTTGTCATTATTGTTATGAACTCAAGTAGGGTATCCTTGCTGCTGGACCATCTATCTCACACCACAGATCTTTGCAATCAAAATGCCCTGGTTGCCATTCAGCTTTTGTTGTGTTTTTTAGTAATTATATCCATCTTGCTTCTGTTGGTTAAATGCTGTCATTTCTGGACTCCTCTTGAGTTTTCTGGACTCCTCTTCTCTCAAAAACAAGAGGAAGCCCAGTTTCACAGCAGCCTTTCCCAGTATCAAGCCTGCCTTACAAAGGATGTTCACCCCTGATCTTTCTCCACATATAAAATGAGCTTAAAAACAAAAGGAGGTATGCCACTGGTTGATGTTTGTTTTAAAAAGACAAGATTAAAACACTTGACTGAGTGTGAAGAAAGCAATTCATTGTTACAAAATGAGTTCAGAGTGCTCTACATAACGGGGTGGGGAGGAAGGTACTTAACATATTCCTCTCCACTAGAACCATGAAAAAGTTACTTCTCGCTATCTCTCTTCATTTACCAGCTGAAGAATCACGTTTTCTTCCCCAAGTAGCATCTAACTGGTAGCATATATGGTGATGAAATTGGTTAGGTGTGGAGTGTGAAGGCAATTTTAATACTGAATTTATTTAGTTCAGAACATTACTTTTTGTACATGTAAGTATAACTTAAACAAATCAATTCCATCTGATTAAACTCACTTTACATGGTTAATGTACCATGGACACTCTTTTTCCTCTGGTGCTTTTCCCAAAGATCACACGAAGAGCATTTAGATGTTTGTTTTGCATGTCACCCCAATGTGCACAAAATCCAATAGATTCAAAAGGAAACATTGCATTAAATTAATTCAGCTTCAAGTTCAAAGGCTCGTCATGTATGATAAACAAAACCAAAGGAAATGATAAGATGCAGTGTTACATTTCATTTAATATCTAAATCCACTCACAACAAGGTAATATCTAACTCGCTATAGCCTTTCTGTATCCTCATATGGCATAGATCCTCAGGGAAAGAAAGAAGGCTCAAAGAACCTGGAGTTGGCAAATATAATGTGAAGTTGTAAATGATTTAGAACAGTGATTCTCAACCTTGGTTGCACTTTATCTAGGGAGCTAGTAAATTTCACAATTCTTTAGCCTCACCTCAGAATAATTAATTCAGAATTTCTGGGGTTAAGACCCAGGCATCATTTTTTTTTTTTTTTAAAGCTCCCCAGGTAATTCCAATGTGTGAGCAAAGTCAAAATCCTCTGATTTAGAGAGTGGTTCCCAAGGGTTGATGTGCTTCAAATCACCTAGAAAGCCTTTTGAAACTCAGATTACTGGGCCCCACCTTGTGTTTCTCAAACAGTAGGTCTATAATTTGCGTTTTAAATAAGTTCCCCGGGTGATGTTTTTGCTATTGGTCTAGGGAGCACAGTTTGGGAATCACTACTTTAGAAGACCACAGTGAATTTCAGATAAGAAGTAAATCCTCTAATGTTGCCATTGATATGGTCATAGAAACATGACAAAACATAACTCTTAATAATTCTGTGATAGGTGTGGGGACATCTGCCACCCATGCGTTCTGTAGGACACATAAAATGTTTCGTTAGACACATAAAATGGTCTAACGAAACAATGCCCAGTTATAAACTTGAAGTTCTATAGAAGAAAAAATTCAGTGAGCACGAGATTTTAAATATGAGTGTGGGGTGGAGAGGATAGAGGAGTGTGTTAGTAATTTGAAATATTTAGGTCACATAAGGAATGGAGAAAAACCTAAATCTAAGTCTATATCCTCATTGGTTTGGCAAAACAAGGAACAAACTATTTTACAGGTGGCTTTTATTATCAGCATTAAAGGTACAAAACAAACTAGAAAATATGTCTTGCTGATTATAAATTTGAACTGGTTTTGGAATATATTTCACAAGCCAGTTTTGACTATTCATATTTCATGTTCTACAAATTTAAAATATTTCATAAAGTACAATGAAGGTTCAAACAGAAGAGGGTCTGAATTAGAAATTAAAATTTTTTTCTTCTCCTCTATGCTAGATAACAAGATTGGATAAAATTATCAGTATGGTGCCTATGTATATACTGACATAGAAAACAATCCAAGATACTTTGTTAGCAAATAAATTATGTATAATCTTACATAGATATGAAATTGCAAGCATATGCCCTAGACACTAACCTGTGTTTCTTTATGGTTAAGAATTTTAGACCTTCAGTTTCTATTTTTTCCGTTTTGCAATTTTTGTATTATTACATAATTTCTTCAATTTTACATTGTAGAAATAAAAAAATACAACTTTTGAGATTATACTAAAAAATTCTATATAAAATATAAGGATAAACTGGAGAATACAGTTGTCAAACATAAAGACTACATTTCTCAGCCCCCTTTGTAAGAAATTATCATGTGCCCAAACTCTGGTAAGAAAATGTAAGCACATGTGTCATATGTGCCTTTCATTGAGTATATTTAAAGAGATAGGGACATGTCTTCCTCCCTCCATCCCTCCCCTTCATCTGTTCCTTCTTTCCCTTCTCCTCCCTCCTGTTTTTTTTTTTTTAATATTCTCTTTTAAATTAAGAGTGTATTCTTTTTGTTTGTATTTTTAGAGAGAGAGAGTGTACATGCAAGCAGGGGGAGGGAGAGAGAGAGGGAGAGAGAATCTTAATCAGGTTCCACACTCAGCTCAGATCCTGATGTGGGGCTCTATCTCAGGCCCCTGAGATGGTATCCTGAGCTGAAATCAAGAGTCAGACACTTAACCAACTGAGCCAGCCAGGTACCCCAAGACTGTATTTTTTAGAGCAATTTTAGGTTCACAGCAAAATTGAGAGAAGAGTACAGAGACTTCCCATATATTCTCTGCCCACACACATGCATGGCCTCTCCCATTACCAACATCCCCACCAGGTGGTACTTTGTTTCAGTACCACATATCATTATAACCCAGAGTTTATGTTACTGTTCACTTTTGATGCTAGACAGTCTATTGATTTGGAAAATGTGTGATAATGTGTATCCATCATTATGGTATCATTTAGACTATTTCTGTTGCCTTAAAAATCTGCCGTACTGTCCTTATTCACCCCTCTCCCCAACCCTCACCCTTTGGAAAGCAGTGGTCTTATTGTGTACATGGATTTACTTTTTCCAGAATGTCATATTGGAATCATATAACATGTAGCCTTCTCAGATTGACTTCTGTCACTTAGTAATGTGCTTTTAGGGTTTCTCTGTGTCTTTTCAGGTTTGATTACTCATTTCTTCTTAGAACCAAATACTATTCCATTGTTTGGATATACACACTTTATCTATTCACCGACTAATGGACATTTTGGTTGCTTCCAAGTTTTGGCAGCAATAGATAAAGGTGCTACATGCAGATTTTTGTTTGGTCGTTAGTTTTCAATTCCTTTGGGTAAATACCAAAGAGAAATTTCTAGATCTTAAAGTAGGAGTATGTTTAGTTTTGTAAGAAACTGCCAAACTGTCTTCTAAAGTCATTGTACCATTTTGCATTCCCAGTAGCAGTGAATGAGAATTCCTGTTGCTCCCTATCCTTGTGAGCATTTGATGTCATTAGTATTCCAAATTTTGGCTATTCTAACAACTATGTACTCATATGTTATTATTTCAATTTGCATGTTGCTGATGACATGATGTGGAGCATCTTCTCATATGCTCATTTTCTATCTGTAAATCTTTTTTGCTGAGGTATCTGTTAGGGTCCTGGCCCATTTTTAAATTGAATTGCTTTTTTTTCTTACTGTTGAGTTTTAAGAGTTCTTTACATTTTTATAACAGTTCTTCGTCAAATATATCTTGCAAATATTTTCCCCAGTTGGTTACTTGTCTTCCCATTATCTTAACATTGTCTTTTACGGAACAGAAGTTTTTAATTTTAATGAAGTCCAACTTATTATCTTTCTCATAGATCACGTCTTTTGTGTTGTA
This sequence comes from Nasua narica, assembly GCA_028533885.1. Lineage (NCBI taxonomy): Eukaryota > Metazoa > Chordata > Mammalia > Carnivora > Procyonidae > Nasua > Nasua narica. Next base: position 7,654,198 of record CM052807.1, read on the forward strand.
TCTAAAAAAACACGACAAACCCAAAAGTCACGTAGGCTTTTTCCCTATGTTATCTTCTTGGAGTTTTGTAGTTTTGTGTTTTACATTTAGGTCTGTGGTCATTTTTAGTTCACTTTTGTGAACACTGTAAGGTCTGTGTCTGGATTCGTTGTTTTGTATGTAAATGTCTAGTAGTTCCAGCATCATTTGTAGAAAAGGCCTTCTTTACTCCATTGAACTTCCTTTGCTCCTTTGTCAAACATCAGTTGACTATATTTATGGGGTCTGTTTCAGGGGGCTCTCTATTCTGTTCCAATGATTTATTTGTCTCTTCTTTTGCAAATAACACACTGTCTTGATTGATGTAGCATTATAGGAAATCTTGAAGTCAGGTAGTGTCTGACCAACTTTGTTCTTTTCCTTCAATATTGTGTTGACTCTTCTGGGTCTTTTGGCTTTCTATATAAACTTTAGAATCAGCTTACCAATATCCACAAAATGTCTTGGGACTTTGGTTATGCATTGAATCTATAGATGAAATTGAAGAGAGCTGATATCTTGAAAATACTACTATCCACAAACATGGATTGTCTCCCTATTTATTTTAATCTTTGATTTCTTTCCTTCTTTCCTGTTTTTTAATTGAATATAATTAATATATAGGGTCATATTATTTTCAGATGTACAATATAATGATTCAGAGTTCTGTACATTACTCAGTGCTCATCAAGATTCATGTGGTCTTAGTCCCCTAAATCTTTGATTTTGTACATCATAGTTTTATAATTATCCTACTGTTGTTACATTTCTTTTGTTTGGCTTATACGAAAGTATTTCACTTTAGGGGACATAATATAAATATTAATGGATGTTTAATTTTGAATTCTACATGTTGATTGTACAGAGGAAAGTAGTTGACTTTTATATTTTAACCTTATATATAACAGCCTTGCTTAAATTGCTTATTATTTCCAGGAATTTTTTTTGTCAGTTCCTTTTTATTTTGCATGTAGCTGATCATGCACTCTGTGAACAAAGACTATTTTATTCTTTCTTCCCCATCTCTATACCTTTTATTTCCTTTTCTTGTCTTAATGCATTAGCTAGGATTTCCAGTATGATTCTGAAAAGTAGTGGTGAGAGGAAACATCCTTGTCTTGTTCCTGATCTTTGTGGGAGAGATTAAAATTTCTCACCATTGGATCATGACATTACCTGTTGCTTTTCTAAGATGCTCTTTATCAAGTTGAAGAAGATCCCCCCTATTCCTAGTTTATTGAGAGTTTTTGCTATGAATAGATATTGAGTTTTGTCAAATGCTTTTTTGTATCTGTTGATTTGATCATGTGATTTTTTTATTTATTTTCTTTATTCTATTGATGTAATAGATTATGTTGACTGATTTTATAATGATGAACCTTGCATACATGGGATAAATCCCACTTGTTCATGATGTATGATTTTTTTTTATGTTGTCAGACTCCATTTACTGATTTTTTTTTTCTTTTTTAGGATGTTTGCATCTATGTTCATGAGAGGTGTTGGTCTATAGTTGCTTTTCTGGTAATATTTTTGCCTGGCTTTGGTATTAGGATAATGCTGACCTCACAGAAACAATTATGGAGTATTTTCTCTTCCTCTGTCTTTGGAAAGAGATTGTGGAAAATTAGTATAATTTCTTCCTTAAATGATTGGCAGAACTCACCAGCGAACCCATCTGGGACTGATGATCTCTGTTTGAGAGGACTTACTGAAATTACTAATTGATTCACTTTCTTCAGTTGATATTGACCTATTTGATTATGTATTTCTCCTTGTATGAGTTTTGCTAGATTCTGTTTTTCAAGGAATTGGTCCACTTCATCTAGGTTATCAGATTTGTAGAGATAGAATTGTTGATAGTATCCCTTACTATCCTTTTATTATCTACAGAGTCTGTCCTGATATACCTCTTTCATTTCTTTCATATTAATGATTTGTGTCCTCTCTTTTTCTTAAATAGCCTGACTAGAGGTTTATCAATTTTATTGGTCTTTTCAGCAAACCAGTACTTGGTTTTATTAGCTTCCCTCTATCAACTTCCTGTTTTTAATTTCATTAATTCCTACTCTGTCTTATTTCTTTTTTTAAAATTTTCTCTTTTTTCTAGTTTCCTAAGATAGAAACAAATTATTCATTTTAGATCATCTGTTTTAATATATTCATTCAACACGATAAATTTCCCACTAAATACTGCTTATGGTGCAAACAAACTTGCAAAAAAAAATCCCTCAATTTTTGTTTGTCTATGAAACCCTTTATTTCTGCATTTTTAAAGGATAATTTCACAGGGTATAGAATTAATAGGTTTGTGGGGGAGGAGTTTCTTATAATATCTTAAATATTTCACTTCAGTCTCTACCTACTTGCATGATTTCTGAGGAGAAGTTGGATATAATTCTAATCTTTGTTCCTCAGTGGGTAAGGTGTTTATATCCTCTGGTATTTCTCATTTTTTCTTTATCTATAATGTTCTGTAGTTGGAAAATGATATGCCTTCATGTAGTTTTTTGGCATTTATTTTGCTTGGTGCTCTCTGAGCCTCCTAGATCTGTAGTTTGGGGTTTGACATTACTTTGGGGGAAATTCTTGGCACTATTGTTTCATATATTTCTTCTATTCCTTTCTCTTTTGTCTCCTAGTAATTGCACTATTTATATGTTACACCTTTTGTAAGTATCCCACAATCTTTGGATAGTCTGCTCTTTTGTGTTTTGTGTGTGTTCTATGTGTGTGTGTGTGTGTTTTAAATCTTAGTTCACTTTGTTTTTTGGTTTTAGAGAATCCTATTGGTATGTTCCCTAATTCAGACATTCTTTCCTCAGCCATGCCCAGTCTACTAATGAGCCTGTTAAAGGTAGTCTTCGTTTCTGGTACAGTTGTTTTTACACCTAACATTTCTTTTTTGAGTCTTTCTTAGGGTTTCCATCTCTCTGTTTACACTGCCCATCTGTTCTTATATGTTGTCTACCTTATCCATTAGGGACCTTAGCATATTAGTTATAGTTGTTTTAAGTTAGCAAAGTGATAATTCCAGCCTCCCTGCCACATCTAGTTGTGATGCTTGCTATATCTCTTCAGTTTGTACTTTTTGCCTTTGGTATATCTTTTAATTTTTTCTTGATAATTAAACATGATGGACCAAATAAAAAGAGCTTCTGTAAATAGACATTTCATGATGGTAGGGTATGGGTTGAGGGGGGGTAGTGCTCTATAGTTTATCTTTTGAGCCTATGTCTCTGGACTGTGAACTTCACAAGTGTGCCTCAGATTTGTTCTCTCCCCTTCAGTGTAACAGGATAACTGGAGTGGGCTAGAATCGGTTATTTCCTTCCCCCAGGTATGCTAGGCTCTGATAATAACCCAGCAGGTTAGGCTCTGGTTAACTAGTTTCTCCAGAGGGCAGATCTTGAAACAGATTCTCTTGTGTATTCCACAGTTGTCCTTTTCCCCTCCCCATCTTGAAAGCAAAAGGGTTTTTTTGTTGTTGGTGGTGTTTGTTTTTTTTCCTGATAACCTTGGTTAAACCCCTGGAGGTAGAACTTACAACACTGCTGGTGGGTAGGGTAAGGGGAGATGTGATTGGGTTTCTCTGGATTTTTTTTAACTCTCATACTTGCCCAATCTTCAATAATCTGTCAATTACAGTTTAGTTTTTCTTACCCCCAGCACTGGTTCCCACAGTGTTTTCTGCTCTTTCATCTGTGCTTGAGTAAACCACAACTCCCTGTCTGTCCACAATATTGTGGGTAGTGATTTGCCCGGTTTCTTCCTCTGTCTTACCAATTCAAGAAGAGCAGTTGATTTTCAGTCAGTTCAACTTTTTAGTTATTGGTAGGGCAGAGTGGCGACTTCCGAGCTGCTTACTTGAGGAACTGGAAGTGGAGGCATATCTTTCTTAGCCCCTTCCTTCTTCCAGAAATGAGGGTTGGATGGTTGGAGCATGAGTAACTAACTGAGACCATGAAGCAAAAGCCACATGCTGAGGATGTTTGAGATATAAAAGATAGAAGGAGCCTTGGTTTCTAACACTGTGGCATGCCATTCTAGCCTTGCATTTCCTGAATCCAAACTTCCTGAACATGAAAAAAAAAGGAAGTTTAATTGCTCTTAGCCACTGTTTTTGGACATTTTGAGTCACTTGGAGCTGAAGCATATTCTAAATGTTACAGTGATGAGAAATAAGGTCTGTATTTCAAATCTTGGTTTCCGGGAGAATTTCGATGGTATGAATGTAATAAGGAAGTATCACAATTAGTGTATGGCTTCAGCAGGAGAGGATAAACATGCTATGGTAATTTCTGAAGTCCTGGCAGGACACTGAGGATTCTATTTCTGTTTACAGGGAAAATAAAACAAAACAAAAAAGTTAATTCCTGCTGATGTCATAAGAGGGTAAATTGGAAAGTTTCCTTTTGAAGCTATGTTCCAGATGCAGGAAGCAAATCACACCTCTCAACTTAAACAAGTTGCATTAACTTTCTAAAATACCAGAAAAATAATACCGAATGGAGTAAACTACCACCCAGTGAAGACATTTAATTAGTGGAACTTTAAAACTTACTTTCCTAGCTTTAGTTTTCTTTTCGATTTAGAGCTTTTCTGAACAACCATTATACTATCTTAACAAGAATGTACAGAAAATCAATAAACTGGAAAGTTCAATGTAGTATAATATGACTAAACTTGAAAATATTGTGCAATATGGTATTACAGCGAGCTAATCCTACCAGATTTTTTCTTGTTGCTACAATCCCTTTTAATGCATTGCAGTCCTCAGATAATGTACCTTTTTTTTTTAAGTCATTTCTGTACAGCAGAGAGTAATCCCTTGAGGTAATTTGATCTCAAATTCCCCCCCCAAATAAAATGAATATTAGGTAAAGTATTTAGATAACCCCTAAAAAGGCAGGCTCATCCACAGCAAAATCTGTGGTTATATTAAGAATTAATGAAAGCATAAAGCAATAAATACAGCAGGATTCTTTCCAGAGTAGTAAACAGGTTACATAATGCTGAAGGATAGCAATATATAAATATATTTCCCACTGGTTTGAAAAAGAGTTCTGTTCTTAAATGTTGATGGAAGGTATTATTTTTATTCTTTGAATTTGAGAGTAGTTAAATTTTACTTGCCTCTAAATTTAGCATGTTTGCTTATGTGACTCATGGGTGACTGAATAACTGGACATTCAAATATTCTCACTTTACAAACCATTTACTTCTTGCTTCAATACAACTCCCCCCAAATATTAAGAAACTATTAAATTATTCAAACTGCTCAACTTCGTGGAATTTAGCCTAGCTGCCAGAAGTCCATTGTATCTCAAGTTTGTCCAGGGCCACTTTGCATTGTGTCCCAAGACATAAAGTGGGACAGAGAAAACAGGATTCCTGAGGCTTTCCTACTAGGATGAGTCAGGAACTAAGTTAGCTCTTCCTCCTTTGGGAACTGATAGCAGAGAAGTGAGGAGGGCAAAATACATAATGCATGGCACACAGTTGTCTCAGGGCATGATTATCATTGGTATCTTTAAGTTAGGCAAGCAGAGACATCTGGAAGCTGGGTTCTGGCAAAGAGAAGAGTAAGTGTGCATAATACAAAGTATGCAGTTGTTTTAAATCATAGTCATTGCTGGAAGCATTCAGAAGTGTGGCTCATGTGTTTGAGGGCCAGCAGTAGTTATCCAGGCCCTGGAAGGTAAACTGGAAAGAGGAAGACAACCAAGCTGTAGGAGATATTGTGTTCTTAGGCAAGCACTCAAACAAATATTCTGTAACAAAGACAAGGACAGATGTTTCATTTGAACTCAAATGGTTCAAGTTGAAGAACTCTGCTCCAGAATCTCCAACATCAAAGTTGAGGTTAGGTTTGGCTGGCAAACAATAAAGGACTTCACTGAAAACGGAATCCTGAGACTTGGAACTAAATATGGAAACTTAGTCATTTTGATAAAGAAAAAGAAGAAAACAGAAGAGAGAAGAAGAGGAAGGACAGAGCAGGAAGAGAGGAAAAGAAAGAGAAAGAGAAATATTTATTGTTCCTTTATTCTGTGCAAGGAACTGTTCTAAGCATTTTGTCTGTATTTACTCACTGAATTCTTATTACCCCCTTCTAGTGGGTTGAATGGTATTTCCCTAAAAGATATATCAGGTCCTAATGTCCAAAACCTGTAAGTGTTACCTTATTTGTGTGTGGCCGGGGGGAGGCCTTTGCAGATGTTATTAAGTTAAAGATCTTGAGATGAGACCATCCTGGATCATCCAGTGGGCGCTAAATCCAAAGGCAAGTGTCCTTTCAAGGGACATACAAGAGGACGTAGACAGAGAGAAGGAGGCAGTGTAGCAATGGAGGCAGAGAATGGAGTGATGCAGCTACAAGCCAAGGAACAACTGTAACCACCAGATTCTGGAAGAGTCAAGGAACAGAATACCTCCTAGGGCATCTAGAGGGAATGTGTCCTCTACATTACCTGGATTTTGGACTTCTGGTCTTCAGAACCATGAGCAATTAAATTTCTGTTGTCTTAAGCACCAAGTTTGTGGTGATTTGTTATGGCAACCATAGGAAATTAATACACCCATGAAATAGATAACATCATTGTCCAGAATTTACAAATGAGGAAACTAAACCTCGGAAAGTTTGAGAGAGATGCCCAGGGTACCTACCTCTCAAATAAAAAGGCAAGGATTGGAATCAGTTTGGCTCCAGAGCCCACCACCTCATCCCTACACTACATCAATGATTCACAAAACCATGAGAATTACACAGTATATAATTCTAGCAGGAGGTTGGAGCCGCTGTCCTTCCTCCATCAAAGGTCAGAAAACAAGGACACCTGGGTGGCTCAGTCAGTTAAGGACCTGACCTTTGATTTTGGCTCAGGTCATGATCTCAGACTCATGTGATCCAGCCCTGCCTCTGGCTCCTTTCTCAGTAGGGATTCTGCTAAGATTCTCTCTCCCTCTCCCTCTCCCCACCTCAAATAAATAAATAAATAAATAAATATTTATTAAAAAATCTTTATAAAAAATAAAATAAATCTATATAAAATCTTTATAAAAGTTATAAAACACTGTAAAGACTGGAACTTGCAAGTTATCAGTGACTTTAGCTATGGGATACTGAAAATAGGGGATCAGAAAATGATGTAGGACGTACACAAATGCTCCAATAATCAAACATCTGTTGAATGTTCTTGTATTATGTTCTGTGGTTAACCTAATTCACAAAGATAAATCCAATAAGCATGACTTTGGGAATGTAATATAAAGCCAGAAAATGATAAAATATATAAATCTAGTAGAGGCTTTTTAAATACCATAAAATGATGTAGTCATAAAGATTTATCACCTTCTTTGTCAGAAGTACAGTTTCTTAACAGTACTGAATTGATTCAGAAAAGGATAAAAATATCTATGTCACCTCAGTTCCAGAATAGAAGATTAGAGATGAGGCTTTTCAGTAGAACTGAAATGGTGGGGCTTAGATTTATGGTGCAGTAAGAGCACAGATTTTTAAGTTCTGGACTCAAGATTCAAGAACCATCAACTGAAGTGCAGCGTGAAGTCATGAAACTCACATGTGACTCAGCTCTTGTGGGGGTTCCTCAGTCCTTGGAGATATTTTCCCCTCTAATTTCTTTCCCAAAATGCCCTGGAACATCACTTATTGCTAATCTCTTAAAATTCTTGCATATGAGATGAGTAGTGGCATGATTACTTATAAATATTTAACAACCTGGCTTTCCACAAAAATGTCTGTTTAATAGCATTTGCCAGTGTCCATGGTGTAAATATTCCTACCATAGCTAATTTCAAGATACAAAATTGAAGCTATTACTGAATCTGGAGTGGGCACACAGTTATATTGTATTTCTACTGTGTAGATACAGTAGACATAAATAAAGCCTATAACTAATATTAAAAAGTAGTAAAATCATTAGGAAGTGATGTTTTGAGTATTATTACTTCTGTTTTTAAAATTATTATGCTTCTATAATTTAACTTTTAATAGTAACTATATTTAATGAGAAGCTCACAACTTTTCTGAAAATTTAACAGTTGACTCTCATGGGCTAATACACTCTAGCCCCTGCACCCATGAGAAATAGGTTGTGTGTTCTAATCATCTCCACTTTGAATTCCTGTTTCAAAAGAATTCAAAGATGAGTCCACCACTTGATACCTGCAGTCCCTTTGTAGCCCCACTCGACCTTCATTCTAAATACTACCTCAATTCTTCATTCTCTAAAATATGATTGATATAATGCTAAGTGAGTAATAGCTTTTTATGGATATTTTGAGATGATGGGGCTTTTTGTATTAGAACACATTACGCAACTGAAAACTGAATGTTAGACTGTCTTTATTCTTAAAAGTTATGTGGCCTCCCTGACGCTTAGAATTTCTCTCTTGCCCTCCATCTCCACAGGCTTTTACTTTTTTCTCCTTGATTCATGGACCACTTCCCTCTTTTTTTTCGTATTGATTTCTGACTAAAAACATCCCGTTAATTTATTGTACAAGGTATATCTGTTAGCACCCTGCCTCTGGTTACCTTTAAGTCATGGCCCACAAACTTTGGCCATCTCCATTAGAGACCTTGATGGACATAGCAAGAGTTAGGATATTGGGCATTTTTAGGTGCCAAGGTAAATCAGAAGAAGGCAGACATAGCAGAAGGTAGTTGAGTTCATATAAACATCAGCACCCAGGATTGTGTAGGTGACCTCAAAATGGAGACAGGATTCTGACTCAGGAAAGCACTTATAATATGCTTCCTGTTATAACAGAAACCATTACAAAACAAAGGCAAGCCAGGCCTACAGATAAGCAAAAATGGGAAACCAGAAAAAGAGAAATGGGTACCCTTTGAAAGCAAAAACTATAGTCTGTCTCTACCTATTTGTTACATGATTCTAGAATCAAATGTTACTATTGTGTTCGTATTTCCCATATTGTTCAGGACAGACTGTTGTTTAAGAACTCTGCACTTTAATTTGGAGAGTAGTTACATCAGACATTCAGAAGGGCTGTGGACACCACAAACTTGCTGCATTGCCTAACTCCCAGTGATGCATTCAACGAGTCGGTGACAGAACGGCAACTCCAGGCTTGCCACCATTCATCATATTAGAAAGTTATAAAACCAAATATTAGCAAAATATATAATTTCTATCGCTTTTCTTATAATGTATAACTATGTCTCTCTGACATAAATAATAATAGCATTTCTGATGTCAGAGTAAGAAACCTGAGCAATCCTATACTATATATTCAAGTCGCCCATCACATATTTTAAGCCAAATTCTTATTTTCCATATTATAATTTTGCTTATTTTATATCCTTGCGATAGCACCAATTTTATATAAAAATAAATTAGTAGTCGTTAAGGCATGTGCTTGCATGTTTCTATAATCACGAAGAGTATTACAGAACATAAGCATATTACCTGACTTATGTGAAAATAATTGTCTTATTGTATTTTATATAAGAGAAGAACATGCCATATTAGACATGTCATAATAGGCATATTAGTTTGAAATCCATTTAAGGTAAAATTCCCATTTTACTATCCTTGGTTGGATATCAAAATTGCTACAGTATAGTCAAACATCATCAAAATAAAAGTTTATTTCTAAGGCCTACACAGGGGAGACACTGTTGTTTATTGGGTCTTTTCTTATTTGTTAACATAAAGCAGATGTTTAATGTACATTCATTTTACAAACAATAACACTTCTCCACCTCTCTGGCTTTTTAATGCCAAGAGGGGCATATTGTGGACTTATAAACTATGTTTCCTAGGAGCAAAAATATATTTATACCCATATGAATCTAATTTTCTCTACTTGTATTTGAATGTAGTATGAGAGACTCTTAATGAAATTTAATGTTATCTAAAATGCACTCTTGGTGATATGTTCTTTCAAAATGTGATATTATTTAAATTTAGTCTAAGCATGTTTTCCATATTTGCCTCTAGGCTGTGAGCTTTTTAGGGCAGGAATACATCCTACTCATCTTTGTATCCAAGCAGATCTAGGTATTTAATATATGTTCATAAATATTTGTTGAATAAGCAGGATTGCAGTAAGTCTGAACATAAACCCAAATGCCAGAGCTATTTAGTAGAAAACAGAAAAATCTGATAGGGCTAAAAGGTTAAAGTTACCAGCTGAATGTGAGAATGTTGGTGGAGGGAAAAGAAATAAGGAGTTGTGGCAATGGGTTTTGGATAGAAAATCATGAAGCAAAAGGGCTGCCAAGTGGAACGACATTAGGAGATGCAACTCTCAGTAACAGAAAGCTCTGGTTTTGTGCCACCTCAGCCCATCAACTGTCCTTTAGAAATGCCTGGGGGCACTCACCTGGGCCCCTGTGAACTTCCCACAAACATCTCCCCTTCCCAAGCTGATGCGATGACTGGACCAACTCTTGTGGTTCTTATGAGTGTAAGATGCCCTTCAGCAATAAACAGCAGGAAATTCTGAAAATAAAATAAAGGTTTATTACTTACAAGACCTGAAAATTGCACAGCACACCTGAGGCCACACCTAGCAAGGTTGAGGGGAGAGAGTGAGAACAGGCCTGGGGTTCTGCTTTTATAGGCGTCAAAGGTGGGGACCTTGGGCTTTGTGGGCTCACTATTGATGAATTTGAAACAAGGAATTTGAAGCACAGGTAGGGAAGGAAAAAAGTGGCCCAAAAGGTCAATTGTTGAAATCAACAAAGATCTTTAAAATGAAGTTAGCCCAGTGATGGGTATTAAGGACAGCAAGTATTGCATGGAACACTGGATTTAAAAAATTATACGCAAACAATGAATCATGGAACATTACATCAAAAACTAATGCTGTACCGTATGGTGACTAACAGGACATAAGTAAATTTAAAAAATAAAATAGATATATAACCAAAGAGCCTCAAATGGGAGAATCTGCCCCGGAGTTTATCTAAGGATGGGGCTAGGAATGTGTGTTGGAGATAGCCTCTTTGAAATGCATGCTAGGCAAACAAAACTAAAGTCAGATCCTTGCATTACAAAACAAAACAAAACAAAACAAAACAAAACAAAACAAAACAACTACCAGGCCTTTACAACATACCTGTAGGTTTGGCAGAGGTCACAGGAAGAATTGGGACTTCTCCCCAAGTTTCTCTAAGGTTTAACCTTACTCTAAGGCTGGCCTATGCATATTTCAGTTTCTCTACTGACCAGCCAGTAACATTCTTTTTTTTTCTTTTTCTTTTTTTAAATTGTGTTGTTAGTCACCATACATCATTAGCTTTTTTTTTTTTAAAGATTTTATTTATTTATTTGACAGAGAAAGAGATCACAAGTAGACAGAGAGGCAGGCAGAGGGAGAGGGGGAACCAGGCTCCCTGCTGAGCAGAGAGCCTGATGTGGGGTTCCATCCCAGGACCCTGAGATTCATGACCTGAGCCAAAGGCAGAGGCTTTAACCCACTGAGCCTTCCAGGCACCCCACATCATTAGTTTTTAATGTAGTGTTCCAAGATTTATTGTTTACATATAACACCCAGTCCTCCATGCAATACTTGCCCTCCTTAATACCCATCATCGGGCCAACCCATCCCCCCACCCCCTCCCCTCTAAAACCCTCAGTTTGTTTCTCAGAGTCCACAGTCTCTCATGCTTCATCTTCCCCTTTGATTCCCACCCTTCTCTTTTCCTTTCCATCTCCTAATGTCTTCCATGTTATTCCTTAGTTCCACAAGTGAAACTATATGATAATTGACTTTCTCTCCTTGTCTTATTTCACTCTGCATAATCTCCAGTCCTATCCATGTTGATGCAATAGTTGGGTATTCATCCTTTCTGATGGCTAATATTCCATTGTATATATGGACCACATCTTCTTTATCCATTCATCTGTTGAAGGGCATCTCGGCTCTTTCCACATCTTTGGTTCTTTTCACATCTTTGGCTATTGTGACCATCACTGCAATGAACATTGGGTTACATATGGCCCTTCTTTTCACTACATCTGTATCTTTGGGGTGAATACCCAGTAGTGCAATTGCAGGGTCATAGGGTAGCTCTATTTTTAATTTCTTGAGGAATCTCCACACTGTTTTCCAAAGCGGCTGCACCAACTTACATTCCCACCAATAGTGTAAGAGGGTTTCCCTTTCTCCATATCCTCTCCAACACTTGTTGTTTCTTGCCTTGTTAATTTTTGCTATTCTAACTGGTGTAAGGTGGTATCTCAATGTGGTTTTGATTTGAATTTCTCTGATGGCTAATGATGATGAACATTTTTTCATGTGTCTGCTAGCCATTTGTATATCTTCATTGGAGAAGTGTCTGTTCATGTATTTTGCCCATTTTTTGACTTGATTACCTGTTTTTTTGGGTATTGAGTTTGAGAAGTTGTTTATAGGTCTTGGGATCAGGTCTTTGTCTGTAGTGTCATTTGCTAATATCTTTTCCCATTCCATGCCAGTAACATTCTTATGTACTCTGAGAATTTTACTTTGAATCTTTTGGATATTCATGTCAGCCACTGTCATTCATTTCCTCTGACATTTTTTCTACCAGATTTATCACCCGAAGATCCCAGACTCTCACACAAGTCATTAGTCAGATGAAAATGGAAGTAGCTATGTGCTTTATTGACTTGTGGAACAACACATTCTCTTCCTGGCTTAGTACTTTTATTAAAAGGGAAGGAGAAAGGAGGGAGGAAAGAAGGAAGGAAGGAAGCAAGCAAGGAAGCAGGAAGGGTGGGAAAGAGAGAAGGGAAAGGAAGAGAGTCAAAGGGAAGGGATAAAAAAGGAACAAAGGAGGGAA
>CM052807.1:7667535-7693741 GCA_028533885.1 Nasua narica
TCTGTTGTATACATTTCAAAATGTAAACATTTTGTGCCTCAGTTTTGCTTTTTTTTTTTAATTATAAAGTGGTTTCAAAAGAGTACTAACCTCATAGAGTTTCTGTAAGGATTGAATGAGAAAACAAATGAAAATCCCTTAGATTAGTTCCTGGCATGAAGCTATTTTTGTTTTTATTTTATACATACTACTATATGCTTTTTATCCCCCCATAGTGGCTACCAGGATAATTTTTAATAGTTCACATGTAATAAATATACATTTGTCAAGACAATTAGTGAAATACAAGTGAAAATAAAAATAAATATTTCTGATTTCCATTCATGATATCCTAAATTCAAACATCAACTTGTAAAAGTCAAAGTCTTACCTGATTTAATTCCAAGCCACTCTTTATCATACGCTCTTCTGGTTTTCTAGAATTCATAGCAAGAAAAGAGGCAAGGTGCTAAATCCCCTCTGCTTCTGCCTAGCAACATTTTTGTCATAATCAACTGGCTCCCTCCCAAATGCCTTAGAAATTTTATAGTCAGCCACGCTAGCCCCCTCCATCAGTAGTCTTAGACTTCAAAGGAAATATAAAGTTGTACTTTTTTAATAGATTAGTGGTAACATTCTTATGGAATGATGAGTAAGTCACTATCAGATCAACTACACACCATTTTTACCTCTAAGTTTGTATTTTTGTCACAATTAATTAACTGTAATGTATCTGAACATATTTCCAAATTAGCACCAATTATAAGAACTTAATGTGTATTCTGGGTCCTATATTAGGATGCCAAGAAAGTTTGCTCATTTGCCTCTTTGTCATACAGTCTAACCACTGATGGTATCAAGATCGTATTTTCATTTTTTAAATTGTGATACAATTAGCGTATGACATATTAGTTACAGATATACAATGTAATAATTTGATAAATGGATATATTGTGAATCTACCACCACATATAGTTACAAATTGTTTTTCTTTGTGATGAGAACTTTTAAGATTTACTCTCTTGGTGACTTTCCATTATATAATGCTGCATTATTAACTTTAGTCACCATTCCTTACATTATATTACCAGGACTTATCCATCTCATAATTAGAAGTTTGTATCTTTTGACCACTTTCACCTATTTTGTCCCTCTGCCCTCAGTTCTGGTAATTGCCAATCTTTTCTCTGTATCTGTGAGTTGGTTTGGCGGTTGTTGTTGTTTGTTTATTTTCACTTTCCACATATATGGAAGCTCATATGGTATTTGTGTGATTTAATGCCCTCAGGGCCCGTCCATGTTGTTGTGATTGTCAGAATTTTCTTATTTTCTTATGGCTGAATAATATTCCAGTGTGTGTATTTCACATTTTTTTTATTCATTCATCCATCAGTGGAAACTTAGGGTGATTCCATGTCTTGGCTATTGTAAATAATGCTATCATAAACAGGGGGATGCTGTTATCTTATTTTAAATTTCAGTATAATTAACATACAGTGTAACATTAGTTTCAGGTGTCAAATATATCACCCAGTGCTCATCATAACAAGTATCCTCTTTAATTCCCATCATCTATTTAACCCATCTTCCCACCTATATCCCCTCTGATAACCATCAGTTTGTTCTATATAGTTAAGAGTTTGTTTCTTGGTCTGTCTCTCTCTCTTTGTTCATTTATTTGTTTCTTAAATTTCACATGTGAGTGATATCATACAAATTTGTCTTTCTCTGACTGACTTTATTTGCTTAGCATAAAACTCTCTAGCTCCAACCATGTCATTGTAGATGGCAAGATTTCATTATTTTTTTATGACTGAATAATATTCCAGTATGTGTGTTGTGTGTATGTGTGTGTGTGTGTGTGTGTGTGTGTGTGTGTACTGCCTCTTCTTTATCCATTCATCTATTAAAGGACAATTGGGCTGCTTCCTTAATTTGGCTATTGTAAATAATGCTGCTATAAACATAGAGGTGCATGCATCCCTTCAAATTACTGTTTTTGTATTTTTTGAGTAAAGAGCCAGTCATCTGAGTACTTGATCTTAATGTAGTTCTATTTTTAACTCTCTGAGGAACCTCTATAGGGTTTTCCATAGTAGCTGCATCAGTTTGCATTCCCACCAGTAGTGCATGAAGGTTTCTTTTTCTCCACAACCTTGCCAACATTTGTTGTTTCTTGTGTTTTTGACTTTAACCATTCTGACATGTATAAGGGGATATCTGATTGTAGTTTCGATTTGTATTTCCTTGACGATGAATGATGTTGAGGATTTTTTCATGTGTCTTTTTGCCACTTGTATGTCTTCTTTGGAGAAATGTCTATTCATATCTTCTGCCTATTTTAATTGAATTATTTGTGTATTTTTTTGTGTTGAGTCATGTATGTTCTTTGTATATTTTGAGTACTAACCCCTTATCAGATGGTTATTTGCAAAAACTCTTTCTCCCATTCAATAGGTTATCTTTTAGTTTTGTTGATTGGTTTCTTTGCTATGCTGAAGATTTTTATTTTGATGTAGTCCCAGTAGTTTATTTTTGCTTTTGGTTCCTTTGCCTGGGGAGACATATCCAAAAATTTGTTGCTATAGCCAATGCTAGAGAAATTTAGCCTGTGTTCTCTTCCAGGATTTTTATGGTTTCAGGTTTCATATTTATGTCTTTAATCCATTTTGAGTGTATTTTTGTATATGGTGTAAGAAAGTGGCCCACTTTCATTGTTTTGCATGTAGCTGTCCAGTTTTCCTAGCACTGTTTGTTGAAGAGACTTTTTCCCATTAACTGACTGTATAATCTTGGGTTTATTTCTAGGCTCTCTAATGTGTTCTAATGATCTGTGTCTGTATTCTAATGATCTATGTGTCTATTTTTGTGTTAGTACCATACTGTTTTGATTACTATAGCTTTGCAGTAGATCGTGAAATCTCGAATTATGATATCTCCAGTTTTGTTTTTCTTTTTCAAGATTTCTTTGGTTGTTAGGGGTCTTTTGTCATTCTGTAAAAATTTTAGGATTATTTATTCTAGTTCTGTGGAAAATGATACTGGTATTTTGATAGGGACTGTATTAAATCTATATATGGATTGGGTAGTATGGACATTTTTACAATATGTGTTCTCCCAATCCACAAGAATGGAATATATTTCCATTTGCATCAGCTTCAATTTCTTTTATCAATGTTTTATAGTTTTCAGAGTACAGGTCTTTCACTTCTTTGGTTAAGTTTATTCCTAGGTATTTTATTATTTTTGGTGCAATTGTAAATGGAGTTATTTCCTTAATTTCTCTTCCTGCTGCTTCATTATTGGATACAGAAATGCAATGATGGGGTGCCTGGGTGGTTCAGTCTTTTTAGCATCCTACTCTTGATTTCAGCACAGGTCATGATTTCAGGGTCATGGGATCAAGTCCTGTGTTGGGCTCCATGCTCAGCATAGAGTTTGT
Source organism: Nasua narica (assembly GCA_028533885.1). NCBI lineage: Eukaryota > Metazoa > Chordata > Mammalia > Carnivora > Procyonidae > Nasua > Nasua narica. The sequence goes on from CM052807.1 coordinate 7,670,957, forward strand.
CCCTCTGCCTCTGCTTCTTCCCTTGCTCTTGTGCTCGCTCTCACTCAAAAAAGAAAGAAAAAAGAAAGAAAGAAAGAAAGAAGAAAATCTTTGATTTTTTTTTTTTATTATTTATTTATTTGAGAGAGAGTGAGAGAGAGCATGAGAGGGGAGGAGGTCAGAGTGAGAAGCGGACTCCCCGCGGTGCCGGGAGCCCGATGTGGGACTCGATCCCAGGACTCCGGGATCATGACCCGAGCCGAAGGCAGTCGCTCAACCAACTGTGCCACCCAGGGGCCCCAAGAAGAAAATCTTTGAAAAAAGAAATGCAGTATATTTCTGTATATTGATTTTGTATCTTTCAACCATAATGAATTCGTTTATCAGTTGTTTTTTCAGGGAGTCTTAAGAGTTTTCTGTATATAGAAGTATGTCATCTGCAAATAGTGGAATTTTTACTTTTTCCTTACCAATTTGGAAGCCTTTTATTTCTTTTTCTTGTCTTATTGCTGTGGCTAGGACTTCCAGCATTATGCTGAATAGAAGATATGAGAATGGATATGTCTTGTTCTTGATCTTAGGGGAAAAGCTCTTAATTTTTCACCACTGAATATGATGTTAGCAATGGGTTTTTCGCATATAGCCTTTATCATGTTGAGGTATGTTCCCTCTAATCCTACTTTATTGAGTGTTTTTATCATGAATCAGTGTTGTACTTTCTCAAAAGCTTTTTCTCCCTCTCTAAAAAAATGAAATTATCCTTTTTTTAAGCTTTTCTTTGTTGTGATGTGTCACACTGATTGATTTGCAAATATTGAATCACCCTTGCATCCCAGAAATAAATCCCACTTGATTGTGGTAAGTAATTTTTTTTAATGTATTATTGGACTTGGTTTGCTGATATTTTCTGAGGACTTTTGTGTTCATCAGATATTTGGCCTATAGTTCTTGTTTTTGGTAATGTCTTTATCTGATTTGGGTATCAGGGGAGTGCTGGCCTCACAGAATGGATTAAGAAGCTTTTCTTCTTCTATTTTTTGAAATAATTTGATAAGAATAGGTATTAACTCTTCTTTAAATGTTTGGTAGAATTTACCTGTGAAGCCATTGAGTCCTGGACTTTTGTTCATTATGAGTTTTTTGATTACTGACTAAGTTTCATTGCTGGTAATTGGTCTGTTCAAATTTTCTATTTCTTCCTGATTCAGTTTTGAGAGGTTGCATGTTTCTAGGAATTTATCCATTTCTTCTAGGTTGTCCAATTTGTTATCATATAAATTTTCATAATATTCTCTTATAATCCTTTGTATTTTTGTGGTGTTGGTTGTTATTTCCTGTCTTTCATTTATCTTTTTAAAATATTTTATTTACTTATTTGAGAGAGAGTAAAAACATGAACAGGGTGAGGGGCAGAGGAAGATGGAGAGGGAGCCTGACTCAGGGCTCAATACCAAGATCCTGGGATCATGACCTGAGCTGAGGCAGACACTTAACCAATTGAGCCTCCCAAGCACCCCTCCCCTCTTTCATTTCTGGTTTGTTTGAATCTTCTCTCTCTCTCTCTCTCTCTTTTTGTATTTTTTTTGAAATGAGTCTGGCTAAAGGTTTATCAATTTCATTGATCTTTTCAAAGACCCATCTCCTGGTTTCATGGAGCTATTCTATTGTTTTTTAGTTTCTATTTAATTTATTTCTACTCTAATCTTTATTATTTCCTTCTTTCTACTGGCTTTGGGTTTGCTTCTCTTTTTTTTAGCTCCTTTAGGTTTAAGGTTATGTTGTTTATTTGAGATTTTTCTTGCATCTTGAGGTAGGCCTATATTGCCACAAACCTCCTTCTTAGAACAGCTTTTGCTGCATCCCAAAGATTTTGGACCTTTGTGTTTTCATTTTTATTAGTCTCTATGTATTTTTTTTTATTTCCTCTTTGATTTCTTGGTTGACCCATTCATTGCTGAGTAGCATGTGGTTTATCCTCCATGTATTTATGTTTTTTTCAGATTTTTTCATGTGATTGATTTCTAGTTTTCAGCGTTGTGGTTAGAAAAGATGCCTGATATGACTTCAATCCCTTTTTTTTTTTTTTTTAATTTGTTAAGACTTGTTTCAGTCATAACATGTGATCTATTTTGGAAAATGTCTCATGCGCACTTGAAAAGAATGTGTATTCCACTTTTTTAGCTTGGAATTTTCTCAATATCTATGTTAGATCCATCAGGTCCAGTGTGTCATTCAAAGCCATTGTTTCCTTGTGGATTTTCTGTTTGGATGATCTATCCATTGATGTAAATGGGGTATTATGGTCCCTTACTATTGTTATATTATTGTCAATTACTTTATGTTTGTTTTTAGATACTTTTTGTATTTGGGTGTTCCCATGTTGGGTGCATAAATACTTATAATTGCTAAATTTTCCTGATGGATTGTTCTCTTCATGATTATGTAGTGTCCTACTTTATGTTGTTGTAGTCTTTGCTTTAAAATCTATTTTGCCCAATGTAAGTATTGCTACCCTAGCTTTCTTTTCACCTCCATTTGCATGATGAATACTTTTCCATCTCTTCATTTTCATTGTGTATGTGTGTTTAGTCTGAACTAAGTTTTTTGTAGGCAGCAAATGGATAGGTATTGCTCTTTATCCCCTCTATCACCTTATGTCTTTTGATTGGAACATTTAGTCCATTTACATTCAAAGTATGTTCTAAAAGATTTTATTTATTTTTTTAGAGAGAGAGAGCACAAGTGGGTGGAAGGGGTGGGGAGGAGGGAGAGAGAGAGAATCTTAAACAGATTCCCCTGGGTGTGGGGCTTGATCTCATGACTCTGAGATCATGACCTGAGGCAAAATCAAGAGTCAATGCTTAATTGACTGAGCCGTCCATGCACCCTCAAAGTAATTATTGATACATATATATTTATAGATATTTTGTTACTTGTTTTATGGTTGTTATTATGGCTTTTCTCTGTTTTTTAATTCTCTTGCTCTCTTTCATATTTTGCTTTTTTAGTGATATATTTGGATTCATTTCTCTATGTTTTTTATATATCTATTACTGGTTTTGATTTGTGGTTACTATTACATTTATATATAATATCTTATACATATAGCAGTCTATATTAAGTTTTTGGTCACTTAAGTTTGAATCCTTTCTAAAAGTACTAGTTTCACTCTTCTACCACATTAAAGGTAAATGGGGTCATACTTGATAGCCTTTTATTTTGTGAATCCCTTGACTGATTTTTATAGATATACTTAATTTTTCTGTTTTTGTGACACCTATTTTTTAAGATTTTTTTGTTTATTTGACACACAGAGATCACAAATAGGTAGAGAGGCAGGCAGAGGGAGAGGGGGAGCAGACTCCATGTTGAGCAGAGAGCCCGATGTGGAGCTCAACCCCAGGACCCTGAGATCATGACCTGACCTGAAGGCAGAGGCTTTAACCCACCGAGCCACCCAGGCACCCCTGTGCCACCTATTCTACTTAGTCCTGTTTATGGTCTTTCCTTTCTACTCAAAGAATCCCCTTTAACATTTTTTGTAAGACTGGTTTAGTAATGATAAATTCCTTTAACTTTTGTTTGGGAAAAACAAAAATTTGTTTTTTGTATTTCTCTTTCTATTCTGAATGATAGCCTTGCTGGTTAGAGTATTCTTGGTTGCATGTTTTGTTTTGTTTGTTTGTTTTCTTTCAGCATTTCAATATATCATGATACTCTCTTCTGGCTTACAAAGTTTCTGCTAAAAACTCAGCTCATAGCCTTATGCAGTTTTCCTTGTATATGTTTTCTTTTTTCTTGCTGCTTTTAAAATTCTCTCTTTATCACTACTTTTTGCCATTTTAATTATTTTTTGTTTTGGTGTGGACTTTCTTGGGTTGATTTTGTTGTAGAGACGCTCTGTGCATCTTGGACCTAGATTTCTGTTTCCTTCCCTAGAGTCAGGAAATTTTCGGCTATTATTTCTTCAAATGAATTTTTTGTCTCCTTTTCTTTTCTCGTTCTGGGATCCCCATAATGCAATAGTTTCTACACTTGATTATGTCACTGAGTTCCCTTAATCTATTATCATTTTATTAATCTTTTTTCTCTCTCAAGTTCATCATGATTGCTTTCCACTACTCCAAGTCATACTTCTGCTTCCTCTAGCTACTATTTATTCCCTCTAGTGTATTTTTAGTTATTAAGTTCTTAATATTTAGTTATTAAGTTCTTCATTTCCGATTGGTTCTTTTTTATGTTTCTGTCTCCTTGTTGAGGATTTCACTGAGGTCCCCCACTCTTTTCTCAAGTCCACTGAGTTTTTCATTTATGACATATTCCTCTGTTTTCTTATTTTGTCTAACTCTTTGTGTCTGTTTCTGTGTTTTAGGAAAGTCAGCTATGTCTCCTGTTCTTGAACATAATGGTCTTGTGAAGAAGAGGTGTGTGTTGTGTGTGTCCTATTGTTGTGGCTGAGCCACATTTGCCTTCAGTTCAGTGGTTTGCAGTGGCTCTCTTTGCTTATTGTGGGCAAGGCTTAGTCCGTTTTGTTAATGGGCCAATATGAGGCCACCTTGGGCTTGAGTTCAGTCAGAGCAGGCATTTGTCAGAGCTATGGTCATGCATGAACTGCAAGACATTCTTCCTATGTTGTCCTCTGAGAAGCTTTCATTGATGGGCAGGGCCTTCAGTCAGAACAGATATCTGCCCTCAGCCTGCTGCTGGGGCCATAATCGAAATGGTGTATGTGGTTTTCTTTCCTTCTCCCCAGGGTCAAAATCCCTTTATGGTGGTGCTGAGCCCTGCTGAGACTCCTTGCATATTGCCACATTTGTGGCATAGCTTTGGATGGATTCCTGCCCAGGTGCATTGGAGAAAGTGGGTTTGCAGAATAAAGTAGGGTCAGGGCATGTGGTGTTAGCAAGGTGTGCAAGGTCTGCCATGGGAGGGGACCTGTAGCTAGTTTCTAAAAATCCTGCAAAGGGTGTGATGAAGGGGGCAAGTCCATTGAAGACCACAAGGATAAGGCATTCTGTTAGCAAGCTAGGTGGAGTATTTTCATACTGCACTGGTTCCTACAAGTGTCCCTGTATCTAGGCTGAAGGGAAGGGTAGGGAAAAGGACGTACCAGCTCTCTTGTTCTTTTTTTTTTTTTTTTTTAAGATTTTATTTATTTATTTAATAGAGAGGAGAGAAATCACAAGTAGGCAGAGAGGCAGGCAGAGAGAGAGGAGGAAGCAGGCTCCCTGCCAAGCAGAGAGTCTGATGTGGGGCTCAATCCCAGGACCCTGAGATATAATGACCTGAGCCGAAGGCAGAGGCTTTAACCCACTGAGCCACCCAGGTGCCCCATAGCTCTCTTGTTCTTTGAGAAGTCTCCCAATGATTCCCTGCCTTTCCAGCATATGCTCTGAGGTACCTAAACAAATATCTCTCCCACATACTCCAGGCTTTTTTCAAACTGCTGCCGTTATGCTGTATTTCAGGGGGGCTCTTTGTTATACTGTCTTAGTTTATAGTACTGTAGGTACTGGCACAGTTTCTACTTGGCCTCCTGTTTTCTCAGAGCCAAGCCTGCTGATTTTTAAAGTTCCAGGTGTTAAGTACCACTGATTGTAAGAACTGGTAAAATTAGGCCCCTCTGCTTTTCAAAGCAAAATATTATCGGAATTCTTCTTTCCAATGCAACTTCCCCCATTCCTGGGTTGCCTAGTGTGGGGATCTACTCCTCTTCTGTCTCCAAGCCCAGGGCATTCCTCGTTTCCATCTATAATCCTGTGGCTCTGTTTAGCTCCCTATAGTATCTCTTCCCTTTCTACCCTTTTCTACATGGCCTCTTCTCTGCTTTTAACTATGTAGAGCCTTTCCTGCCAGTCGTTGGATCATTCTCTAGGTTATTACACTGATGTGACCCCTATCTAGGTGTATCCATGGGATGAGGTGAGCCTAGAATCCTCCTACTCCAATATCTTCCTTGGCAAGGAGATCCTGTTTTGTTTTGTTTTTGAGTTAGGGAATTTATTTCCTTTAGATAAATGCATAGAAGTGGAATTGCAGGCTCATATGGTAGTTCTATTTTAAAAATTTTGAGGAACCTCTGTACTGTTTTCCATTGTGATTATAACAATTTATATTCCTGCTAACAGCACACAAGAATTCCTTTTTCTCTACATCATTACCAACAGTTGCTGTTTCTTGTCTTTTTTATAATGGTCATTCTGACAGGTATGAGGTGTTCTCTCATTGTGGTTGTGATTTACTTTTTCCTGATAATTACTATGCTGAGCACTTTTTCGTATACTTATTTGTCTTCTTTGGAAAAATGTCTATTCATATTCTATGCCCTTTTTTAAATTGGGTTTTCTTTTTGTTTTGTTTTTGCTTTGGAATTGAGTTTTATGAATTCTTTATATATTTTGGATATTAATCCTTTATTAGATACATGATTTGCAAATATTTTCTCTCATTTGGTAGGTTACCTTTTCATTTTGTTAATCCAGAAAAATGATTGCCAAGATCAATGTCAAAGAGCTTACCACCTATGTTTTCTTCTAGATAGTTTATGGTTTCAGGACTTACATTCCAGTCTTCGATCCATTTTGAGTTAATTTTTGCATATGGCTTAAAATAGTGGTCCCGTTTTGATGTGGATGTCCAGTCTTCCCAACACCATTTAGTGAAGAAGTTGTCCTTTTCTCATTGTATATTTTTGGCTTCTTTTGCATAAATTAATTGACTGTATTTGTGTAGGTTCGTTTCTGGGTTCTTTAGTCTAATACATTGATCTGTGTGTCTCTTTTATGCTGGTACCATACTGTTTTTTGTTTTGTTTTGTTTTTGTTTTAAGAGAGAGAGTTGGGGAGGAGCAAAGGGAGAGAGAGAATCCCAAACACTCCTCATACTTAGCAGTGCTGAGCCTGATGTGTGGTCAATCAAGGACCCTGAAATCACAACCTGAGCCAAAATCAAGAGTTGGGTGCTCAAACAACTAAGCCACCCAAACGACTAATGCCCCCACATTGTTTTGATTATAACTTTGTAATATAGTTCAAAATCAGGAAACATGATGCCTCTAGCTTCTCTGTTCTTTCTCAAGAGTGCTTTGGTTGTTTTGGGTCTTTTGTGGTTCCATAAAAATTTTAGGATTATTTGATCTATTTCTGTGAAAAATACCTTTTAAATTTTGTTAGGTGTTGCATTAAATCTGTAGATTGCTTTGAGTAATATGGTTATTTTGATAGTAGTAATCTATTCAAATCCATGAGGATAGAATATTTTTCCACTTCCTTGTGACTTGAGAATTTCTTTCACCAATGTCTTATAGTTTCAGTGTACAAGTCTTTCACCTCCTTGGTTAAATTTATTCCCAGATATTTTATTCTTTGATGAAATTGTAAATAGGATTGTTTTCTTGTTTTCTCTTTCTAACAGTTTTTCATTAGTGTACAGAAATGCAACTGATTTTTGCATATTGAGTTTATATTCTCCAACTTCACTAAATTTGTTTATTAGTTCCAACAATGTTTTGTTAGAGTCTTTAGGATTTTCTATATATATATAAAATCATGCCATCTGCCATAAGAAATGTTTTTCTTCTTTCTTACCAATTGGATGCCTTTTATTTATTTTTCTTACTTAATTGCTCTGGCTAGGACTTCCAATACTTATTTGAGTAAAAGTGGCAAGAGTGGACATTCTTGACTTGTTTTTTATCTTAGAGGAAAAGCTTTTAATTTTTAACCACTGATTATGATGTTAGCTGCTGGTTTGTCAATAATGGCCTTTATTATGTTGAGATATGTTCCCTCTATATGCTCATTATTGAGAGGTTGTTTTTTTTTTTACATAAATGGCTATTTTAAGATCATATTTTATAAACTCTCTGTTAAAACACATGACCTGATAATAATAATTTATTCCATTCAAGGGTCCCCATATGTAGTCTTGAAAAGTCATTCAGCATGCCAATATGTTGGAGGTTTTTTTAAAAGATATATTCCAATTTGTAATAGAATAATAAAAGAGGATATTTTAATTGAAGCCTATATCAGAAATTCTAGAGTAAATGGTTATTTCTAGTATAGGATCTATTCAGTAACAGTGTTCCTATAATATTAAATCATTTTATATGATGAACTTGAGGCCTGAGTAAAAACATGGAGATGAAATTATTTATTATCAGAACCTGGTGAATAACATATAAGAACACTACTAGCAGAAAATAAAGGCTTTAATGTTGTCCACATAACATATCTCTTTATGCTATCCTCACATTTGTTTATATACCAACCCTGTGCTGATACTTTGTTTTTAGTGTATATAAAATTTAGACTACAGCTTAGTGTTAACAATCTCTGCATTGCTTTATTTCAAGTAACAGGAGCATTACAAGCTTAAATGCAAAATTATTATCTGTTTTGATTAATATATCTGTTTAGAAATCCAAGTTACATGATATTAATTACAATTATATTATGTGTTAGATTTTGCTTCCCTCTAGCATCCAGAGGCATTATGTTCGTGCTCTATGTAATTTCAGGTCAACAAAGAATGCTTAATTAGCAACTGGTTGAACTGGTAGAATTGGAAAGCAATTCCACTCTGATCATTTTAGTAACTATAATAATATTTCACACACAGTTGGTGCATACAAATAAATGATGGTATCTGGGTCAATTTTCCACAATGCAAAAATTCATTGGCAATTGGCCTTCAGTTTCCATTTAGCAATAGGGACTTCACTACCTGATAACGTTGTACATTTATGGTTTGACAGCGCTAGATTGTAGATAATCCTACAACATTTCAATGTTCACAATTCAGCATATTTCTTGGAAAGTCACTCTAATGGCAGAAATAAAGGAATTTATAGTATTAAGCTGACAGAATTTTGGGGTGTCTGAGTGGCTTAGTCATTAAGCATCTGTTTTTGGCTCAGGCCATGATCCTTAGAGTCCTGGGATCCAGCCCCGCGTCGGGCTGCCTACTCAGTGGGAAATCTGCTCCTCCCTTTCCCACTACCCCTGCTTGTGTTCCCTCTCTCACTGTGTCTCTCTCTGTCCAATAAATAAATAAAATCTTTAAATAAAATAAAGTAAAATGACATAATATTAAAATTAATTCCTTTTGCAGGTAGGGTGAGTTTATGAGAAGACATACTTATATAAACAAAGGTTGCCCTGTGTATCTCATTCAGAAAAACAAGGCACCAATAATTGCCTCTAAGTACCAAAACTGACACTGCCCTCTTTATCCTGTTTCAAGGGTCTATGCTTAAATCTCAATACTTCCAGCTTCTAGCTCCCTGTGTTCTTGTCCCTAAACACTCATCTGTTGTTTGCCACTATGATTCATAGTAACTGAATTGCCTTACCCCAAGTTTTTGCCCTCCTTACAATGGCATGACCTCTTTCAGATTGCTCTTATTTGAGGTTTCTTGACACTATACTGTACCCTTATTTTGATTGCCCCAACTCTCCATTCTGCACTAGAGATCTGAGGCTTTTTGCTGACCTCCCTTATTAATGATTTACAAATAGCGAAAAACCTTAAAGAAATATTCAGCAAGGATTTTGAGGGCAACAAAGGGGAAGGGTAGATAGGGTAAATCAACACACTAACCACATGAACCATGGCTATAGACAGGAGATAATAGCTCACTCAACCTGCTTTCTTTAAACTTGCCACTTTTCTCCTTAAGTGAGCCTATTTTGGATTGGAATTATGTAGAAAAAAAAAGTAGTGTATATGGAAGGTGCTGTGTGCTTCTTATGCTAATTTGATGCCCTTAACATTTTTTAGCTGAAACTTCAAGTCTCAGAAATAAAGATCAAGCATATGGTACATTACAGCAAGTCCCACTGAGGCATGGGTGGCCCTGGAGCAGGTGGGTGTCTCAGGGGATCATTAGCTGGCTGGAAGTACTTTAAGGAGAAAGTCTGTGGCAGAGATCTAAGGAACTCACAAAATTCAAAGCAAAATGTTTGGATCTCTATTCGAAAAATTTTTGACAAATACTGCAAGGTGCAGAGGTAAGAATTACAAAGGTCCCATTTCTCAGCTTCCCCTGCTGCCCTGCAGAGCTTCCATTGATTTCAAAGACTTGCCAGGCTTGGATCAGCTCTGTGGGGGCATGGACCTAGGTGAGGAATGGACCAAAGACAGGAAGAAAGAAAGGCTGAACAGGGGGAAAGGAAGGTTCTGTGGATGAATTTTAGTACAAAAGAGTGCTCCTTTCTTCTGACCCACATGAGTTTTAATGCAGCTGATCTAAGCATCCATCATATATATAGATATAGATATAGATATAGATATAGATATAGATATAGATATAGATATAGATATAGATATAGATGATATATATAGATAGATAACATGTTTATAATAGGAACTATATGCTATATAAGATACAGATACACATGATTATGTAGCATATGCAGAATAAATAAAGTACATCTGTTCTCTTTTCAGTAAAATTTAACTCAAGGGAAACTTGGAAAGGAGAAGTAAAGATATTAGAGAATGTCACCATAAATCCTAGTGTTCTCTTACCAATTAACTAGTGATTCTGTTTCATCACCGAGACCATAGTGAGAGACACCACATTATTCAAGTCGATTTAGGGACTGAGTAATAAAAGCTCAGAGAGTGAAAGATTTGCTAGGAAAAAAATGTACTCCTGTGACGACTTTGGAGAGTATATATATTTCTATTTCTTTTGTAAGTCTTGTATTTTAATTCTTCACATTTAGGTCTTTCATCCAGGCATTTATTCTTTTTTTGTGTGTGGCATTTTTTTCATGTGTGCACTGTGGCATAGGAATTTATTTAAAAATTTTTATATAGGTAACCATGTATCAAATCATTTAAGTGATTTCTTTTTCCCAGTAATGTACTACTATATTTCTTTCATATTAATTTCCTATATATTCTTGGGTCCATTTATGGGCCAAGCGTCATTTGTCTGTTTTCTACTCCTAGGCTAATCCCAAATGATTTTAATTGCTTTATCTTTAAAATAAATTTTGATATATGGTAGTAACCCCCACCACACACACACACTCCCTTTCCTCTTTTTCGAAATTGGTTGATATTTGTTTTATCAAGTAAATTTAGGATCAGATGGTCTAATTCCACTAAAATTCTATGGTGATTTTAGCTTAAATTACATTTAAATTCTAGAATAATTTAACACATGTTACATCTATACACTCTTCAGTTGTCCTGTCTATTAATATATAATCAGAAGAGGATTTCCATTGATCCCAAACTGCACATCTACTTTATTACCGATGTCTGTGTCAGGATGCTCTATCTCAGTATACTATCTTTGGCTGTAGAGTAACAACCCATGTTCCCACCTGCAGTGAGTCCTGCCTATTTTGTACTCTTTTGCCTTATCAAGCATATCTCTTGAGAAATTCTGTCCTTTTCTCCTACAACTCTACCAGATTATTTCCCTCATTATATGAATATGCTATTTCTGCCATCTTAAACAAATACCTTCTCTTGACCTCATTTTTCCATCCAGTTACCACTGAAGTTGGCTATTTCCCCATGCCACAAAATTATTCAAAACATTATTTTAACTCCAAATCTTCTCCTTTTAATCTTCTTTAAACTCCCTTGAATCAGGACTTATCACTTCACTAAAACTTTTTTTGTTAATATAACCAGCCACCTCCACATTGTTGCATCCAGTTGTATTTCTATGTTTCTAGAAAATGGTCAGATTTACCAAATTTTCAAATGTATTGACATAATGATTTGTGTACATAATCTTATCTCTTCAAGGTTTCTAACATCTGTAGACAGTGATTTTGTTTTTTCTTTCTACTTTATCTCTTCTGTTTTTGATACTTTCTTTTCAAAGAATGAGTATTTTTCTTTGTTGATCTTTTATCATTATCTATTCCTGCCTTCAGTATTTTGTTTTGTTTTATTTTCCTTGGATTCATTTTGCTATTTTTTTCTGACCTTCTTGGAATTGAAACATACATCAGTCTTTTTTTTTTTTTTTTTTTTTTTTTTTTTTTAAGTAGACTCCATTCCCAACACGGGGCTTGAACTCACAACCCTGAAATCAAGGGTTGCATGTTCTTATGACTAAGCCAGCCAGGCATCCCAGATCAGTCATTTTTTTTTTTTAATTAATTTTTTTAGAGAGCAGGGAGGGGGAGAGGCAGAGGGAGAGGGAGAGAGAGTCTTAAGCAGACCCTGGGCTGAGCATGGAGCTAATGTGGGGCTTTATCTCACAACTGAAGATCACGACCTGAGATAAAACCAAGAGTTGGAAACTTAACCAAATGTGACACTGTGGCACTCCCTAGATCAGTCATTTTAAAACATTTTCTTGTGAAAATCTTTATGTTTCTAGAAGTTTTATATATCATCTTTTATTACCATTGATTTTGAAATATTTTCTAACTTTTAATATAATTTTTTCCTATGATTCATGAGTTACTTAGACATGTATCTCTCAATTTCCAAACATAAGATTTTTCTTTTATCCTTTAGATGTCTACTTAATTGCATTGAGGTCAGAAAATATGCTCTATCTTATTTAATTCCTTTGAAATTTGTTGAGACTTGCTTTAAAACTCAGCATATGATCAAATTCCATAAATCTTTTATGTGAACTTGAAAGGAATGTGTATTCTGAAGTTTTAGGATGCAGATCTCTATATAAATCACTAGATCAAGTTTGACAATTATGATGTTCAAATTTTCTGTATTCTTGCTTATTTATTATCTACTTGTTCTGTCAATTACTAAAAAAGTTATATTAAAATCTCCAATTGTGACTGTGAATTTCTCTTTTTAATCTTGTAGTCCTGTCTGTTTTTTTTTTTTTTAATGTATTTAGAGTTCATGTATTAGATGCCTACAAATTTAAAGTTTTCTAGTAAATTGGAGATTTTTCACCATGAACTAATCCTTTGATAACTAATAATGCATTTACCTCCAAGTTTCTTTTGGAAAAGAATTAATCTCCATCCCTTTAATTTAACCTTGCCATATATTTCAGATGTCTCTGGTAAGGGGCATATAGTCATTTTTATTTATTGTTGTTTTGTTTTCCAGCCTGTCTTTAGTTAGAGTAGTCAATCCAATTCCATTTAGCATAATCAGTATTATTACATTTATTGTGCTTTATTCCCCCCCCTTTGTTCAGTATTTCCTTTTTCTATTTTTGCCTTTTTACTCTGTTAAGCATATTTTCTTTCTTTCTTTTTCTTTCTGTTTTAGCATCACTAGACTGGAATTTTACACTTTCTTTTTAAAGAAAACTTTTTTCAGGTCCCTTAGTGTTATAGACAGAGTTCTAAGATGACCCCAGTGACTCTTGCCTTTGTAAGCCCCCTCCCCCTTGGGTGTGTGCAGGATTTGTGAAGGTGATGGAATATCATTCCCATGATTATATTACCTCTTATGGCAAAAGGGATTTTGCAGATGTAATGGAGGTCCCTAATCATTTGACTTTGAATTGCTCAAAACAGAGATTATCTTGGGGGAAAAAGGGGTACTGACATAATGAGGTGAGCCCTTAAAAGAGAAAAGAAGCAGCAACAAAGAAAAAGAACATGCATTAATAAGAAAAGGATTTAAAAGCAGATTACTAGCTGACTTCATAACAGCAACAATGAAAAGCAGAAGTTACTGGATTTCTATCTTCAATGTGCTGGAAACAAAAGTCCATCTAGAATTCTGTACTAGACAAAAATGCTTTTCAGAATGAGAGAATGATAAAGAAAGGAGATTTTCAGGCAAGCAAAAAGTGAGTTTTTCACAAGGTGAAATCACTAAAAGAAAACTCCAAAGTATATATACTAGTCAGGAGTGTCATATTTTAGGTGAGTAGTATGAGATGTAAGAAGGAATAAAAAGAAAAGAAAATGGTATACATGTGAGTAATTCCAAATGAGCAATTGATGTATAAACCATGAAAATCACAATCTCTTATGGTACCACAAATATAATAAAATAGACAAATTTTATTAAAACTTTAGTGTGAAGGTTACATTATCTGGCTACATTATCTGGTTAAGAGTAGGTAAGTTCATTAATTTTAAAATATGAGAAGAGAAATGGGCATTAAACTTTCTAATATAATCACTAAAAGTATTGCCTATCTGCAGATTAGCACAAATTTAGGAGCTTATAAAACAACAAATTAATTATTTTAAAATTTTCTTGGGCCAGGAGTCTAGCAAGTGTTAACTGGATTCTCTGCTCAGCCTGAAATCAGTGTTGGCCAGGGCTCAAGATCTGAGGCTTAGGATCCTCTCTCAAGGTCACTGTTTTTGGAAGAATTCAGTCCCTTCTATTTGTAGGATTGAGGATTCAGCTCCTACAGGCTTCCTGTCATTTCTCAACATATAATGTGGCAGCCATGCAGTACTATTTCACGACGAAAAGAACTGCAGAAGAATGTAAAATGAAAAAGCAAATAGTGGAGAAAGTAAAATACATCTTAAAATATTTTATTAACACAATTAAATAAGACAATGTAGATGAAATTCCCCAATTTTTAGAAAGACCAAGTCATGAAATGGGCGCAAAAAATAGAAAATCTGAATAGACTTGTACCTATATTAAAAGTATCAAACATGTATTTTAAATTCTTTCCACGTTCAGATATATTAACCAGTGAATTCTTCAAAACATGGAAGGGAACAACAATAATAAAGTTTTCTAGAGACTATAGAAAGAGGTAATATCTTTTCATTTTATGAGGCCAGAAGAACTGTGGTAGATTCTATGGCACACTAAATTCTTGACAGAGGCACAAATTACCTCATTGATTTGGCATTGACAGCTGATGGCTCTCAGTTTAGTACCACTGGAAGAATTTCTAGTGGCCAAACAGAGTGATCTAAATGCCCAGCCCATAGGCCTTACAGAATAATGCTGAAGACCATCCTGGGTCAAGAACTCCTTTGGGTTGTCTGCGGCCTCTGTTGTGACTATATCACAACAAATTCTTCCTTTTTACCCTTTACTCTTTTCCTCGCTCCCTCATACGAGTTCATCTTCAGGCAAATCTCTATCTCAAGATCTTTTTTTTTTTCTGGGAATACAATCTAAAACAATAATCTTGATTTAAAAAATTACAAATGCTATTATAAGAGGAATATTGTAAGCTATTACTGATCATGAGTATAGATGCAAAAATCTCTTTTTTTTTAAGATTTTATTTATTTTTTTGACAGAGAAAGAGACGGCACAAGCAGAGGGAGGGGCAGAGGGAGAAGCAGACTCCCCACTGAGCAGGGAGCTGGATTCAGGGCTTAATCCCAGGACCCTGATATCATGATCTGAATCAAAGGCAGATGTTTAATTAACTGAGCCACCCCAGTGCCCTTAGAGGCAAAAATCTTAAATAAAATTTAAGAAAGTAGATTCTAGCAATATAAAATGGATGACACATCTTGACCAAGTTGAGTTTATTTCAGGAATTCACAGTTAGTTTAACATTTGAAAAAAAAAATCAATGTAATTCACTACATTGTCAGGAAAAAAGAAGGAGAAAAGTCATGTCTTTCAATAGATGAAGAAAAAGGCTTTGGTAAAATTCAACATTTATTTAGACCACAAATCTCTTAGCAAATAAGTCATAGAAGCAGAGTTCCTTAATCTGATGGAGAAAATCTAGAAAAATCCTATACAAACATATAATTAATAGCAATATATTGTAGAGGTTTTTCTGTGGTTGGGAATGAGACAAAGATGGCCTTTATCACAGTTTTATTTATCACTATATTTTAGGTCGTAACAGTCATAGCTAGTACCATTGGCAAGTCTGAGAATAAAAAATACTAAGATGGGTTAGAGAATAGAATACCACTTTTTTTTTTGCATATCATAAAATTGTCTATGTAAAAAACAAAGATCTACAAATATAAGGATTAATAAGTAACATTAGAAAGGTTATTGTATTTAATACCTATATTTTTATGTATTAGCAAAACACAAAGAATAACTAAAAATTACATTTAAAATAACTTCAGAAAACGCCAAATGAACTCAAAACATGTGTTAAGAATTCTTTACTAAAATTGCTAGACATTTCCGAGTACAGTTAAAGAAAATCCAAACAAGTATCTTGAATACCTGCATTGGCAAACTGAAAATCTCTAATTTCTCCCAGATTAATCTATAGATTCAGTGCAACCCCATTAGCCCCACAATATTTCTTTCTCTTTTCTTTCTTTTGCAATGGGGATATTGATAAGCATATTTTAAAATTTATGTGTAAGTGCAAAGAGTCAAGAATTGCTAAGACAGTCTTGAAGAAGAAAGATAAATAGGAATATTTTATACCAACAACTGTGGATACTTATTTTTAAACTACAGTAATTCAGGGGTGTTTGGGTGACTCAGTTGGTTAAGCATCTGCCTTCAAGCCCTGGGTCAGGCTACCTGTTCAGCAAGGAGTTTGCTTGTCACTCTCCCTCTCCTCTTCCATCCCACACATGCTTTCCCTCTCTCTCAAATGAATAAATAAAATATTTAAAAAAAAATTGGGCACCTGGGTGGCTCAGTTGGTTGAGCGACTGCCTTCAGCTCAGGTCATGATCCCGGAGTCCCGGGATCGAGTCCCACATCGGGCTCCCAGCTCCACGGGGAGTCTGCTTCTCCCTCTGACCTTCTCCCCTCTCATGCTCTCTCTCTCTCAAATAAATAAATAAAATCTTTAAAATAAATAAACAAACAAACAAATAAATAAACTACAGGGTCCCCTGGGTGGCTCAATTGGTTAAGCATCTGTGTTCACTCAGCTCATGATCCCAGGGTCCTGGGATTGGACCCACATCAGGGTCCCTGCTCAGCAGGGAGTCTGCTTCTACCTCTAACCCTCCCCCTGTGCATGTACTCTCTCTCTCATGCTCTTTCTCAAATAAATAAAAAAAATTAAAAATAAATACAAAAATAAACTACAGTAATTAAAATATAGCGTACTACTAGGGCAAGGACAAATATCTGGACAAATGGAATAGAACGGAGAGTTCACAAGTAGATAAACGTATATAATCAAGTGATTGATGGCAAGGTCGACACTCTAGTGTAGTAAGAAAAGGATAATCTTTACAGTAAGTGCATGGGTCTGTTGGATATCCACAAGGAAAAAAGATTATGAGTCCTAGCTCCTACCATATATAAAAACTCAGTTGTGGATGGACTATAGTTTTTTTTTAACATCTTTATTTTATTTTATTTTTTTCAGTGTTCCAAGAGTCATTGTTTATACACCACACCCAGTGCTCCATGCAAGGGACTATACTTTTAAATGTGGAATGGCAAGATATTAAAATTGTAGAAGAAATTATGGGAGAACCTCTTCATGATCCTGAGGTAGGCAAAGATCTTTTAAACTCAACACATAAAGCATGAAGGAAAAGGTCGATAAACTGGACTATATTGAAATTAAGAACCTCTGTTTAAAAGACAACAATAAGAATAGCAAACTATAGAATAAGGTATAGTCAATCCTTGTTATTCATTTTATATTTGTGAATTTGCTTCACACTAAATTTGTTTGTAACCTCAAATTAAATACTCCCAGTGATTTTATGGTCATTCACAGACAAGAACAGAGTGGTAAAAAATTTGAGTTGCTCAACATGCATAGTAACAGCTGGGGTCAAATGAAGTCATTCTGCCTTCTTATTTCAGTTCTCATATGTAAACAAGTATCCTTTTTGCAGTATATTTAGTACTACATGTTTGCATTTTTTAGCGTTTTTGTGTGTTATTTTCTTGTTTCAAATGGCCCCCAACCCTAGTGCTGATGTGTTGTTGAGTGTTTCTAGGTAAGAGAAGGGCTGTTCTGTGCCTCATTACATAGAAAGTGTATTAGCAAACTTTGTAGGCATGAGTTATAGTACTATTGGCCCTGAGGTTCATGCTAATGAATCAACAATATAGCAGATGAGGTGTCTTTAAACAGAAAACACATAAAATAAGGTGATTCATTGATCATTTGACAAAAATGTTGTAGCTGGAGCCTTGTAGGAATGCAATTCTTTATGTCCTCTAGGAACAAGATTCAGCATTCACTAATTCAGTGTTCATTTGACTTTATAGAACATAATTATTGCAAATAATTACTATACCTATAATACATGTTTTATAAAGGATTCATATATAGAATACGTAAAGAAGTCTTACAAAATAATAAGAAAGTGGTGGTCAACCCAGTATAAACATAGGTGAAATACTAAGCAAGTACTTCTTAAAAATAGATAATCAAATGGTCAATATATTTGGATATATATGGCTTATCTTTGCTCTTTCCCTCAAATTCACTCATTAAAAATTATAATCTACCATCTGGATAATATAAAGTTATTTTTTTTAAAAAGTAATTTTAACTTGATTCTCTCCTAATGCAAAAATACCACATTGCCATTATAATTGTTTTCCTCTACAAGAACCATGAAGAACCTCTACATGAAGAACCATGCCTAATAAAGTTTCAGCTGATAAGTCAAAAGAATAAACATATGACCATAATTACCCCAAATCAATCAAATATCAGTTGAGCCTATATTTTATTTTCAGAGCTTTAAAAATGTTTGAAAGTAGTGTTGCTGGGATTCATATAATAATTAAATGTATAGGGTTTTACTTGAGGATCTTTGTATTTTCTGACAAAATAATGAGAATGATAAAGTTAAATTCATGTAATATATACACAGACACACACACACACACACACACACTCTCCAACAAAAGATTTTAAGATTATCAAATTCTACCCAGATAATTTTGTCAGATTCTCTTTTAATCTGCTGTTTGCTTTGCCAATGTGGGGTCTTTGCTCATGTATTTCCCTGTACACCTCCGCCTACTACAACACTAACCATAATTCACTGTCCAGCTAAAAATGTTGCCACTGTGTCCTTTTCTGGTTTCTCATCTAGGAGTAATTCCTTCTGCTCCTGAGCTTCCACTGTAGTTTTCAGACATTAAGCCCTTTCCGTTCTGTTTGACAATATGGTCATTTACATGCATATTCTACTTTCCACACTACATTATAAATTCCATCCAGGGGAGAGACAATACACACTACCTGTTTGAATCTCCATTGCACTGATCTCACACAGAGACTTAAAACTTGAGATTCATTCAATAAATACTTAACTTAAAATTTACTTAATAAAATACATATTAATCACCATTTTCTAAAAAATGAAAAATAACCAAAAAGAATGTAGGGAATAGGGAGGACAAAAAACAAACAAAAATTTCAACAACAAAAGAAATAAGACTAGCAAAGTTGACAAAAGCAGTCAAGGACAAGGTATGATCAGGTAAAGGAAGTTCCTTTTGATTATATACTTTTCCCTTCTATAGTTCTTCCCGTCTCTCCTATGTTTCTGGTTTTCCTTGTTTGACTTCCATCTTTCACTGTGCTTTTCACTAGGAGTACTGAGTTCTGCTTTCTCAGTTCCTCACTGCCCACCTAGTTTAGGCTGATGCTAATCAGAGCTAAGCCTGACCATGACCATGGCCATGGCCAATCTCCCAATAACTATGCTTCCACCATTTGCTCCCCAGCCATAAAGCTGAGTGCCACATTAGCTCTTTGACTACCCAACATTTCCTGGCTGCCTTCAATGAAACAACCTTCTTTTATTTTGATAGTAGACTGAAAAACAGTTCTAGATACCATGTTGCCACCTGATGAAACTAATATGGGGAAGTCAGTTGCTTACCATTAAGAATAGTCTCTCTGAAATATAATCGAGCTTTCAGAGAAATTTGAATCAGTTTTCTTATGTTTATCACAATAGATTAATACTTCTTTTTTCAGAACATTATTGGAAGTTTTACATGTTGAACTGGACAGGTCACTGGTCTGCTGGAATAGAGATAAATAAATAAATAACCCAACACCTGGTAGAGTGCCTGAGGCAAAGGATGATTAATGTTAGTAGATGATGATGTTTAAAGCAAGATTTTCTTTTCCCTCAGTCTTGAGTGACTACAAAATCCTAATGCTCTGGAGACAGCTGTTTTTGTCCTGGCAACAGCTGGAACTATGGTACCCTGTGGGCAGCATCAGACCACCTCAGGGGCCCTGTGTTTTCCCAGGACAGTCTCGTTAGAGTCTTTCACTGCACACAAAGAACACATCAAAGGAAGTGACATAATAGAGAGTGTGAATAATTTAATGGAGCCATCCAAAATGGTTTAAGCCCATCCTCAGAAAAAAAAAACAAAGTTCTTACCTAAACTATGTCATACCCTGATAAAGTACACATCTGATTAAAGATGCATCCTCGTTAGCACCATAATTACTACTGTTATCAAAGACCTAAAATGAATAACTGCAGTGCCAAGAGCAGATGGTGGGCTCAGGGAACACATCGAGAATGAGACACACACATACCCAGGCTTCTTCCTGGCATTCCACATCTACACTTGTGATTGCTTGCTGGACAGTTAATTGTCTCAGGTTGTCCTACCAGGAGAAATGGGCAAAACTTTAAAAGACCCAAAACAAACACCTTATTTTTCTCTCCATAAAGCTTCTCTGTCTCTTATTTCATTCCTTTCCTTATTAATGGCACCAGCATTCACCAAGGTACCTAAGGCAAAAACTTGGGGATGATTCCAGATGCCTCTCCATTCATACCCCTCTCATTTACCAAGTTCTTTAGGTTATGTCTACTAAATAGTTCATTGTGCCCAACTGTTTCCTCCTTACTCATTTCTTGTTGTATTTACTGCCAATATACATCACCTTAACCCATTTAGTTTCCTGTAACAAAAACATGATAGACTGAGTATCTTAAATAACAAACATTTATTTCGCACAATTCTGGAGGCTGGGAAGTCCAAGAATATTGCATAACTTTCTTTGGCCTTAGGATAAAATCCAAGCTTTTTAGCATAATATACAGAACCCTTAATCATCTCAGTCCAAGTATCATCTCCTGCTGATATCCACTATTTTAAATTTTATGCTCTATTGGTGCTACACAATTTCATTTCCCCAAGTGGGTTGGATATTACATGTTCCAGTCCTTTGCACATATTTCCTTTCTGCCTGAAATAGAATACTCCTTCCCCTACCCTTGCCTAAGGAAAGTCAACTACCCCAGAGCCTATTGTAAATGTCACATCTCTAAGGACCATTTCTTGACACCTCTGCCTTTAGCCCTGTTAAGTTCCTGCTATGCTACTGTCACTTTGGCCATACTTCTATGGTTGTATTTATCCCACTAAACTTGAGTCATGTGCCTGCCTCCTCATCTATATATTAAACTGTTTATTAGAAGCCAGGGACCATGTCTTAGGTATTTATCACCAGCACCTCTCGCAGTCCCTGACATGTAATTGGTACAGAATAAATATTTTTAAAAGAATGGGATTGGATTGAGCCAAATTATAACCTGTTGCTAAGGGAGTGTATGCAGGTAAAAAGATTCAGATGCAGGGGTTCCTGGTGGTGAAGTTGGTTAAGTGGTGAAGTCTCTGACTCTTGATTTCAGCTCAGATCGTGATCTTACCGCCACTAGATCGAGCCCTGCATCAGGCTCTGTGAGATCTGTGTGGAATCTGCTCGAGATTGATTCTCTCTCTGCTTCTGCCCCTCCCACTTCATGCTCTCTCTCTCTCTCTCTGTCTCTCTCTTCCTCTCTCTAAAATAAATAAATCTTAAAGAAATATATAAGATTCAAATGTGAAGTGCCACATGAAGGTTTAGAGTTACCCAAAAGAGAGAGGCGTTCTGGGAGAGAGAGAGTTGGATGAGGCAGAGCTTTCAACAATATGAATTGTATTTCATGGAGTCTTATGTTCATTTAAGTCTTCACAGAGATATAGTAAATGTGGAAGTGACAGGATCAAAAATACTGGGACAGTATCAGCAGACCCCTCTTCTGATATACAATATGTTCCTTAAATCACTTGGAAGGTCATCCAGTTGAGATCCCTGGGTAGGCTTCTATGGGAAGGGAAAGAGTAACTTCATTCCCACAGTGGTGGAAAACCAGAAATGCTACTCACATTAATTTTTCTTCTGTTGTGATAACCCCTGCTCTATCCCTACCATGGAGCATACTTGTACATGAATAAATAAGAATAATTAATATCTTAGTTTGAAATACCTTCCCTTAGATTACTTTGCCAGTATCCAAAGTTAATCTAAGGAAAATAAGTGTTCATCCTGCATTATTTGACCATGAGGGTCTACCAAGTAACTTGTCAGCCTGTAGGTTGGGTGGCCACTTTTGCCATGGGTGGCCATAGAGCATTGAGACATACCTTTTGGCAGTTTTGGAGAACATTTTGTCTCTTTTTACACCCTTCAAGTTTTCAGTAATACTGAGTTCCAATTTTAGTGAATCATATTGCAAAATAAAGAATTTTAAATGGCAAAAGAAAAAAAAATATGCACCTCTCTGATTTATTTTATATATTTATTTTTTTTTAATGAGAGAGCTATATACTGGATGGCCTCATGCAAAGTTCGATACCTGTCAACCTATAATAATTGTTCATTGAGGCACTACCTTTCTTTTTTTTTTAATTTTTTATTAACATATAATGTATTATTTGCCCCAGGGTACATGTCTGTGAATCATCAGGCTTACACATTTCATAGCATTTGCCATAGCACATACCCTCCCCAATGTCCATAACCTTCCCCCCCCACACACCTCCCAGCAACCCTTAGTTTGTTTCGTGAGTTTAGGAGTCTCTTATGGTTTGTCTCCTTCCCCATCCCATCTTGTTTCATTTCTCTTCCCCGCCCCCCCATAGCTCCCTGCGCTGCCTCTCAAATTCTTCATATCAGAGCGATCATGTGAT
>CM052807.1:7694241-7904587 GCA_028533885.1 Nasua narica
CCTCCATGTATTTGAGTTCTTTCCAACTTTCCCTTTGTGATTGAGTTCTAGTTTCATGGCATTGTGGTCTGAAAATATGCAGGGAATGATCCCAATCTTTTGGTACCGGCTGAGACCTGATTTGTGTCCCAGGATGTGATCTATTCTGGAGAATGTTCCATGTGCACTAGAGAAGAAAGTTATTCTGTTGCTTTGGGATGGAATGTTCTGAATATGTCTTTGATGTCCATCTGGTCCAGTGTGTCATTTAGAGCCTTTATTTCCTTGTTGATCTTTTGTTTAGATGATCTGTCCATTTCGGTGAGGGGGGTATTAAAGTCCCCTACTGTTATTGTATTTTGTGGATGTGTTTCTTTGACTTTGTTATTAATTGTTTTATATAATTGGCTGCTCCCACGTTAGGGGCATAGATATTTACAATTATTAGATCTTCTTGTTGGACAGTCCCTTTAAGTATGATATAGTGTCCTTCTTCATCTCTTATTCTTTGGCTTAAAATCTAATTTATCTGATATAAGGACTAACACCCCAGCTTTCTTTTGATGTCCATTAGCATGGTAAATTGTTTTCCACCCCCTCACTTTAGCGCTGGAGGTGTCTTTGGGTCTAAGATGAGTTTCTTGTAGACAGCATATCGATGGGTCTTGTTTTTTTATCCATTCTGATACTCTGTGTCTTTTGATTGGGGAATTTTGCCCATTTATATTCATGGTAACTATTGACAGATATGAATTTAGGCACTACCTTTCTTTAAACCCAGGCAACCCTCAGCTAAATGAAAATGTCACAGATGTCAACCAAGCCAGGAAGCTACTCCCAGCTCTACCAAGAGACTGGGGGTTCTGAACACCATGCAGGTGCAAAGGACAGATCCACTGCCCTTCTTACCCCTCACAGATCTAGTCTTTATACTTGCCCAAAGGGAGTGAACTAGTTCCTGGATTCTGTGAGTTGTACTAGCAGAGAGAAAGGTCTGTCTTTCTTAGTCATAATTACTTAGTAGTTGACTAGGGCCATAATGGCCAACCCCCCTCAATCCTATTGAGTAAACAAGCATGTGGCTTCTTGAGTAAAGGTCCCCAACTGATTTCTCCCCCCAATTCAAGCTTGTACTCCACTGTGGCCAGGAGAGAAGGCAAGAGGATATGATCATTCTGCAAAGAGGGAAAGTTGCCTCTGACCATAAGTAAATGCCACAACAGAAGCACTTGTGATTAAATCAACTCCAGGCTCACACCCTTAAGGGTTTCATCCTTTCAGGAGAGGAGAATACAGACTTGGCCATGCCCCTTCTTTGTCCCCCTACAATCCCCAGCACCAGGACTCATCCTGGTAAAATAACTCCATGCCACCCTGACTGAAGCTCAGACTTTCCTCTCAGAAAGAACTTCTGTCACACAGAGCTCTGTGAGAAAGCCGGAAGTGTTATTTCTTTTTTAAACCCTAATAACTAAATTCTGTAAGAGAAAGATGGTATAGGAATGCCATTATCTATTGTATGAAACAGGGAATTGTATGAAAGTTAAATAAATAACAGTCAGAGGCTCTATGTGGACAGTTCGTTTAGGGATATTTCTTCCTGAGAAACCACATTGCATCATTCCAAAAAGCTACCAGTGTGACTCAGGCATGAGAAGCTCTTCCCTTTTCTGCCAGGTAATTTGGTTCTTTCAGTCCTCACCTGGGGAGACTGAGTATTTTTACTGCTGCCAGCACCTGCAATGACCCTGCTTAGTAATTATTCATTCAATGGACATGGAAGCAGTGCATTTTCCTTTCTGTCTGGGCTGAGCATGATGATGGAGATAGGAAATGATCATCATTCTGCACCTAAACAGATTTTACTGTTCTAGTGTTGCTCAGACAAAACATATAACAAATTCAGCAGAAGGACATAGTTTCTTCTAGTCAACACTCAATTAAATCTTTAAATAATATATATAATTTATATGATATTAATGCATGTATGTATTATTTTATATACATAGTCATCCTAGTTTAGGCTGCTAAAGCAAAGTACTACAATCTGGGTGGCTTATAAACAACAGAAATTTATTTCTCACTGTTCTAGAGCTTAGAACTGAAATCATGGTGCTAGCACAGTCACGTCTGCTGAGGACCTTCTTCTAGATTGCAGATAGTTGCTAGAACTGAAATCATGGTGCTAGCACAGTCAGGTCTGCTGAGGACCTTCTTCTAGATTGCAGATAGTTGCCTTTTATTATATCCTTACATGGTTGAAAGTGAATGAGAGAGCTCTATGGTGTCTTTCTTATAAGGGCCCTATTCCCTTTCATGAGGACTCTACCCTCATGACCTACGTACCTCCCAAAGGCCCCACCTGCTAATACCATCATCTTTGGGGGCGAAGTTTCAACACATGAATATTGGAGAAACCCAGTAAAACCATAACAATAATTATTATGTTCTCTAGCTAAAGAAGCTGTATTTAGCTTCTTTATTCCCTTGTAATGAGTATCAGAAGAGGGTCATACAGAGTTGGGCTTTCAAAAAAGGTAGACCCGAAGGAGGATATTCATAAATACTCCTCCTCGGTACCAAGACCCTTTCTCCCTCCAGCCTGTGCAGGCCTCCGTTTTATGGAGTTTAGAGTTTTCCTTTGTGCCTTCCAAATCCAGTTCAGGTTCCACTGCAGCAGGGCTGGTGCTGATTAACTCATTAATTGACCTGGGGAGCCAGTACCCTTCAGCAAGACCAGTGACACATTTCCCCAGAGACAGCACAGTGTGGTCTCACTTGTGACAAGTCTGTCTCTCCTGTTAGCATGACTCCAACTCCTTTGAAAACTACAACAGTTTTGATTTAACGAGTATTCGTTCTTTTCTGGGGCTGTCTTATATTGAAAGAACCACCACATCACTTCCAATGGCTTCTTCCTTGACAACAAGATTAGAAATATGAGCTCAGATGAGATTATTTTTTATTCCAAATATGGCTCACCTGCATTCCCATCCTACCCTCAATTAAAGGGGAGTGTCTGGGTTATACCTCCACATCAGTTTAGTACAAAAATATATTTTTTAAAAATTTCTTCTAGTATATCTAATGAATATATGCAGTAAATGAATATAATTGTGATTGCACGCATGACTCATGTAATGAACACAATTTTCATCTTGTTAAAGGCAAAGTAGGAGTGGCCTAAGACTCCTACTTAGCATGGAATGTTGGATTCCGAAGGTCCTGGACATAAGGACAAGCTAATTTAAAGAACTTAAAATAGTCTCTATTAAGGTGGGGTGTATCCATTTCTCAAGGGGAGTGGTGGTGTGTAGATTAGGAAATCAGGGATTTTATAGTCATTTAATCAGAGAACTTAATTCTCATGTGACTATCATGGAAATAAAAGTGTAATCTAATAGGAGGTAATGTGTTAGGATTATTTCCCTTGGAGGAACAAATGCACAATAATAATAAGAAATGCTAAGTTATTTACTTACTTAGCAGGACACAAACCACTACCTTGGTAAGAAAATGGTGCTTTTGCAAAGCGCTCTATGAACACTTTCTCATCTGGAAAGTATCACTTTCAGGAACTAGGGGCATGAGTTTTGTTTTCTCCAAGTTAAAAAAAAAACATAGGTTCTTCAAAGTTGAACATTTTGAATTGTAAATACAACACAAAACTCATGGTTGTGCAAGTTGACATTAGTATTATAGGGAGTAACATTGCTTTACCACAGAATCTGGGTAAAATCTATTCTCTCTCAGAAATATTCCATGAAATTCAATAACTGCCCAATGACCCAACTTGGCCTTTTATTTTCAGTTATTAATTGTTAGGATATTTCATAAGTTACTTTTATTTAAAAAACAAATAATTACAGAGGTAAATGAAAAGTTTGATTAGAGCTTTTGAAATTGCTATCCTAATGGTTCATTTATTCATTGACTTGATAAATGTGTACTGAATATTTCTGATGTTTAAGGTCTATATTAGGGTGGAGGGAGTGGGATGAAGGTTACAAGAGGAAGAAACAGGAGTAAGACACCAGTTCTGCTTGCAAGGGTCTTGCAGTAGTGGAGAGAATTAGAGTAGAACACAAAGAATTAAAATATGAGGAAGAATGTATGAGGAAGATGCACACAAAATTCCATGCAGGTTTAGAGACTAGGTCATTCTTGTCCAATTAATGAAATTAAAGAAGACAATGGAAGATGTCACATTTGAGTTAGATCTCAGAAAATTTCCTGGGATGTGTTGGAAAGTGTAGATCCATAGAACAGTGTGAAAAAAAAAAAGAAAAAATATGTTAAAGGAGGAAAGTACAGGATAATTCCATAGACCATCAGAGGCGCTCATGCCATGGAAGTCTATATGTTATTCTTCTGTGGGTAGGATCCCCAGCTTTTATCAAAATCTCATAAAAGGTCCATATCCTAAAAATGTTTAGGAAGCTTCTTGTGTAGATCATATTCTGGGAATAGCAGGACATTTGAGGTGTTTAATAAGCACTACCCTATGAAGTTATCCTATGAACAGTAAGCCAAAAAAGAAACAGGTTCACCTTCTTGACTTAAATCAAAGAATTGGAACTCTGTGCTCTTAGGGATCTTGATCATATTACTGGTCTTTCTACTGGGTAAAGGTAAGGCTAATAATGTCTAGGAGGCCTTTCTTAAAAATACGTAAAGAATGGACTTTACCAGCAATTGGAAGTCATTAAATTGTTTTTTGACAAAGAGCATATATAGATGATGTGTCTGGCAGAACCGTTAATTGTATTGGAGAGGGCAGAATCTAAACTCAAGAAAGCCAATTGGATGTTTATTGCAGTAGCTTAGTCAGAACTAAAAATGGTTGAGGGAGTGAAAAGAACATAAATATTCAAAAAGCTTATGTAGCAACATTCAACTAGATATGTCTCCTGAGCCAAGGGAAATAAAATCAAAAATAAACGATGGGACTACCTCAAAATAAAAAGCTTCTACACAACAAATAACCAATAGAGCTAAAAGGCAACCTACTGACTATATTTGCCAATGACATACCCAGTAAAGGATCAGTATCCAAAATACATAAAGAACTCGTAAAACTCAGTACCCAGAAAAACAAATAATCCAATTAAAAATGGGCAGAACATAGGCATTTGCCTTCAGCTTGGGTCATGATCCCAGGGGTCCTGAGATCTTGCCCCAAGTCGAGGCTTCCTGCTCAGTGAGGAGCCTGCTTTTCTCTCTCCCTTTGTCTCCTCCCTACTCCTGCTCTCTTTCTCTCTCTCAAATAATTAAAATCTTAAAAAAAAAAAAGGCATAAGACATGAACAGTTATTTCCCCAAAGAAGACATCCAGATGGCCAAGTGATATGAAAACATGCTCACCATCACTCATCATCATCAGGGAAATGCAAAGAAAAACTACCATGAGAAGTCACCTCACACCTGTCAGAATGGTTAAAATGAAAAACACAAGAAATAATAGATGTTGGCAAAGATGTGGAGAAAAAGGAACTTCATGCACTATTGATGGGAATGCAAATTTGTGCAGCCATTGTGGAAAACTGTATTCAGGTTCCTCAAAAAAAGTAAAACTAGAACTATCCTATGTTCCAGGAATCACACTACTGGGTATTTTTGGGTACCCAAAAAATGCAAAAACAGTAATTCAAAGGGGTACGTGTACTATTTTTGATAGCCAAACTGTGGAATCAGCCCAAGTGTCCATGGATCATTGAATAAAGATGTGGCCTATGTGCACTCACGCACACAGACACACATACACATACACACACACAGGAATATCACTCACCTATAAAAAAGAATGAAATCTTGCCATTTGCAACAACATGGATGGAGCTAGAGAGTATAATCATAAGTGAAATAAGTCAGAGAAAGACCAGTACCATATAATCTCACTCATATGTGGAATTTAAGAAACGAAACAAACAAGCAAAGGAAAAGAGAGACAGAAGGCAAGAAATAGACATTTAGCTATAAAGAACAAACTGACAATTACCAGAGGGGAGGTGGATGGGGGAATGGGTTTTAATAGGTGATGGGAATTAAAGAGTACACTTATGATGAAAAAAATAAAATAAAAAAAGAATTGTAATAATTCACTTAATGTCAAAAAGCTAATGAATGACTGAGTTGGGCTTTGAAAACAAAACTAAGAGGATAAAGCTTAATAGGAATAAATGTAAAGTCTTGTTTTTAGAGGCATGAAAACTAACTTCTCAAAAATGTCAACTAATGATAATAGCTAATATTTCTAAGTTTGTACAATATATAATCCATTTGTATTTCAAAAATTGGCATAACAAAAGAAAAGGATTTAGAAACCTTAGAGTTCAGAATGGAATAGATATGAACAGGGAAGGAGAGATTTCTATGACAACTCTAGATTTTGCTCTTGTAAACTGGAAGATACCACTGAAATACATAACACACAGGAGAACCAGTTTTAGTAGAAAAGTAATATTTAGTGTGGGATATGAATGGTTTGATTAGTAAATAAATTATGCCAACTTCCCAACAAAATTTATGGCTCCACAGCTTTCAGAAAAAAAATGGCATCTACCCAATGACATTTTCATGGTCAGAGCTGACATCTGTTTCAGCTGACATTCCTAGTGGGGTATACACACCATGTGTAAGTAATAAAAATACAGTTAACTGAGTTTATCTTACAGCCATTATATAGAATAATAGATATAGGAAAAAGCGGAATAATTTTTATCCTGCCCATAGGTTTATGAATATTTATTACTATAACTGCATCAATCCATATAGCTTATAAAAACCATGCTACTGACTCAGTGTAATAAGTATTTAGTGAGCTCCTATGATATACTAATGACCGTATAGGTATTTCTAAAGGTAGAGGGTACATGAAAAAGAGAAGTAGGACATAGTCCCAAACTCTAAATAACTGGTACATTTTAGTTGTGATTTTCAGAAATAAATGCAATCACTAATTTCCCATTGACACCACAATGTTTTTCTCAACATAAAATGCCAGAAGCCTTGTCAAATATGCATATCCCTTTTGCTCTTCCCTTGAAAATAGTTTTACTCTGTTGGAATTGGAGGTTGGTAGGGATAGGCTAAAAAGTCAAAAACAAATCTTGTCGTTATAGGATAAGAAGAAACACACGCGTGCTTTCTCCCTCAGCTTTGCAGTTGTTTCTTATGAAGCTGACGGTAGCAGTTGGTTGCCAAAGTAAAAAATCAAGTTTCAGCCTGTGGGTATATATTCTGGGTTGCAGCAATAATACAATGTGAACTGTTGGAGCATCTGACTATTCTTAGGTCTGTGTCTGTGCAAACCTGTAAGACTTGACAAGTTCACGCCACCTTAAATTCTCTAATTTCTGTTCCACATGAAAAGCATACTACACTATTCTTGAATTTTACTTTGTCTCTCTGTTCACTCAAACTTTCCTACCTTCCTGTCCTGTTGGCTATAAAAGTTTTACTTTTCTTTCAGTTAGATTTTTTTTAAGGTCAGAGTGTAACTAAGTGATTCAAAATGAAAAGATTAAACCAGGATGAGTACCAGTTGCTGAGAACTCTCTTGCCACCATGCCTTTGTCCTCCTTCAAGATACTGGCTTTTCTGAAGAGGTTCCAGTCTTTGTTTGAAACCTTGGGGCTGTGGACCAGCAGCTAGCATATATTATAATTACTTTAGAGTTGTACTATTCTGAGAGCATCAAGAAATAATGAGATTTGCCTGAAAAATTATTATTAGCACATCTTAAAGATTTAGATCAATGTTTGCCTCTCCTTATTCTAAAGTGTTAAGTATGTTAATGGTGTGGCCTGCTATCAGAATAGAATACTCTGCCTGTAAGTGCGAATAGCACAGAAGTAGATTGCTAGAAGTAAGAACACCTGAACTGTGAATATATGCAGTGGCATTATCAGCAAATGGAATTAGTTGGGGAGCGGAAATGACCACTCCCTGATCCTTGAACTGAGAATAGAGAAACATGTCTCAGGGGACTAAATGAGCTTCAGAAGTAAATCATACCTGAAACTGTGTAGATCAGTCCCTTTATTTCAGCATCCCATCTTCATGAGGTTTCTCCAGTAGAGCAATGGATGGAGGACTGTGGAGAACCAGCTTTGTCCATCTGAGGACAGTAGAATATAATTACTAAAAAAGTTAGTGCAATGGAGGGAAGTGGTTTGAACTTGAGTCACCTTCACTTGTCACTTGCTATTCGTGTGACCATAAGCATTACATAACCTGTTTAAGCCATTTTCTCATCTCTAAAATGAGGGTAACAGTCAGCCTTACTTGATACAGTATTTGTGGTTAAATGAGATAATGCATTTTAATTGTTTAATAGAGCATCTGGCTCTTAACAAGCACTCAGTCATGTTGTTGCTATTATTATTGTATATCCTAAATTTCTTGTAGGGTGTTTAGCCATCTCTTCATGAAATGTTTCCTGTAGTGACTCAGCTCAGTAACCTCCAACACATGCATGATTCTTCCTTCTCTAAGAATCAGCTTCTGTGCATTGATCCAACAGTCCTTTGGCACTCCATTTATACCCTACACCTGAATCCTACTCATGACTGTGTAGCATGTAATTGGTGACAAACTGATTGGCTTGCCTTCTTTCTCCATTTCCAAGAGACGGCTGTGTCAATCTCAGAGCAACATCTCTTTCTATATCTTGTCCAATATCACCTTCTCAAGAAGATAAATATATATACTTTCCCCTGACAACAGGAATGATTCTATTCTGTGTTACCCTCAACTCCTTTACTGAGTTGAAACCACCTAAGAAAATGCAATCTGACCTTAAGAAGTATAAATGCCTATGAAGATGATGATTATGTCTCAAAGAAACCCAAACATGAAGAGGTATGTTCTCCAAAGGAAAAATGGACTGACGATGACCTAATAGATTCTCTCTAACCATTTGAAAATGACTTTCCAGTGCTGCCTAATCAACAGAAGGATGAAGGGTATCTGGCATTTAACTTTTTTGAAAAATGAAATAATGTGAAAGCAGCAAACATATTAAACTTTTCTATTAAAAAAAGAAGTATAAATGCAAAAGAAAATCTACAAAGACAGAACATTAAAACATATTTAAGTTTTCAATTTAAGAGCATAATTTGCTAGTTAGACTTAGAGGAGAAAAAAAATCCTATTTTAATGATTCTTACTTTTAAAAAAGGGTTTTCTCAAATCAATTTCTAGATCCACCCTAAAGGTGAATCATTACCCCAAAATTTGGATCATGGAAATAAGTTTGTTAATCTGTTTACAGATATGGATTTCACCCTGAGAAATCATGGGTATATAAATATTGCATAAGGTAGAAAATTGGTTATAGAAGATGTTTAGATAAAGTGCTGCGGGAGCTCTGAAGAGAAAAAATAAATTTTCTAATACTGAATCAGGGTCAGCTTCTTAGAGAGAAGATGAGCTGAGTCTTAAAGGATTTGCATGTGTGGTTGTGGCTTGCATGTTTGTTGAATATACTGTAGAAGTAAAGTATATACAGTCAGTGAGCATATCTGTAGTTAACTGTTAAGCTCCCTTTCATCCTGTCGTACAATATATATTTTATCTTCATCTCTCTACTCTGAATATTCCTAAATCAACTTATGATAGCTGAATTTATGCCTCATTTGCTCTATAACAAACATCAGCAAGCTTTTTCTTTAAAAAGCCAGATAGTAAATATTTTAGTCTTCAAAGGGCATACAGCATCTGTTTCAGGCCGTCACCTCTGCTGTGTAGGTGAAAGTAACCACAGACAACATGTAAAGGACATGCATGGATATGTCCAAATAAAACTTTGTTTACAAAAGCGGGTGGTAAGCCAGATTTGGTCTATAGGTGGGTAGCAATTTGCCAATCCCTGGTCTACAACACAGGCTCACTGATAATCACACCAAGGGAAGTATTCCCATTATTTGATATTCATAGGAATCGTCCTGTAACAAATAGGGAATTGGCATTCCTACTAGGCCAAATAGCCAACTGTTAAGAATAACATAGAATCTGGGATTTTACTTGCAAGGAAATAAATTAGCTTGACACAGTCTCAAGGATGCTGGCCTAAGACACAAGATTCCTGGGTCAGAAACAAAGGAAAATTTACTACTCATAGTAATAGCAGAGTCAAAACATCCCCATTTCTTGTGCCAGTTCCCCAATTCCTAATTTCTACAAGGCAACACAAAAAAAGCTAGGTAATAACTGCAACATAGTGCATTGTATTATAGGGGAAGAAACTACCCAGAGTTTAGAGAACATGAATCTTTTATAATGGGCAATAAGCCTGCCTGACATTTGCCCCAGTGAGAGACATTAACTTTATTATACTAGACAGTAAGTATGCCTGCCCTTTGCTCTGGAGAGAGATACCATCTGTATTTTCCAAGGCTGTTCACCATACAAACATCCTTAATAGAAAATCCAGAACAAAAGCAGATAGTGCCTCTCTCTGTAAGATGTGCAAAAATGCTAGAGACTCAGACAGATTTGTCTACCAACCCCAGCCTCCCAAACCATCCCCGTGTTCTTGCAGATCTTGAATGCTTTGATAGAAATACAGGGTTAAACCAAAAACACTTAAATGTCCACAGAATTTACCAAAACAAATATAAAAAAATTAAGAAATGGGCAGAAACACTCTGAACCTTTTTAATTCAAGACCCCAGACTAATCAACAACAAAGATGGACATCAGCTCTCTTGCATTACCATCTCTGGACTATTTCTTTAAACAAAATTCCATTAAAATCAAATGATTTCCATGCTGTTTGTTTATATTATAATTTTTAACAGTTTTACACATGTGTGTACATGTTTGTATATGGATATACATATAGAGAAAAGTAATTACTTATCAGAGGTTACAGGGAAAAGAAAAAAATTGATATTGAATTGAAAATAAGTTGAGATGCTTCAGATTTTAGATTAACTGGCTAAATTTCAGTTTTTTGTTTTTTTTTAATGAGATTCACCGCCTTGGAATTTTTACACTTTAGAGTATCCAAGAATTCAAATGATCTATAATCACATTTATACAGTAAGAGATAATCTCTCTGTGGTACTGGGAAATAGAGGTAGGTGTACATAGAACTATTTGAACAAGGTTGATAGAATTAGAACAAAGTTCTAATTTTAAATCTTTTTTTTTTAACCAATAGATCTCACATAGGTATTACTGAACCAACCTATTAGCAAAGAGGTATAAAAACAAGAAATCATTATTTCCCTAATAAAACATGCCTAACTGTCCAGATACTGGTGACTTTTTCAGTTTGATATGGTAAGATTTTAGTGACCTTGACACAGCTTAAACACACGAGCCATCCCATGTGAGATTTCTTATAGACTCACCTTGGTTCTTCCCTGATGTCTCCTTTGCAGTTACATTTGACTTTATCAACAATTTTAATTCATTTCCATGGGGAAATGAGAGGATTCTGCCTTTGTTTCTTAGCCCAGAGTTGCTGATCCTGAATGTCTTGTGAGAAGGCTTGGCGAGGAAGGGGTCAACTGCACACACAGTGATGGTGGGGGAAGGGAGAGAGGGTCAATCATTGTTTAACGGAAGCCTGGAAGTCTTTGAAATGCAAAGCCCAAGGTATTTTACTGAAGTAAAATGAAGCGTTAATGTTGAACTGACAGTATTTGAGGTCTTCATATATTGCTATGTCAGCATATTGGGTTCTGTGGAGGAAGCAGGATGTGGGACCTTAGGCAGCCCTGCACAGGTCCTGTGCCGTGTCAGGGCACATGTGCCATACACACGTGTAAGTGGAATACGTGAACATGAACATGACAGCAGCATGGTCCATGGCAAGCAGAATGCCAGTGGCTAGGATCTGAGAGGAAGGTGACCTGTGTCACACAGCTCACTGCCAAGAACACATCTATGCCTACTCTGAACAATTCACTGAACACGAGGAGAAAGGTGTGTGGGGGCAAATGGCAGATGGATATAGGTGTGTGTGCATTTTCACTTCTGAAGACTTTCCCTCCCTTTTACCCCATTGACCCTTTTAGAGTCGTATATCTATAACTGCAGTTTCCTTCATTTTTAACTTGGACATTTGGAAATAAAGGCAGATATTGAATGATGTCCTCTCCTGGGTATAGACATTTTTCAAGGGTGTCCCTGTTTATAGGTATGGCCGTCAAGATCCTGGAAAATGCTGTTGATGTATTCCTATCATGCATCAGGGACATGCTAGCCACGACTGGGCAGTGGGGAAATAGAACTGTGGCAGGCACCAGGTTTCAGGCTTTATTTTCACCATGCTTGTACTCTGTTTCA
This sequence comes from Nasua narica, assembly GCA_028533885.1. NCBI lineage: Eukaryota > Metazoa > Chordata > Mammalia > Carnivora > Procyonidae > Nasua > Nasua narica. The sequence continues at coordinate 7,706,521 of CM052807.1, forward strand.
CTTTTAGTAGCAGCATGATATCGGTCACAGTAAATCAGATGAAAACCTGAATTTTTCATATTAATTAAAGTTCAGTAGATTCATTATAAAGAATACATGAAGAGACCAACAGTGATGGGGGTGCAGGAGTCACATGGGGTGGGTTTTCTAAACAGATGAGCTGTCACTGAGTTGAACTTCCTCATGGATTTTCTGGACTAGTTCCAAATTTGGGGAGAGATTGACAAACTATGTTATTTTATCCAGAATGACTTTTTCTTTTCCTCTTGTGAGGAAGAACATACAGGAAGAGGGAGAGGAAATGCTTTCAGTGGATACTGATGTAGAAAAGTAGTGTGTGTGTGTGTGTGTGTGTGTGTGTGTGTACTGTGGTTCTCCTGTGAAGTAACAAATTTATGCAATAAATGAATAAATGAATAAGGGTGTGTGTGTGTACTGTGGTTCTGTGAAGTAACAAATCTATGCAATAAACAAACAAACAAAGCTACTCTATGTGCATGTATCTCTAGCAGCGTAAGACAGGAGACATATTAAGACCCCAAACCTTCCTCTTCCAGCTCTAACATGTGGCCTGAATAATCAACTAAAGCAATACCTGCCCAAGTTTCTAGGTCATTACTATGTAACCAGTTGAAACCATCTGAGTTCAGTCATTTATAGTCTAACTTTCTAACTTCTAAATGGATATTTTAAAAGTATTAATGTGGCAAAGACATAGATAATAAAATCAACACTGTGGTGCATGTATAGTCTCACTAAGAATTTGAACTTGAAAGAAATTCGCAGATGTGACTTTCATTGGACTACCTGTGACAGACACATTTTGAAGGTTCATAAAATCTGTCACTGAAAGTGGGAAAGACTGTCTTTGTCCTAGTCTCCTCAGATCCTGCCTGCCACCATCCTATCAGTTGTCTTCTTTCCATACGGTTTCTGGAAAGATCCTTACTCTAGAATGTCCTCAGAATCTCTGGCCCTTTATCAGCATCAGAGTCCTAATGCTTAGGGCCTCTTGCTCTCACAATCACTGCTGGTAGAGTTACTTCATTAATGTGCCTACTTCATCCATCTGTCCCTTGATACTTGGGCTGCCTGTGAGGACACAGTTGTCTCTCTAGGAGGACAACCTGAATTATTCTTTTAATCTTTCACACTTTGCTTTTGGTACACTTCATCAGTCTGTGATGGCCCCCATTTCCCCTCATTGAATTAATGCTTCTTGTGATCTCATTTAAATCTTCTTTCTCAAGGTTTGGCTTGCCGTTTGATCAGCTAGCATCATCAAAGTAGAGTTTGGGATATTGAGTCCTTAGTAACTGGTATGTGTCTTGACAGTGATTCTCCAATTATGGAACATGAACTGGTAATAGTAAACAAAAGTAAACTAGGTATGACAGCATTAACATAGCCATTATTGAGGCAATTAATAAAAATCACATAAACATGCTAGTCTTAAAAAAAAAAAAAGCAAAAGCTTAGGTTTCTTTCATGGTGGGACCAAGATTCTTTGATAGAATGATTTGTTTATATAAGACTTGTAAAACCTAAGAACCACAGCTTCTGGTCACTGAGCAACGGGATTTCGCTAGACTGTCCACCTTCTTTACCATGATGGTCACATCCCAATGTTTCATTTGTACCTCGATTGTCATATACCAGAAGGAACAATTTACTCTACCCTATCCTTTTGGTAAGAATGAATAACTTCCAGGGACAATGCCTCTACAAAATGCCTCTTATGTTACACATAAATTTATCTCTGCTACTTATTGCCGTTTTTTTTTCCATGCCTCAGACCTCCATGCAGTGGGACAAAGGGTAAAATGGCCATGTGACTATGCATTTGAAGAGCTCTCATCATGATAAAAAATTGCCTTTTAAATATTTTGTTTCATGTGTCTGCATTGTTATAACAACACACTACTGAATTACTAATGGCAAATAAGTCAACTATTGGCAAGTTTCAGTGAAGCATATTGATATCCTCAAGATCTTTAAATTGTTGGAGAAGAGAGGAGTTTTTTAAACTAAATGGAACATGACCTAATTTTGTATAAGTAAAAGAAATAAAGAAGAAGGAAAAGGAAAGTACAGCAAAGTAGGAAAGCAGTTGGTAGGGTATATAAGGAAGAAATGAAAGGTATATACATCCTACAATTGTGTAACTTGGTAAGGATGAATTCTTTAAAAGTCTAGTAAATAATTCATGTAATATAAAATTTGATAAATTAATAGAAAAAAGAAAGTTTCATGGTGTTTCAAATTGGTGTCTATTACTTGAGAAATAATATGCAAATCATTCATTCTGTCTCTCTCTTGGTTAAATCTAACTTTGTGCACTGCCCTTTTGGTTGGAACCTAGGGAAACAAACAAGTAATTAATCCTAACTTATTGATAAATTTTATAGAGACAAAACATATGTTTTCAAATACTGAAGGTTGAAATACACATTTCTAGAATAATTTAACTCAAGAAATAGTTTTGAGTGCCTGCTATGTGCCGTCACTGTCCTAGGTTGACAAATAGCAAAATAAGGGTTAACTCCGTAAGGAATAGTAAAATGAAAACATGGCCGGAATAGATATTTATAAAGAGTGTTTGAGCCTTTAAAAATCATGGTGGTTTGTTTGTACTGATTTGTGTAGCAAGAAATAGAAAATTTGTTTTCAAAATTGTTTTTGAATGCTCAATTTTAAATTTGAATACAGCCAACCATCATGAATCTGCTAAACTCTTCATGAATAACAACAAAGAGGACACTCGTGCCTTTCTTGACTTTAATAGTGAAAGACATGACTCAAATGTTTTATTTGATAATAATTGAAAACCTTGGTATTGAGCAAATTTATTTTCTACCATGAGACTTTTTTACAGAAGGAATGCAATACATTTTCTAATCCATCATTCAAAGGTTATTTTCATTCATCAACTTGAAATGTACTTTTCTTTTTAACATCACATTTTTGGTAAGAAAAAGTAGAGAATAGGAAAATCTCTTTTAAGATTGTGTATGTGTGTTTCTACTTTCTGATTGCTGACCAAATATAAATATAGTTTTTTAGATCATTCTTCAAGAGGGGGGTTAGGCTAACAATTTTTATCTTGTTTCCTTCCGATATAGCGAATGTTTGTCCCCCTCAAAATTTATATGTTAAAATTCTAAACTCCAAGGTGATGGTAGTAGAAGGTAGGGCCTTTGGGAGATATTAGGAGAAGAGAGCCCTCATGAATGGGATTATTGTCATTATAAAAGGGGGCTCCACAGAGCTCCCTTACCCCTGCTACCATGTGAGGACCCAGTAAAAATACTGCCACCTATGAAGTGGGCTGTCATCACACATAAATCCGCCAGAGCCTTGATCTTGGACTTCCCAGCCTCCAGAACTGAGAAATAAATTTCTGTTGCTTATGAGCCACCCAGTCTATGGTATCCTGGTTATAGCCTGAATGGACTAAAACATTTTCTCATTAATATATATGTAGTAAAAGAAGGTCAAAACAGATAATAAATTAAAGAATTCAAGCCTGCTGACAGTATGTTATTAAAAGAAAACCAAGCATTTGGGTGATATTTCAGTAAGTCTCTATAGGAAACCAGAGGATGGGAGCCTTTTTGATTAAACTTTCTATAATGTCATTGCTTTAAGAATGGCTCCATCTCTGCATCCTCTGCTCTCACAGTGGATGGTAACCAGAAAGAGATCTCTGCTTGTAAGCAAATCACTGATTCCAAGGAAATATCTGGAAAAGGAGAAAAACTTTTCTACTCTGAAGGAGTAATCCTCTTGGATATCAACAATGGACTGAGCCAATTCATTTAGGAAAACTTTTGTGGCGGCCATAAGAGAATTCCTGTTCTGGTTGAGGACACCAGTGAATAATAGTTGCAACAGTTTATTTACTGCCAAGTGCATATCTAGTGTTTTGTGCCCTTGCCTTTAATTCTGCAATCACATTTCAAGTCAAATTTTATTATCATCATATTAGAGATGAACAAAATAATATTTGGAGAGGTAAAATGACATTCCCAGAGACAAACATTTAGTAATTTCTGAAGCTGGAATTCTATCACAGAGCTCCATGTCAGAAGATAAAGACCCTTCATTGTGTTACACTGCTAATGGATGGATTCCTGACTTGACTCACCTGGAAAAGGCTATGGTCCCTAAAAGGGCTCTACAACTTAAGACAAGGCAAATTTAATGGAACAAAAAGCTGAAGAAAAATGTAATATTAGCAGGTTCACTAAAATCTAAACATATATATCAATGTTTATAAAATCACTATTGAGAGTTAACCAAAATGCATAAGCCACATTTGCCCTCGTTTGAAGTTCACTCTTCCTAAATGCTAATACCAAGACCCTAGTAGTACTTTAATTTTCTTTTAAGATATATATGTAACTAATAAAGTTTTAAAAGATTTTGTCTTTTAAATGTGATGTGAATCTTTGATGACAGGAATCAGAAATAATGCTTGCCTCTTTGGCTAACTCATTCTTTTTTTTTTTTTAACTCTTTTTTTTTTTTAAAGATTTATTTATTTATTTATTAGAGAGATTGAGACTGAGAATGAGAGGGGAGAAGGTCAGAGGGAGAAGCAGACCTCCCGCAGAGCCGGGAGTCCCATATGGGACTCGATCCCGGGACTCCGGGATCATGACCTAAGCCGAAGGCAGTGGCTCAACCAACTGAGCCACCCAGGCGCCCTAACTCATTCTTTTTTACATTCATTTCTCAAAGCATTCTTTGTATTTCATGACTTCTATGGTTGCCTTTTCTCTTATACAAATGAGAACTATAGTGAGTATATTGAGTAAGGGTAACTTGTAAGTAACTTGTAAGACTTGTAAAATTCTGTAAAGTTTAATGTTAAAACATAAAAAAATCCATTGAATCCCAGTCTTTTACCCAATGAAATATTAAAAGTCCAGCTAAAGATGTCAATATTTTCCATGATTAACCCTCCAGAATCTGGACATATTTTCCATATATGGACATACACAACTATGTCCAATTTACTTGTTTAGATAACAAGTGAATTATTAAAAGTGTCATAATTTGAATAATTGATCCTAGATAAAGAGAAAATCTCCAGATGACACAAATTTTATTTTTAAATCTGAGTTCTTTGGCAATAACTAATATATGATTCAAGTCTCATATTGACTGGAAGGATACTAAATTTTATTTTTTTCTATAGATACACATTAATATTTAGTTTATAAGTGATATGACTTACTTATGCAAAAAAGGGGGATATCTTTAAAAATAGTCTAATATTTCATGGAATTTAAGCAGAGGAATATGGTAGCACTCAGGAAAAACCAGAAGCACAAATGATACTGAACTCTGTTTTCTTATCTATATTTCTGTTCTCTGTTTCTTTATCTCCCTCCCTTATTATAGACAGGCTACCTTTCTTTGTCTAGTGTATATGGCACTACCCATGATGACCTGCAACATCCAAGCTGTTTTTCTTATAGACGCCATCTGGGTTCTCAATATACCTACCTCCTGGAAGGGTTGAGCTTTGGCCAGCATGAGTCAGACACTTTCTTCTAAACCGAACAGCTGTGTCTCGGTGTGCACAGGCTTATGTGTACAAAAGAGATCACAGTAGTGCTTATATGAATGGAAGTTGTAAGTCCCAAAATCAAGGCACAGTTCTCTGGGAATAGAATCTCATAAGTGTCACTATTCTATAAATTTAAATAACATCTAGATTGTCAACCAGGGATAGGTATCACATTAACTTATCTTTCTGTTCTTCCAGACCTTAAAATGTAGAGGCCAGTGCTACTTGACTCATCACAAACCAACAATCAGTTTCAGATGAACACTGCTGGGTTCACTTGTTTTCAGAGTTCGGACTCAAGAAGCATTCCAACTATACTTGGCATGAGTTAATTGAGTCCACATAGGGAAGCTGCCAAAATGTGCAGAGTGTCTTTGGCAGAAGAAAAAAACAGATGGTCCCATCAAATGGATCACGTTCATGGGCATTAAATTAGATTCGAAGAGAAAAGAGTGATATTTACCTGGGGAATATATTTTAAAGGGTCAAGTAGCTCAGTTATCATTAAGCTTGAACGTAAAGCTTGAAGAAACTGATTATGAATTTGAACATAAAGGCCAAATTCCAGATACTGAAATGGTGGCAAGAAAGGATGTTTCATGATCAAAAACTCTGCTCCAGAGCTGCTGGGGGCTAAGAAGTGGTTGACAGATCACACTGGCAAAGAGAGTCAGACATGAGCAGAGCCAGTGTGAATAAAAACATCAGTGTGAATGACCACGAGACGCAGGCAGAATTTCTAAGGCCTAAGGTATGCAAGCAATATTATAGGTTTCCATCAAACTTTATAGAGATTTTAGAGTATAAAGGAAACTTGCAAACTCTATTTGCAGTAAGGAAACAGAGGTCAAGGGAGGTAAGAGTTTAGTATCAGGTTTCCTAATGATACTAATAGTGCTCTTCTGTCCATTATTGAACAGGAAGTTTGAGTTGATAATCAGAAAGGGAGATAATCTGCTCAGAAAAACTATCTTCATATAAATCCATCCAGGACTGCTTTGTCTAATAACCACTTTGCTTCTGGCATGCTTTTCTATTTTTGTAATGAGTGTAACGAGAGTCTTTCGAGTCATAAATGAAGGAGCGCTGTTGTCAATCTTGGGACAGGCCTCAGCCAAAATTTCCATTTATGGTTTAATGAAGTTGGTAGAAACTAATGTGTGGGTGGTCACTTAATAAAGAAACGCAGTGACCTGAACATTAAAGGACAGGCTTGACAAAAGCCTCCTGATATTAATTGATATATTGGATGAGACAGATAGCTGTTGACATCCACACTTCTCCTCCATAGTGCAGAGTCACTCTGGAAAGTAACCCCCCAGCCAGGGCTGCATTTCCCAGTTGCCTTTGCATTATATGCAGAAACGGAACAGAAATGATGTGTGTGTGCTGCCTCTAGCCCAAGGGGATTAAGAAATGCTTTCTTTTCTCTATACTCTTTCCCCTTATCTATTGGCAGGAAGCAGAGGACTCTCTAGCCATGAAGGGCAGTAGGGAACTCCAAGTAGAAAAGAGTGTAGGTCCCCACCCCCCCTCATAGCACAGTGGAAAGTTTTCCACAGTCCACGGACATCCACATCCCATTGTTACTTGACCAAGAAATAAACCTCAGCAGGGCTGAACGACTAAAAGTTTGGGAATTATTTGTTAAAGCAGTTAAATTACCCCAATTAATATAATAGACTGTCTCCTTATGTGGATGCCATGTTGGATACATCTGAAAATGCATGATAATAGACTGCATTCCTAAAGGGATATAACTGAGTAAAGTTGGTCTATTAGAAATGCATAACATGCCAGAATTACAGGCCTGAGCATCTTTTTAACACCACCAGCACTTCTTTTAGAGTTTCCAAGCTGATCTGTCTCTGTATAACAGAAGATAAAGTTTCATGCTAAAATAATCACTTATAATTTGATGCTATGGCTTGAGTCAAAGAATATTGTTGCAATGAGATTTTCACAGAACTACTGGGAATTACACAGGCTGCAATTTCTAACATGCTTTTTCAAGTCTTCTCCTTTGGGCACAAACAGCCTAATTTGTTTGTGCCAACAGAAAATCTCAAAGAAGATGACCAAGGTACTTAAATATCCCAGCAAATAAAGCGCAACCTTAAGGGATGTTACTATAAAACAAGACACGTAGAATATCAGTACAGGACCCTAGGAGTCATCTCGCCCAATTTCTTCATTTCTCAAAGGAGAAAACTGGCTTTACTTTTTAATGTCACTCAGCAAACAGCACCTTAAAAATTCCGAGACCTCTGACTTTTACTACAAAACTCTAGAAAACTAGAATTCATCATGAATTCATTTTTGTTTTAAGTATCTCTTCTCTTCCTTGAATCCTAAACTGTTTTCTTCTACTGATGCATACAGGGAACTTAAGCATGCCCAACATTGAGATCTTCTCTGAGGATATAAGCTTTATATAGCAATGTTTACTTCTTTGAGTCTTCAGAAAACTTCTGTGGAAGTATTAACTTTCTTTGCCATCAAATATTCCTGTGAATAATATAAAAGCATGACTTTAGAATCCATATTATAAACAAAAAAAAATTAATAGTAACACAAGAATGTTGCAGGTACTTCTGCCAGTTTCTTCTAAAGCACAGTCTATGAGAGATAGGTGATTTGCACAGAATTTCCCAGTGGGAACTTGGCACTGAAACCTATAATTCTTGATTTTATGTCTTGTACTCAGTTTCTCAAGTTAAAAGGACACCAGCTACTTGTATACCAAGTATATCATGAAGGATGTTTTTTGTTAAATGTTAAAGTGTCTTAGAGAATTGGTAGTATCGCTTTTGCATTGAAGGCTTGTAATTAGTAAGAGAAGAAAATATTCAGTTTCGTTTTCCTTCTAAGGTGAAAGTTATCAATTTCTTACCAACATGATCACAGAAGTAAGAGCTGTGCTTTCTTCTTCCTTATTGCTTTTCCAATCACTTTTTTAACAATTAAACAAAGATAATCACAGTGCTAATGTATTTAAATCTGGAGAATTTTTGTTTCCCAAGGAAAAAAAGTCTGCAGTGAATTTTATACTAGATATTTTGATTTTATAGACATTGCATGACACCCCTTAGGGCATGACCACAAGCGTGTCGGCAATAAATTACTCCATTGGCAAAACACTCGAAAATAATAAAGATTTATAATCTCAATTATTGATCAGTAAAATAACAGCAGTATCATTCTCTGCCAAGAAAAACTGTGTATAGGGAAGAAGCCCACAGAAAAGAAACTCCCACCAATTTGGAGAATTATATAAGATACAATCAGGTCTTCTTTTTCCTCTTAAAAATAAAGGAAGATCATATTTTGGCAAAAACCATAAATTCATGTTATCTATTCTGAAAGTAGAGTTACCCAAGAGAAAAATAAGCCCTTAGATATATAGTTCAGGATAGATAAAACCCACAGCAAGTACTCATATAGCTCTTCGTGTGTCTATGTATGTATCACATGTAGTGATTCTTAGAGTAAATGTGGTTAGATAATAACTCCCACTCATTCTTCCATCAGGATAGCCCTTCAGGCTCAGATGTACTGAAATCACGCTCTCGAGTTTAAATAGCGAGATGAAAGACCAATGAGAAAGAATTACAAAACAATATTAAATAATGATATAAAATGAAATTATTATAAATCATTAGAACTCTGATTATTTTATAAAATCTGGTCCTAAAACTTTCTCTTATCCAAACTTTAAACATTTATTTAAATTACTAAGTATTATTTTCACCCCCTATATGGAAAAAAATACTGTAAGATAAAAGTGTCAGGGTCATTAATTAACTCAGTCAAGTTTCAGGGGTTTCTGACTGTCATTCATTGCTGGACCCAGTCATCTTCTGTTTTAGAAATTTATGTTAAATCATCCAAGAAGTAAAGATTTATAAACAATGATGTTAATTTTATTATTCTTTAATAATAGTAATAGAGAGTAGAAACTACTGAATATATAATAGAAGGGAATATGTAATAGTGTTATATAATTTTAATATTGATATTTTTAGGCTTTTAAAAGTTATTCTATGTACATGGTAAGAAATTTAAGACAGTAAAAAAAAAGGGTGCAGTGGTTACACAGGGGAAAATTAGTTTCATTGTCACTCCTACCTCCCAATTAGCCTCCCTAGAGGCAACTATATTTATCATTCCAGATATATTTTATTTATTTATCAAAGTCATGTGTACATATTTACCTTTTGTTTTTTATACAAATGATTCCAAACCGTTCATACTGACTATTCATAGACTGCTTTTTTCTTTTAACAAAGTATCTTGAAAGTCAATATAAATACATGTAAAGGTTGCTTATTCCTCTTTTTAACTTTTTTGAAGTATAACATGCATAAGAAAAACTAAAAATCATCAATAAACAACTTGATGAATTTTCAAAAACTGAACATTACCAAGGAACTTGCACATAAATCAGGAACCAGAACTTAATAGCAGTCAAGAAACCTTCTTTGTAGCCTCCTCTAGTCACAACCCCCAAAGGGTTATTGCTACCCTAACTTCAAATGCCATAGATGAATTTTGTCCATGTTTGAACTTTATAAAATTAAATTTTTATAGTGTATCCACTAGCTATTGCAACAGTAATGCTGCATAATGAGTCATCCCAAAATTCAGTGACTTAGGAAACCAAATAATTATTTTCATTATTAATTGATTTGGAGCTATGTTGGATTTCAGACATTTTTGTTCATATTTATGATTATAGAATAGTTATATCAGGGTAAATAAACTTTTTCAGTCAAGGGCCAGATGGTAAATATTTTAGGCTTTGGAAGCCATAAGGGACATTTTCAATTTTGCCATCATAACATTAAAGCCACAAGAGATAACACATGTATAAATGGATGTGGCTCAGTACCAATAAAACTTTATTAATCGAAACAGGCAGTGGGCCAGCTTTAGCCTGCAGGCCATAATTTGCCAATCTTAAAGTATATTAAGATTTCACGTAACCTCAAAATTTCAGTGACTTAACACAACCAAAGTTTCATTTCTTTTTACAGGGATGACCAACACAGATTAGCTGGAGCAGGAAGTGTGCTCAGGGATAGACTTCATGTCAATACTTAAACTATCACTATGGCAATAGGAAGCAAAGATCTACTAGCACACTGGCTCAAAATTACTATTCAGAAGTGATGCCCATAAGTTTCACTCAATTTCACTGGCCAAAGCAAATCAAATAGATTTGCCTCACTTCAGAAAGGGTAGGGAAATGTAATCCTCTTCAATGCATCTATGCAATGTGGTGGACTAAGACCATGTGGAACTGCCATACTTAAAAAAACACTTGTATACATTTCAGGGTATTGCAAATGATTGTAACTTACCACATCACTGACATGCAGTCAACGTGATCTCCATGCAGCTATGCCTGCTTCATTCTGGCACAGCATGTGGCCAGCCTCCGGCACAAAGACCTCATTGAGGTGTCTGCTTTGTAGCCTCTACCCTTCCTCCAAAGCCACAGAGTCTTCTCAACTGTGCAGAACTAAAACCCTCCAGTGTGGGATACAAACACTCTCAGGAGCAACCCATGGTATAATTTTAATGTGTGTTGTACATGGACCCTCAGAGAGTTACTAGAAGGCTTGAACCCCAGTTACCCATGACCATAAATAGCTATTTAATGCATTTTTTATTAATCGAATTCTAGAATGGATCACTTGCCAGTCAAAGGGGCTCCATTATATTCTTATCCTATTCATCTTTATGGCCTATGTTAAAAAAAATATGTATATGTATTATGCCTGTGGTGGTCGATTACTGTAAGCCTAACATAGTTGTAGCTCCAATCTCTGCTGATGTGACAGGGCATCACAGATTTTGACACTTTGGCTTTTGGCTATTGATATGGAGAATATCAATTGATATGGTGAATTATTTTCAATATCCATAGGTAAAAAGGATCAAAGCTATTTGCTTTTGCATGGAGAGAATAACCGTACATGTTCACTGTCTTGCGCCAAGGCTATGTCAACTCTCCTACTCTCTGTCACAATACACTCTATAGAAATTTTGATGATCTTGTCATTCAGTAAAACATCTTCTTGGCCACTGTATTGATCATATTATATTAAAATGTCCTGATGAGCATATCATCAGTATCTGGATGCCCTGTAAAGGTACATAATATACCATAGGACACATCCTACAAGAATAAGATACCTCCCACTTTCATAATCTTTATAAGATTCCAATAATTTGGGACATGCTGTGATACCCATCTAAGGAAAAGGGATAGATGTTGAACCTTTTACCCTTTATCACGGAGGGTGAGAGAGAGAGAGATACCACAACAGATTTGATGGTTTTCTTTGGATTTTGGAGGGAGCATATAACATTATTTGTACCTAGTAATTGGGTCTATGTATTGGATGACTCAAAATGCTGCCAGTTTTAATTGTACATAGCAAGAGATAATTTTTGGCACAGGTTCAGATGATATGACTTGCAGATCCAATGGTCTAGAAGTATCTGTGGTAGATAAGGTACTATGTAAAACCTCTGGCTAACTCTAATAGGTAAGTCACTGTAGACAACACTAGAGTTCTGAAGCAAGATACCACCTGTGTTTGAGAAGCAACTCCTGGCATGCTTCCTCACCCTAATATATAGTGAATGCTTAATCATTGGACATCAATTGACTAAAAAAAATATTACATGGTAAGCTCAATATGCTCAGATTCACCAAGTTAAAAATTTGACAAATGCTATCATAATCCATCATACAATAAAAATTACACATTCAGAATTTGTCATTAGCAGGTCCAGATGGCCCCCATAATGAAAAGAACAGATACCTCAAATACCCGTATCACCAACATCTGTTGAATTGATGGCTTTTCCCCACTGCACAACCATGGCCTCCCAGAATATTCCCTACAAAAAGAAAAAAGAAAAACCTTGCTTCAAAAATAACTTAGTTCTATATGTTGGTGCAGAGAATTGATGCATTACAGCCCTAATCAGGAATGATCTCCAAGAACGATGGTGAAAAATCTATTTGCAGACCTACAAGCAGTAGACTTGGTCATCACTATGGTATGAAGAGAAGTGATCTGGGGTGAGAAGATACACGAATGAACGATCTGTAGCAATGACTTGGCTGACTGGTAAGGAACCACACTGAAAAATTGGAAACAAAGAAGAGAAAAAGAGACATGTGATGGGCCCATGAGATCAAAATCTAGCAGAAAAGCAAACCCTCAACAGCTAGATAGCTTGACTTTGGAGGTAAATATCAGTCAGGCTCTGTCCTTGGCCATCCTCTGTCTTTGCACAATTGGCCCATAAGTGGAGAAGAAAAGATGATAGAGATGAGGCTATGCATGAGCCCAGTGACTCTTTTCCACCAAGGCTCTTTCTCATTCAGGTTCAGCTACCTATTGCTGTTCTTAAATATCCAACCCTGCCACCAGCAGAGACCAAACCTGAGCTCTCAACATGGTATCATAATGCAAGGAAATTAGCCAGCTCCTTGGGTTAAAAATCTGTTACATCAGACCTCTTCTATCCTAAAGCGCCAGTAATTCATTCTTACCAGAACTGACACCTAAGGAGGATATGGATTTTCCTTTTATACTCTCAGTGCAGCTGCAAGAACTGTCCTGAGAGGGTTTAGAGAATGCTCAGTCACTGACATAGAATCCCATAGAATATGAGCTTGAACTAAATGATCTATTTTATTGCAAAGTCAGTGTGAAAAGGGACATCAGTTTTCAAGGGTGGATGGATCTATTTCTAAGTTCCCTGTATTGCTCCATTGCTCAGCTTCCTATCCTGGAGTCAATACCATGCTGTCTACTACTTAATAATAGGCCCTGATACCTGGTAAAGCAACCCTACACACTTACACACATCTTTTTCTTTGTTAGAAATTTCTTGGCAGATTTTGGCCTTTGAGTACTCTGTATAAATTTATAAAGTCCCATATAATGTTCTTTTGAAATTTAAATCAAAGTATCATTAAATCTATAGATCAATTTGAGGAAGAATTAAATATAATACTGAGGCTTCCACTTAATGAATATACATATATATCTTTATTTAGGTTGTTTTATAACATCTCTTAATAAAATTATCTTGGATTTTTTTTTCCTTCCTGTCTTTTTTTTTTTTTTTAAAGATTTTATTTATTTATTTGACAGAGAGAGAAATCACAAGTAGGCAGAGAGGCAGACAGAGAGAGAGGAGGAAGCAGGCTCCCTGTCAAGCAGAGAGCCCGATGCGGGGCTCGATCCCAGGACCCTGAGATCATGACCTGAGCCGAAGGCAGAGGCTTTAACCCACTGAGCCACTCAGGCGCCCCTTTCCTTCCTGTCTTGCACAAATTTTGTTTGGCTTATTTCTTTAGCCAGCTTCATTTCCAAAGATCCTTACTATTGATAATAATTAATAGATTAATTTATGTTTTCCTTAGAGATAATTATAGGTTCTGTGAACAAAAGAATTTGTTTCTTTCCCATGCTTATACCTCTATATCTATTTCTTTTCAATTTTTAGGATCTAGTGCACCTAATATGAGGTTGAAAAGATATGGTGATAATAGACATTCCTTACAAATTTTTTTAAGGTTTTGCAATTAAGAATGATATTTTGTAGGTTATCTTTTACTGGATATAAGCTTTAGTTTTCTAAGAATTTAAAAATGAGTCGGGTGAACTTAATTTATTTTTACATTTATTAAGATGATTGCATAGATGTCTTCTAAATCTGTTAACACGGTGACTTTATATTCCTCATATAAATGTTACTTGGCCTTTTTGTAGAGATAGTTTAATCCAGGGGATTGATTACAAAGGTGATAGAATAGGCAGAAGCCAATCAGGACAGGGACTGAGAGGCACCTGTGCTGAGGAACGCTGTGTGGAAGCTGAGTCTTTGCAAGGCCAGCCAGTGATGGCTAGAGCCACAGAACAGTCAGTTGCTACTAGGAATTCCATCCAACATAAAGCCAGGGAGAAATGTACTGGCTTTCCCCTTGCTTCTACCCTCATATCTACCCTCTAGTGCTTCCCACTGGTTGAACCCAGCTGATGTAGGAATCCTGGAAACACAGGTGCAGAATTTGGCCACCTATAGTGATGAGTTGGTTGCAAAATTCAGTTGTGTTTCAAGTAAATACAGAGTTTGTAACTTGGTCTTTTTATTTTATTTTTTTTTCCCAAATACTTTTATTTTTTCAGTGTTACAAGATTATTTGTTCATGCACCACACCCAGTGCTCCATGCAATACCTGCCCTCCTCAGTACCCACCACCAGGCTCTCCCTAACTTGGTCTTTTTAAATACAGTATTACATTAGGTTGTTTTAAGGAGTTTTGGATATAGGATCACAACTGAGGTTGGCGTCAAGATTATGCTGGTTGCATGTGGAAGGAGTTCCAGAGTTTTCTCACTTTTTATCATTTTCTGGAGGAGATAGAATTAAAGGGGAATGATCTTTTCCTTCAAAGTTTTGTAGAATTCACTGGCAAAAATCATTCAAGCTGAGTGACTTTTTCAGGATATTATTTGTAATATTGATTATATTTCTTTGGTTATGATGAGCTTGCTATTTCTTCTTGACCATTCTATAGTAATTTTTATTTTACTAAGAATTTGTCTGTTTGATCCAAGTCTTCTAATTTAATGGCATTGAGTTGCTCATAGTATTCTCTGATTATATTTTAAATCTCCAATTATGTTCCCTTTTGTTGCTAATTGTTCATTTATAAAAGGTTTGTTTATTTTATACTTTTGAATAAAACTATTTAATTTTTTAAATTTTTAATATCTGTGGTACCTTTATGTTCTAATCCATTGGTTTTTAATCTTTGGTTTGTTGATTGCCCTTTTAATACTTTCTTTGGTTTATTTATCTCCTAAAATAAATATTCATGATTCTCAACGTTCCTCAGTGTACAGCATTATTACAGAATTATTATAGCATTCAGCACATTTTGACTTGTAATTTCTTAGTTATAACTTTATTTTACTCAATTCTAATTATAATTTTTGTTGTGATTTTTTTTACTGAAATGAGTTACTTAGGCATGTATTTCATTTGTATGCATAGAAATACATGAGAATCACTATATAATCTTGCAATAATAGAAGTTTTTTTCAATATGACAAAGTAAAAAAAATCCTAAAAGAGAAAACTAATAGATTTGAGTACATCAAACTTCTAAATTTCTTAATAACAAAAATCTTTGTCTATTAAAAAGTTATCAAAAAAGTTAATATATACAAAATATAGGTTTTAATATCTTTAATATATGAAAGTTCTTACAACTTAAAAAGAACATAAACATCCTATCAGAAAATTGGGCAAAACATGAAAAGAGACTCCAAACAAGTTATATAAATGACAAGTAACAAAAAAATCTTATGTAAATGACCTAGAATTTAAATTCAAATTCAGGTTCACTTCATTTTATCTATCTATGTGAAAGCCTTTAAAAAATGAAAATACCTAAAGAATTCTCCTATGTCAGTATTTGGGTGTAAATTAGTTTGATTTTTCAGGAGGCAAGTTTGGCACTATAAATAATATAAATCAGAACCTTGAGAACTGTGTGCAACTTTTTTTTTTTAAAGATTTATTTTATTTAACTGAGAGAGAGAGACAGAGAGAGAGAGAGAATGAGAGGGGAGAGGTCAGAGGGACAAGCAGGCTCCCTCAGAGCAGGGAGCCTGATGCGGGACTCGATCCCGGGACTCTAGGATCATAACCTGAGCCGAAGGCAGTTGCCCAACCAACTGAGCCACCCAGGCGTCCCTGTGTGCAACTTTTTTTTTTTTTTAAAGATTTTTTATTTATTGATTAGAGAGAGAGAGACTGAGAATGAGAAGGGAGAAGGTCAGAGGGAGAAGCAGACTTCCCGCAGAGCCGGGAGTCTGATATGGGACTCGATCCCTGGACTCGGGGATCATGACCTGAGCCGAAGGCAGTTGCTCAACCAACTGAGCCACCCAGGCGCCCCCTGTGTGCAACTTCTAAGTCAGTAATCCGTTCTTATAAATATAACTAAAGGCAAAAATAATGATGAGGAAATATTTTATTGGCAAACATGTCTATCACCATATTTAAAAATGAGATGAGAATTTCTACGTACAATTAATATTAAGACATATCAAAATACTGAACAACATAAATTTTCTTAAGGCGAGGCTCAAGTTTCTGTCTGAATTCCTTCATCAACATTTATTGACCATTAGCATAGACTGAACCTCAAAAGCAGTTTTATTCATTTTTGTGTTATATTTATGGGCCTACTTCATAAGATGCATACAAGTTTGCAAATCTGCTATAACCTCCGGGTGAATAGAGTCTTTTTATTATTATGTAATGATCCCCTATATCCTCAATATGTTTTGTTTTAAAGTATATTTTTATATAAATATAGCTATCCAATATTTATTTTGGTTTCTGTTTTCTTTATGTATCTTATTCCTTCATTGTGCTTTCAGCTTTTTTATACTATACATACACTACTCACAATGGGATAGAGAGGTAACTTTTGAAATTCCCTTGAAAATCTATATTTTTACCAGTTGTCATTATCACACACAATTATACATTTATTATAATTGTCATTATTTTGGAATTCCTTTCATTCCATCTCTTTTTAATTTTATCTGCTCCACTTTTTGGAGTAAAATAAGATATTGGTTTCAAGAATGGGTTGTGTAACCAAGTTGCCTAGTTTTGAATATGCCACTTAGTAGCTTTATGAATTTTGTGTCACATTCTTCTACTCTGTAAAATAGGATAGTTATAAAGCCATAAAGCTGAGGTGAGGATTTTGTTTGTTAATACACATAATGGGGTTAAACCAGCCCTGGTTTTAGGAATAACTATATGAGTATCAGTTACAATTACAATTCTTTTTCATTTATGACCTTTTCATTTTGTTTGTTGGCCTTATTTTATTTTCTATATTTTTCCTATATGATTTGAAGTTTAAGTTTTCTATTTTTTATTTCTTTTATTATTATTATTTGTTTTTGGTGACTACTTTTGAAATATTTTTCATGAATATTTAACTTGATAAAGGTAAAAACCAAAATAAAGCCTTTCTGAAAACAAGACTTGTTTCCAGAAAACAAGATTCTAAGATTTTAACTCTACTCATCTTTCCCCGGACATACATACTACTTGTGTCTAATATTTAAATTTTCACTTTTGATGAAAATCTCAATAAAATCTCAGTATTAATAGAGATTAATAACATTTTATACAGAGAGAATTTAAATTTACGTATCTGTTTAAAATAGTATTCTATGTTTTAAAATTAACATTCCATTTTCTTTAGACCTGCCTTGTTGTATTTAAAATATATACAGTTATTTCAATTGTCCTTGTTTTGTAACTACTCCACCTATTCTTTCTGTTTTCCACAACTTCTACTATAAATAAACTGTGCATACAAAATACACGATAATGTGCATATAGGTTTAAGTGTACAGTTCAATGTTGACAAATATATATGTCCATGTAACAAGCACCCCCCAATTTTTCTTCTCCCCAGATCCTTCACGTCTTTGCATTCCATCTCCCCAACCCCTCCCATGTAACCACTGGTCTGGTTTCTGTCAGCATGGATTAGTTTGGGCTGTTAGCGAACTTGATAGTAGCAAAATTGAGCTCTGTGTATCATTTAATATCTGACTTCCTTTGCCTAGATAGAATATCTATAAGAGGAATTTATTTTCTTGAGTATATTTTCAGTTTGAGTATATCTTTCAGTTTTACTGCTAAGTAGTATTCCATTGTATAAACATTGTTTATCCATCATCTGTTAAGCATGTTCTTATTTCTAGTTTCTGGTTATTATGAGTAAATCAGTTACTAAGATCAAGTGCAATTCTTTTGGGGATATGTGTTTTCATTTCTCTTGGTTAATCCCTTGGGAGTGGCATTACAGAGCAACTGGGTTTGTATATCTTTAAATCATAAGAGATTTTGGATTGCACATTTCTTTTCTTATAATTTCCATGTAGTGTTAGTTGCTACAGTTATTATAGCTTCATAAATTTATTGGGGGAGTGTTCTATTCTCCATTTTCAAAGCACTTTGTATAAAAATGGACATTATTCACTCAATAGGATTCACTAGTATACTAGTATATTACTAGGATTCACTAGTATACCTGGACTTTTCTTTGAAGGTAGGTATAATATTACACGTCTAATTATTTTAAAGGTTTCCTATTTCTTCTTGTGTAAGGTTAAGTAGAATTTTTCAACAGATTTGTAAATTTTTATCTGATCTGCTATATGGAATTTTAGACAGTATTCTCTTATTCTTATAAGGCCTAGAGAATATATGATATCTTCTCTTTCATTTCTTCTCTTTCAATTCATAAAAAATTATCAGTAATTATTTTCTACTTTTTCTCATCAATCTTTTGAAATTTACTAACACCTGTTTTATGGCCCCCAATATGGTATATCTGTGACTGCCTCATGTGCAGTTGAAAAGAAAGTATATACTTCAGTTACTGGATATGATGTTCTGAGGTCAGATCTTCTATATCTTTATTGATTTCTTGTCTACTTGTTCCAACCATCTCTGAGAGAAGAGTCAAAATTGCCAACTCTAACTTCAAATCGGTCTATTTCTCTCCTTAGTTCTGTCAGTTTTGCTTCATATTTTTTGAAGTTCTGTTACTAGACACGTGCACATTTAAGACTATATGTTTTCCTGTTGAGTTTACCCTTTTACCAGTATGAAATTTCCCCCTTTATCTCTGCTAATACTTCTTATCTGGAAATCTTAGTTTGATACAAATTTAGCCTTTATATGCTTTCATATGTTTCATGGTTGTCACATATTAATGTTTACAAGGTATAACTTTGTCATCCTTTTACTTTAAATCTAGTTGTGACTTATAATTTAAAGTGAATCTCATAGAATGCATTTTGTTGGTTCTTACTTTTTTATATGTTCTGCTAATCTTTGCTTTTTAATAAAAGTGTTTGATTCATTTACATTTAATGTAGTTATTGACATATTTGGGGTTAATTCTTTCATCTTTCTATTTCTTTTCTATCTGCCCCATCTATTCTTGTCCTATTGCTTCTTTTTTCCATGTGTTCTTTTTGGTTAAATAAATATATATTTTTATTTTCTTGCCTATTCTACTGTCTGGAAGACATGCAAGAATACCAGTTGGGAAGGATGATCAGTTATAGTAAGTCTGGATAAATGTCTCCTTTTAAGGAATGTTGTCTTTTGTTAAAAAAAAAAAAGTATATTTACTGGCATCTTTAATTTTGTTGAAACTTAGCTTTATATTTTGTTAAGAAACACTACAGTTACTCTGGGGCATGATGGTTACTACTAAGGTATCACTGTGATGGTGTATCAGGGGAATGTCCACAGTATTAACAACGTCCTACTATTTTGGTAGTATTATGTTTTGAGTTTTCATAATTATATTATGATTGAGTCAGGACAACAGCATTTCCTGGAGCTGGGCAGTCTCTTGCTTTCACTCCAAACCTTGAAACAGCCACTCTCACCTAGGCAATGCTTACACTCACCTTAAGCAAGAACACATACTATGGATTCCCTTTCTCCATTGCCTCATCCTTTCCAGCAGTCATTCTGCACATTTCAGCTGCTACAATAGCCTTGAAATTGGTTCTCAGCCTCATCATGTTCAGTGAGACTCTGATACTCTGTTTGTTGTACTTTTTGTTACTGCATTTAGGAATCTCTTCCTAGGCAGAGAACTGAAGTAAATATGGTGCTCACCTCAGGTGTTTCTTTTGTCTCAGAGATGACAGACCTGAGCTGCCTATGCCTTAATGTCAATATACAATTTCATATGTTCTACCCAGGTTTATAGTTGTTCATAGCAAGAAAGTAAGTTGAACAGTTAGTTCTTGCATCATGGCTAGAAGCTACTCCATTAATAGTGTTTTTACTTTTTTGTTCATTATGTATCATTGTATTCTTTTTATTCATTTTCCTTGGATGCTTCATGAAGCTGTGGTTTCATATTTTTCATCATGAAATAGCTGGGAAATTTTCATGTGTTATCTGTACAACTATTTCCCATCATTGATTTTCTTAACCTGCTGGACCTCTTATAATATATACATTTAGATTCCCTATTCTTTTTTTTTTAATTTTATTTATTTATTTGACAGAGAGATCACACGTAGGCAGAGAGGCTTGCGGGGTGGGGGGGGGCGGGGTACGGGAAGCGGACTTCCCGCTGAGCAGAGAGCCTGATGCGGGGCTCGATTCCAGGATCCTGAGATCATGACCTGAGCCGAAGGCAGAGGCTTCAACCCACTGAGCCACCCAGGCGCCCCTAAGCTTCCCTACTCTTATGCAATATTTCAGCTGATCTAGGGTGCTTGCTAAGTAAGGGATACCAATCGTTTCATCTATGAAAGATCTGGGGCTTTCATTGCCTTGTTCTCCTTGTCTTGCTACAGAAATTGTCTGTTTACTCCATTGTGGGCATGGAAGTACATACTTAGGAGATGTCTCTCCTATAAACCAACAATATAATCTTGGCCATATAGTGTTTAAAAACCAAAATACGTAACTGATAGTGTGCACTTTTCATAACAGCAAAATAACTAGAAATGTGCAACAGATGACGTATGTTATATGTGCTTTTTATAATAGCCAAAACCAACCAAACAAATCTGGAAACAACCCAAATATCTATCAGTGGAAGAGTAGAAAAATAAATTCTGTAATATTAAAAATGGAATATTCTATTTGAGTGACTATTGATTATCTACAGCTACAACATCTATATGCTTAGTAGAAATCTAAGTGAAACAACAAATTTCAGAAAACCAAATACAGCATGGTATCATTTATATAAAACTTAAAAATAAGCAGAAATAACATGATATTTTGGGAAGGATAGGACGGAGGTGTTCACAGCACGCCAACCAACCCTCCCAATGAGAAGAATGTGAAGCACTAGATACATTATAAAATTAAAATATTTAAATGTACCATAGAGCTATAGAAGAAATTAGGATGAAAAGGAGTCAAATTCTAAAGAGAAGACAAACTGTTAGGGGTGAAATGAGGTCCTAGGGTATCAGTAAAAGCAGTTTCCAGCCCTAAGCTTCTGATGAATTCTAAGAATCTGGTCTTGGCCTAGTTAGGACACTACTCCTGGGGAAGGGGAAATATGCAGAGATTTTATTATTATGAAGGATGTCCTCGTGTTTTCTTATTCTACTCTATAGTTTTGAATATACTTATTTAAATGTTTACTGTATGTCTCATAGCACTCTGTTTTTACATACATTTTGATAGTTTAAAGCTGTCAGTCTTGATAATTTTATATCATCTGGTAACATGTTCATTTTGTGTTCTTTGTTAATTCATGTAAATGTGATAAAATTATTTAAAAATTCTGAAATTGAAATCAGTATTTTATTGAAGAGATTAAGTGCACAGTTCGAGCAATAGATTTTGGCTCTTCCGTGAGCTCTAGGGTATCAGATTTTGGCTGAAATTGCCTTGCATTTATAGATTAATTTGAGGATCATTAGTGGCTCAGTCATTAAGCATCTGCCTTCAGCTGAGGTCATGATCCCAGGGCCCTGGGATGGATTCCTGCTTCGAGCTCCCTGCTCAGCAGAGAGTCTGCTTCTCCCTCTCCCACTCTCCCTGCTTGTGTTCCCTCTCTCACTCTCTCTGTCAAATAAATAAATAAAATCTTTAAAAAAATTTTTTTGAGGAATATTAGATCTCTATAACCTTGTGTAATTCAAATATTGATATCCTACCTTATATATTTCAATAATACCATATAATTTTGTCCAAGAAGATTTTGCACATCTTTTGATAAGTCTCTTCCTTAAGGCTTCACAGTTTCGTTCCCAGTATATAAAGAGTCATGTTTTCCACTAAATTTTATCTTTATTGCTGAAATGTAGGAATATTCTTAAGTTTTATATATTTATTTTTCATCAGTAACCTTGATGGTCTCCTGTTAGTTATAAATGGTTACATTTATATAGAGAGTCTCTTGCATTTTCTCTATAGATAAGTATATCATCTGTAAAGAAAAAAGACAAATTATAGTTTATTTGTCCTTCTCAAAATATACACTGCTTATCTTTGCATCTTCTTGGTTAAAATCTTTAAGAAAATGGTGAATAACAAATAGAAGTCACTTTCATCTTTCTGATTCTAATGGGAAGGCTTCTGAGTTCCAACATTCAACACAATGTTTGTCTTAAGTTTTAGGTAAATGACATTAACTGTTTTCAGTAAGTGTCATTCTATCAACTTTTGTTAAGAGATTCTTTTTACTTAGGAATTGATTTAGAATTTGTTTAAATTGCTCTGTTGATTTAGAATTTGTTAGATTGCACTAGAGGTACAAATGCTAACTCATTTGAGGAAAGTTGTCCACTGTTTGTTCCCTTTGAGTGTGACAATTTTATCTATTTCCATTTTCCTAGTACCTTCCTACTCTTGTTTTGTTTTCCTTTTTCTTCAGGATGCTGCATAGATGTCACTTCCTCTTGGAAGCCATCTCGCATTCTTTGAATATCATCTGGCACTATCCTTTCTTTGTTCTCCCATATCATACTATACTTCCCCATCTTTCTACTCATCACTCACAATTTCAGCATTCTGTTAACTTGTCTTTATCCCCACTTGTCTGTGAGAAAATATTGGTTCTTCTTCCCAGCTGTATCTCTAGTGACTAGGACAGTGCCTGGTACAAATTAAGTGCTTAATATTGGTTTAATTGACTAGTTAATTGCTTGCTATCTTTTCTTGGTTTGTTTTGGGGCTGAGGTAGAATATTTTATTTCTTTTCAGGCTAAAATTGTAATTATTTTGAGCTTTGATAGAAGAAGTTTGGCATATCTATGACCAAAACCAGTCCCATTGTATATAAGATATAAATGTTTGCATTCAGAAGGTTGTTTAATACACCAATCTGGGACCTCTCTGTGAAAGCCTACAAGAGAAATGTCTTTCTAATTTCTCCTCTCAAATGTCTGTATTTCTCCTAAACAACTCCTAAACTGGTTTGTGTTCATTTTATGGATAGTATGACACATGAAGCTGATTGTGTTTTTAATTTCATAGTGTTTGGGAAGATTAGAGCCAAATTGCCTCTTACTTCTATAATATCAGAGTATCATTTTGTTCATTAATTTAATTCCCAATTTCCTTTGTATTTGTGCCTTTATTTTCTCTCTCTTTGAGATCATTATTTTATATTGTTGCATTATATGTTTACTGTAAACTACTTAAATCTTTTTTTAACCAAGCAAGATAAAATATTATCAGATAATACATCATTGAAGGAACTCTTACCACTTCAACCTATTGTAAGTGCTGCTAGCAGATTTGTTTTTCAACAATACATATATAATTATGTCTCATGTTTAAAATATTTCAGTGACTTCCCATTGTATCTAAGATGAGACACAAACTTCATATAAAGTTGTGCATGGATCTTTATGACATCTTCACTCAGTGCAATCTTGACATAAGCTCACTTAGGCACATGCCTGCATTTGACTAAGCCATTTGGAAAATAAAGCATAGAAAAATGTTTCTATTAAAATGTACTGGCTTATCTTTTCATCAGAATTGTAAAGCAAGATAATTCCTTTTCACAATAGTGAGCTTAAGGATAGTTTTATTGTTTGTTGGTTTTATTTTGTTTTGATTTTTTCCACAATGATAAATATTGGACTGTATTTGGCAAGTAATGGAAATTCTAGAAGGTTTATGTCATATTACAGAAAACGGGGAGGATGCAAAGACAGAGTGTAAAAATGTAACTATGAATTCTTCGTCTGCTGTCTAAATAAATCACTAATAAAATCTTAACATGTTAGGCCACTGTGTAGCAAACTGTTATACATAAGTTAACTCAGAGTCCCGGATAACTATACTGACAATCCTCAAGGTTGAAGCAGCTTTAAATTAAATGATGGTGGGAAATTATTTCAGAAAAATATTATAGAAGATTTTCAGGATTCAAATCCTATCTTCTATCATCCCCTTTGTTTTGGTTTGGGAAAAATAACTCTGCTTTCACAAAGACTTTCTCACCACTGGCTTGTGAAGAAATTATGAGTTTTATAATGAAATTCTATATTCTTTTGGAAAAGTTCCAAAATAGCAAGTCATTTAATCCTGTCTTCCTAACAGTATCAGATAATAGAAGTATGTGGTAGAGCATTTTGGAGAACATCTGTAAGCTGGGAGGGTTAAACTTCCTTATAAATAAGTTTATAAAGAGTCTAATTTGAGGGGCACCTGGATGGCTCAGTGGGTTAAAGCCTCTGCCTTCAGCTCAGGTCATGATCTCAGGGTCCTGGGATCAAGCCCCACATCGGGCTCTCTGCTCAGCATGGAGCCTGCTTCCTCCTCTCTCTCTGCCTGCCTCTCTGCCTGCTTGTGATCTCTCTCTCTCTCTCTCTCTCTCTGTCGAATAAATAAATAAACTCTTAAAAAAAAAGTCTAATTTGAGAAAACTCCTGGGCAGTGACTAAAATGAAGAACTTGAAACAAGGATGGAATAATTCCATTTCAGACCAAAATGAACAATTGAATAATGCACTGTTCAAAGTGACATTATACATTATTGCTTGTGTGATTTTCTGGGATGTTTGTTTGAATATAAGGTACATTACAGTGTACTTCATATTTATAGACTGGACTATCCACAGATATTTCCTTGACTTATTAGACGTGGCATAAATCATCTTTAAAATTATGTACATAGTTTCTGCCAAGAGATAGTCCTATGTGCATTTACTTATGGTGTCTTTTCAATCATATCTTCACATATCAATCACAATCTTCTCTACATGAGAAAGAATGATTTCTAAAATAAAGCTTTAAATGCAGTTGTATGTACAGTTGACCCTTGAACAACATAGGGGTTAGGGACACTGACCCCCACATAGTCAAAAATCCATATATAACTTTTGACTCCCCCAAAACATAACTACTAATGGCCAATTGTTGAAAGGAAGCCTTACTGATCACATAAATAGTTGATTAACATATGTTATGTTAATAGACTGTATTCTTTCAATAAACTGAGCTAAAGAAAGAAAATGGATTAAGAAAATCCTAAGGAAGAGAAAATACATTTACAGTACTGTATTTATCAAAAAAAATCTGCATGTGAGTGGACCTGCACAGTCAAATGCATGTTGTTCACGTACCAACTGTATTTAAAATAGATTGTCATATATTCTAAATAGATCGAGAATAGGAACCTTGAACTCTCGTTCTTTTGTATCGCTTACTATCTAAAACCTAAACAAAACTACATTGTCAGATAGAACTGCTGTAAGATGGTGAATAAATTCTAATTCAATTTAATTGTGTTGTAGTTAACTCCATAAAATTATGCCTTTAGCAGTTTTTTTTTTTTTCCCACCAGTGTTATCTGGCAACTGACCCCACCACGACAATGAAGTTGTTTTGCCAATAGCCTTCAGCTTGCCATTTCTTTTTTTTTTTTTAACTTATTTATTTATTTGACAGAGAGGGAGAGAGAGAGAGATCACAAGTGGGCAGAGAGGCAGGCAGAGAGAGAGGGGGAAGCAGGCTCCCCACTGAGCAGAGGGCCCGATGTGGGGCTCAATCCCAGGACCCTGAGATCATGACCTGAGCCGAAGGCAGAGGCTTAACCCACTGAACCACCCAGGTACCTCAAGCTTGTTGTTTCTTATTAATATTCTCTAGTCTCTTCCAGTCCAGATTACATATATTTGAAATCTTTGCAGAATTTGATGTTTAGAGTAGTACAAATCATCTCTCTTAAATCCTTTGACTCCATCTTGTTCCATATTGCCTCTCACCTCTCATGCCACCTCTTCATCTGTCACTTGAGGTCCTCATTTGCCATCCTTGAAATTCTTCTCTTATTTCTTGGCATTTTCTTAAAGCACTTCCCCATCATTATGTGGTTTCTGTTATATGCTTACATCTCTCATCACTGTCATCTCTCCATTGATCACTCTTCTGGGAGCTATATCCAGATTCTGGCCACCTTCTATACTTTGTCTAACTGAATTCTCAAATGGACATGTTCCAAACTAACCTCACCATCACTCATTATGCAAAACTTGCACCTCTTTGCAGCCCCCACAGGATGAACTGTGCTACTGTCTACCTCTTTATCCAGGGGAGAAGTAACCTCTCCTTTCAAGCACTGAATGTATTCTACTGATCCTATTTGATAAGCTCTATGTCACCTTGGTCAGTATAGGGACTTGAATTTCCTGGACTTTAATCTTTGCTTAAACTTTCTTAAAATACATTCTCTCTCCAGCTGATTTTTAAGGAAGCTTTGCTTCTTTCCAATATGCTCTACAAAATTCTAGCAGCCAACTTAAACAGGAAATGAGCATGTTTATAAAATGCTCTAGTTCTTTACATGTCTAACATCAGTATCCTTTGTATTTTATGTGGTTTCCAGTCTCTGCTGCTTACATCTCGTATGTTTGCATATCAGAGGAGCAATGTATACTTTCAGTTTAGAAATAGAATTTAATGTTGATTTCCATCACAACTGCCATTATACTTTACGTATCCCATGTTCCCAGAACCACTAGTAAAGGGACATTATGTGTAGCCATTAGAGCTCACACTCATATGGGCTACCTTATGCTTCAGAATATTTCATTTGTCATATGCCTGTGTGAGATTGTCATGAAGACAGAAACGCCCTATAGAAGTTTAAGGTATTCTACAGTCTTTGTTCTATCCAAGGCCAAGTGTCAGCTTCTGAGTCATTACTTTTGTAATCTCAATACCCAGACTGAGCTGTATAACTTTATACATACCTGGTCTTAATAAAATGATGGTGAAAATCTCCTATAAATTCAGAATTCTTCGTATGTGTGTGCATATGTCTAAAAACTCAAATTAAACTTACTTTTCATATTTTAATAAAATTGATTTAATAATGGAAACATGTTTCAAAAAACAACCCAAGAGTAGCAGACCATTTTTAGAAGAGCAGTGAGGTATTTTTTGGTTGTTCAGGTTTAAGGGGATTAATTATGATAGGTGATATAATAAATATGAGCAATTTCTCAGAACTCTATTGAAATAAGAAAAAAAAAATCACTCATTCGATCTAGTAATTAGTAAGACATGAGGGTTACCTAATACCATTCATTAGGCAGTGTTTCACCGCCCCAAAGACCAAATAGTAAAATCATACTGAAGAGAGTTGATTTAGAATGAAAGAGACATTTATAAAAAAGTAATAAAATGGTTTTAATATATGCAATAAGCTTGAAAAAATCATCAACTATAACTGAGAAAATAAACATGTATTAATTTGATAAACTTTAAAAAATGAACTAGCATTTCCCACCTTGCCATTAAGTTTCTCTGAGCACGAACATTTAAATAGCATACATTAAAGTTATTGAAAGAATTTCTCAAAAACACATTTCCAGTAAACTTGTTCAACATGTTTAAGATATGTTCCCATGATTCAAAAGCCATATAAATGTATATCCCTACACAGAATTCCTAACAATTCAGTAGGATATTTTTGAGGTGCTTTTTTCCCCAGGTTGGCTATGAGGTACACAGTAAAATGGTACTTGGTCTCCCAACACCAAGTAGTACCTTCTGAAGTAACAGGCTAAATGTCTAGTGAAATCGGGGGCTCATACATTTTCTTAAAGCCTTTTCCTTTACTAAAGTTAAGTGTAGGGATTTTTTATTTGCTTAAGACTAATATTCTACAAATTGTACTCAGTCAGCATTGACAACCATAAAAATTTTCTTCTTCATTTAAAACAGAGATGTTCAGAATATAAACCAACATGTGCTGCTCTGTGTGTATTTGTATAAACCCTAACATGTTCAAAGCTTGTTATGCTGCTCACAATGATACCAAGAGTATTTACTATTGGTATATTAGTCATTAAAATGTGTAATTATAAAGTAAGACACCAATTTAAAATAAGCCATTATCACTGCCTTTTTTCTAGCTCTACATGTTTTTTCTTCTACATAGATTTTTTTTCTTCTACTTGTTTTCAGCTATGTATCTTTCTAGAATGCTTCTTTAAAAGGAAAAGATTGAGGAAAAGCCACTTACAATTACAGAATGCTTCAGGAAAATAAAATCTCTCTTCAGTTAAATCTTTTGAAAAAAAAAATCTATGCATAACACTTTCTAAGCCAAGACATGGGTTGGTTTTATTCCGTTTTATGTTGTGACACAGTACCATGATTAGCACATTGGTGTAATTTACCGTGGTTTCATTAAGGCTGATTGCCTAACTACCTGGGAAGTTAACATGGATTCTTGAGTACTTGACCTGCCTAATTTTTCTGTGCTACCGCTGTTCATCTAGCGAAGGCATTCATTGCTGGTAGAAAAACAATCCTGATAAAGTTTATAATACAAAGCAAATATATAGCCTTGCTCTTTACCGCCTCAACTCTTTCCGTTTTTGGTTGGTTTAACTTTACCATGAAACTTCAAATGACAATACGGGTATCTGGTATTCCACTAAATTTTTACTAATTGAGAAAACTAAATCACATTTCTTTAACTTATGTGGCTAATCATTTCTCTTTTGAAAACCTCACTGTAAAAAGTGAAATACATCAAAGTCCTTTAAGTCAGGCTCACTTTTGACTTTCAGGGATTCTACAAATTGTGCAGAAATAGTGAAATGCATTTAAATGGCTTGAGGTAGGGATAAGGGAAAGACGTTTTAAAAAATACGAAAGCTAATGAGCAAAAGTAAATTAAATGCTGTCATATACAAATAATTATCCTATATACAAATAACCTCATGTTCACAGCCATGAGCAAAGAACCATGTGCATTTTATCCTTTACTCCTCAACCGTCCACCCTGACTATGTAACATGACGTATGTGAGCAATGAGCGTGGTCCTCTTATGATCGAGCAGTACCCCTAGCTAAGAAAACCTACATTTTAATAGGAGACCCAATGCCATATACATTTTAGAAGCTGTGCTTCAGGTCAAGAAGCAAACTTGTGTAGTCCACACTACATGCAGGCTTGTAATAACTTCCATACCAAAGTAGTCTATAGCAGCCTCATCTGAAAAGAAAGTTCAACAAACAGCAACAAGAAAGCTTGTTGTAAATTTTTCATAAGCTATTTACATTCTGATAGAAGAAGGGTGGGCTTTATTACCTTTCATAATTAATTCCTCTGCTACAAACTGACAAGATATGCTGCACATTAAGTAGCCATTTTATTTTTGTTACTAAAATAATAGTGCTTTTCTATAGGGGATGCCTTATGTTAAATTTGCAGTGGATAGCACATTTCCTGTATGATTTGTAGCTATTTGTCCCATTCATAAATATGAAAATGACCTTTTTGGATTTGGTTGCGGAGACCTTTTACATTAATATTTCATCATTTTAGAAGTTTCTGGTGCTTATAGAATCTTCTTCCTAGGCCCTTCTATCCCTTGAATTATTCTCAATACTATATGCTCAAAAAAAAAAAAAAAAAGAATCAAATGAGAAGTGGAAACTCTGATAATTTTGGTATTTCTATCATCCCTAAAAATTTCAGTGTTTGAGTAAAAGGAAAAGACAGGAGAGAAGGTGACTTAGAGAGGACGACAGGACAGTAAGTGATGCCCAAGGATGGCACTGAACAGATGATTAGAGTAAAAATATAAATAATAATAGTAACTATAATTATTATGCATATTTAGAAAAAAAATGAAAAAAAAACCCCAAACAGGAATCAAACCACATCATCATGAGCTATGGTGTATCATTAAAATGGAAGGGAATTACATGCAAATGCTTCAAATAGAAAATGTAGAATACCTTTGCACTGATGATTTTTAGTTGTCAGGACAAGTGAGACCCAAACAGCAGTCAGAATGGTCCCAGCATGCTTGTTGCCTTTTTTGTTTGCACAGTAGCTGTCAATTTCAGCCTTGCAGGTAGTGGAACCCAGCAGGAAGAAGGGGCGGGACCCAACGTTGCAGCCTGAACTGAGAGCAAATTTAAATTACTGAGCCTTTTTTTTCCTTTTTTATTTTTCTACTCTGCGACAAACTGAAAAGATTCCAGCACGCTAATTTAACCACCCTGCTTCTTCTTTGCCTTTTTTTTTTTTTTTTTGTCTCCCTGCTTCCAGGATAATTAAAAGAGAAACCTGTAAAGGCAACATTCCTGTGAGCGAGTTGGTGCTGCAACGTGCTGGTAAGAAAACGAATTTAATTTTTTTTATCTTTTCTCCTTTTTTTTGCCCCCTCCCCCTTTTGGCTTTTCTTTCTTTCTTTCTTTCTTTTTTTTTTTTTTTAAGGAGCTGAAGGCTTTGTCTGTCTAATGCAGTCATAAGCGTGGCTTTCCTGCCGTGAGGGGTTAGCATGTAATGAAAAGGTGTAATTGCCCAATATGCGACCTTCGCGTCATACTTATAATGGGTAATAGCAGCATTCCTATGTGCCCTGATGATGCTTCTTCCTGCGAATTGACTGGTCACCCAGTTGCAACAGGGTTAAGATTGTCGCACTATGGCAATGAGTTGTTGATCGTTTAGGGTTGGCGTTTCAGTGTCTTGTCAGGGAGAATTCTTGAGTTTTCCAACTTACTCACTTGCAGGGGAGTTAGGGTTTTAATAGGTCCGTTACAGACCATAACTGTTCTGTTGTTTACTCACCAAACAGGAAGTAGGATGATGAAACTTTTTTTAAGTAACACTGTAATTATCCTAGACTTACTTAGTTTTCAGATAATGAAACAGACTAAAGTGAGTGCTGAGGAAAGTTATTTTAATCCCTTTGATCTGTAACTAGTCAGGAGTTCATTAGACAGTCAACTGTGGAGAGCCTAGATCATTTGGGGATCTTGGACTGGAGATGCCCACTTTATTCTTTAAAAGGACAAATTTTAATTCAACCCAATTAAATTCAACAAGTATTTCTACATACTGTGCCTGGGACTGGTGCTGAAAATGTTCTTGCCTATTATTTTGTTATGGGGAGAAACTGAAGCTAAGTGGCATAAATTTTCTGCAAGCATCTCTTTTTAGTACCATTAGAACTGATCAGGTCATTTACGATACATTAAGATACATTTAAGATACATCAAAACACATAACCGTTGACTGTGAGATAAAGTTCCCAAGGTTAAATCTACAATCAATGTACTTCTTTTCCTTCCACGTGTGTAATTTTATGTCAATTGGCAGCTATGGTCAGTATATTTGTTACTGCATTTTAATATTATAAAGAAGGAAGAAAACAAAGAAATCTTTCTTGCAAACCACACATCTTGTTTGAAAATGTGTCCATGTGGCAAACTTTATTTGAGCTTATCCAGATTCTAGCCTCAGAGGCTGCAATATACACAAAAAGGTTTAGGCTTGTCAATGAGTCTGGCTGGATTTGGGTCGGGAAACTTAGGAACAAAGATTTTCTCTTTTTTTGCCTTAAAAAATACATATAAAATTTTAAGGGATATTTTCTGCTGTGTTCCCTTGTTGTTTGTTAACCTTGGTATTTTGGTTTTTTGCTTGTTGTTTTAAGTAGATAGGTATAGATAAGTAAGATAATAGGGAGATTGTCAGAAAGAGAATGTGGTTCTCAAATGTCCATTAAGACCTTTTTCTAAAGAACAACTCTCCTATGAAAGTTTGAAGATTGTATGCCATTTGCGTCTGATAGAGAATGTGGCATTCCACATGCTGGTAACATTTCGTCCCCCATCTCTGTAGCTATTCTGCCTAATTGTGTCATTTCTACATTTAACAGCTCTGAACCACGCCGCCCCTTGGGTCCTCACCAATGCCCCCCAAATCACTTGAAATGTCTGAAAAGACCTGGGAACATTACAAAATGTCAATTGTTAGAATAATTTCTGCCTCTTGCATCAAGAGAAAATACTATGTGTTTAATAGTTCATTTTTAAAATCTGTTCTTATCCACCAGTAACTGTCTATTAGGAACATTTCAGTTATAATTGGAATAAATTGTTGCCCAGTAACAAGCAACTAAACCGAAGCTACTTTCCATAGAATTAGTGACTAGAAATAGCTACAAAGAGCTAAATACAAGTCAAACCACAGCATGGGCATTTCTTCATTTTTTTTAAAGATTAATTTCTTTGTAATTTTACCCTTCTGCTTAAATTTGTTACCCAAGGTGTCTCTTCTATGAAAATGTCTAATTGACCAAAGTTCCATATATAAAGAATAAAGGACAGTAGATCTCTGAAAAAAATTTTTTTCTGATTCAAAATAAGAATGAGAGAAGATAAGCACAACCTCTCAGACTATGAGTGTTAACACGATTCTGGGCTAGCAATACCATTATATGTGAAGAACTGCTATCATCTCTTGCAGAACGTAATGTGAAATTATGGGTTTCACTGTAGGACTCTGTCATTTGAACTAGTAATCAGTCCGTAATTCTATAGATGGCTGCAGTTAAAATGATGCTTTCCCCCATTAATAAAATATTGAATAACACTGAAATTACTTTAGTTAGATTTTACCCTATCCATTTTTTCAATAGAAAAAGAACCAGTAATAACCCCACATCCCAATATCTAAGCATGCATAATATCAGAATGCCTTTTCTTCTCCCCTTGCTGGAGCGCTATGACATTACTATTTCAAGAGCAAAGTTCTTTAACAGGAGTTCTACACTTGCCATTTAGCTCTTGTGGCATTTGGGGTAGTTTTCCCCTTATAATTGCACTATGTATTGAAGTAGAAAAATACCTTATAGAGAGAGTAAACATTGTTATTTTACACACAGATGTACACACAGACGGCATTATATACGATGCTGGAATGAAAGCATAAAGACAATGTAAACGTATAAGTCATGCTTTTTGAAAATATGTCATTTGCTTAATTCATTATAAGTGTTTACTAAGCATCAACTACATTGTGATCTGTAGGCAATTGAAAAATGAAAAAGCCATCTCTTGGTCATCAAGGAACTTACAATATAGTAGAAGTTTAGCTGGTAGACTAAAAAGTGTCATTTTATTAATTAGCCTTCGGCAAACGTAGCATAGTGTGAGGATCTCGGGATCAAGAAATATTCTGATGGATTGTTTCTGACTTCTTGAAACTTCAGAGTAAGTTTCCTAATATGAAGGCATATTCTTCAGTTCTCACATTTGCTTCAGTAATCTTCCTATAGTCACATATGTATTGTCTCTTTCTTGTGGTTTTTAAAAATTATTACTATTGATACAGTCATAATTTTGTATCTTTTCCCACTATAATAAGAAAAGGAGCAAGAAATACTAAGCTGGATAACAGGAGATATCAATCCTAGTCCTTAATTACTACCACTGACTTCATTAGCTAACCTTTTTGGGCCTCTGTCTCCTTAGCTTTGCAAAGAGGAAGTGCCCCATCCAATAGCCAAGTATTTTTGAGTCAGCCTAGCTGAAGATGGGAAACTTCCAAGGAAGGAAGAGGAAGCGGAATGTCTGTTTGGGTGGCACTGTGGTCAAGTGGTTTAAACAAAATGACCAGTTAATAAGCTGTAAATCGCAGCCTGTGCCCTGGACTTAGTCAATGTGTGCGTAGGCCAATCCCTTGATTTCATACCTTCTCACTTCATTGCTGTAGTGATGGCCACAGGGCTAGAGAGAATCATTGCAACAGAACAGTAAGTGTATATAAAGAATGCTGTTCTACCATCTGTTGAGATATCTCCACATATGACCCAAGAGAATAAAGAGAACATTGCTTTCCTTGCAACTAAAATCTATAGCAATACTTTTCTTAAACACATAAAAATATTCGAGTGTATACCTATCCTGAACACTTTGTAGTAATGAAATAATTCAAGCATGTCACTTTATAATCTATATATTAATAATATAAAATATATTATAAATGTAAAATGAGAATGTTATCTAATGCCTATTACTAAAACTGTCTAATATACCCATCTTATATTTCCACAGTATATATATAAATGCTTGGTTATACTAAGTCTTATAATCCTTTTGCTTTCTTCCTGCCTCCCTGGCTTTCTATTGTTTTTGTAAGAATGAAGATAGAGACATGGGATAAAAGTAGAGAGAGAAACTGTTTAATTTTTTCCCCTTTTATTCCAATACAAATATTAATTAATCCTTTAGGAACCTAGGTGGATGAACAGAGGTAGAGAGAAGGTGAGCAGTTCTTAGATTATTTTGTAGGAAGAGTAGCAAGACAGGACTTGTGATTTCTTCATTAATTCATTGATTCTTTCATTAAAATGTTTTTTAAGGTCTATTCTAGAAAAGGCACTGAAATACCCTGGCTAAAGAAACAGATATGGATCCCGTGCTCAAAAACATACTGTCACAAATGGCAAGATCTTGTTCTTTTTTGTGACTGAGTAATATTCCATTATTTACGTACACCACATCATCTTTATTCATCTATATCGGGGCACTTGGGCTGCTTCCATATCTTGGCTATTGTAAATAATGGTGCCATAAACGTAAGGGTGAATATATTTTTTCAAACTAGCATGTTCATTTTCTTTGGGTTAATGCCCAGTAGTGGAATTACTGGATCTTATGGTGGTTCTATTTTTTATTTTTGAGGAACCTCCATACTGTTTTCCACAGTAGCTCCACCAATCTACATTCCTACCAACAGTGTACGAAGGTTCCCTTTTCTTCATATCCTCACCAATACTTGTTATTTCTTTTCTTTTTTATATACTAGCTAGGTAAAATAAGTTAGAGAAAGACAAATACCATATGATTTTACTTATATGTGGAATCACAAAAACAAAACAAACTAAGCAGAAAGAGACCCATTAACACATAGAATAAACTAGTAGTTTCTAGATGGGATGGGCTGGGAAATGGGCAAAATGGGTGAAGGGGAGTGGGAAACACAGGCTTCCGGGGATGGAATGTATACATTACAGGGATGAAAGGTACAGCACAGGGAATATAGGCAATGGTATTGTAATAGCCCTGTATGGTGACAGATGGTGGCTACACTTGCAGAGAGCATAACATAATGTATAAGTTGTTGAATCACTATGCTTTACACCTGAAACTAATGTAACATTATGTGTCAACTGTACTTCAATAAAAGAAAAAGAAGAATGTGGGGGAGGGGAAGGCATGACTACAAAGTGGATCATTACAAGTTGTATTAAGTGCTGTGAAGGAAAAGTTCAAGTGCTCTGATAGAAACTGTGGGGGGAGACTAGTAGAATTTGGTGGGCTCAAAGAAAGTTGTTCTAACCCAAAGATACAGATGCTAACTCTTTCTAAAGTTAAAAAAAAATACATGATGCTATTTTCTCATGTCTTTGGGTAGCTGAGTTAAGTTCTTTGCTTACCTGGATTTTTGTAATAACTTCCTAACGTGCTCTGTGCTTCTACCGTAGTCTCTTAATATGCAGCCCGAGTGGTCCATTAGAAATGTAAGTCAGAAAAAAAAAAAAAAAGAAAAGAAATGTAAGTCAGAAGATGTTACTTCTCTATTCAAACACTTTAGTAAAGATGCCTTAGAGGTAGTGTCCAAGAAGGGAAGCTGGATGCCTGGGGCATAGGGATGAGAGGAAGGCTTGCATATACTATAAATCCTTTTGTACCTTTTGAATTTTTATGTCATACTCATCTTTTGCAAATTTGACTAAATAGGGAGAGTATATAAATTTTCATTTAAACCTAGACACTTCTAAGGAATGAAAGATGATAATATTAATAACCATGGGACAACCACAGAAAAGGGAGCTGTCCAGGGCCAGCAAGGATAACCTAACCTACACTGACTCGCTGCTTACTCCTGTCGTCCCTAATATTCTAGGCACGTTCATGTCCTTATACACACGTCAAGCACAGCAGGTCTGCCCCACCTCAGGATCTTTGCACCTAATCTTCTCTGAGCCTGGATCATTCTTACTCTAGATATCTATATCCGTTGCTTGCTCACTTCCTTCATGTTTTCCCAAATATCACCTTCTCTGGCCGCTCTTTTACAAGTACAACTCACCATTATCTTCCTTATCCTCCTTCACTGCTTTCTCTCCAAAGAACTTAACATTTCTATTATAGCGTATCATATACTTTGTAATTTATTGTTGAGCTTTCTCCATTAAAGTAGGTATTCCGTGAAAGCAGACATTTTGTCCTGTTTTGTTTACGGCTGAATCCCTAGCATCTAGATATACCTAGCATATAGAAGGCGCTCAATAAATACTTGTTTAATGAATGTTGGGTGTCACTGTCATCCTCATCAGTAGACTTAGGGCTATGTTCTAGGCTAGGGTCCAGAAGCTGGGTCTGAGTCCAGAAGTGCAAGAGACTGGCTCAAAAATGTGGGGAATGGAGTCAGGGAAGCTCAGATAGATCCAGAAACAGGGCCAAAAACTAAAATAGAATATCGAAAGAGGTATCAATTTCAAGGATTCAGATGAAGGTGCCAAAAGAAATGGAAACATAAGGCATAATTGGAGATGATGAGACACAACCAGTGGGTTAGGTGGCAAATAGGGGCAGTCGTAGAGAGTGTTCTGGTGTTCTCTATCTGTGCAGAATCTACTGGAATGTGGGCTGGATCATGTGATGTAAGATAGTTCTTTCTTACATGGTAACTGTGGCTTTGCTGGGACCTCTAGAAGACTTTCAGGACCTGTAGTTGACCTGAGTAACTATGAGCTGATCCAATAAGTTATAAGAACGTGATCTAATGGGTGACAATAAAGAAAGCAAGGTTGAAGGGAAGGGGGAAACATTTTATGAAAGTTGTTTTTGGAGCCACATCACAGAGTCTGAAGTTTTCTGTCTGCTTGCTCAAGTAGCACGTTAACAGTACAAATAGCCTTCCTCAGAATCTACTAGTTCCAGGATGATGTAAGCAGGCCACAGAAAAATGGACAGAACACGCTCTTCTGTTCATGTTCAACTCCACCATATTTGTATATGAAAACAGCCCTGTAGCCTACAGATGCTGGTATAGGGAGATGATGCTGTCTGAATATTCATCTTCTTACAGGCTATTACAATAAGGATGTAATGGCGTGCTTTCCTGGTAAGGCCGTACTTTGAAGATGTACTATTCTCTGAGTATTTCTCTTATCCTGGGCTTATCTATTATATAGCTGACCTCTATTTAATTGAGACATTGGGGGTAAATCCCAAAAATTCTGCCCTCATTTTGAAAGATACTTGATAGTGTTTTAGTCAACTGAAGTGATGTGCGCTTTACATAAAATAAACTGAACCCATGGTAAGTGTACTGTGTGAAGAGTTTTCACCAACGTGTCTCCCTGGGAAACCAGCACAGTGATCAATAGTACAGAACATTTCCACTTAGGTAAGTTGCCTTGTGTCCCTTTGTAGTCAATCCTATTCTCCATGCCTTGCCTTTAGGCAACCACTGATCTGCTTTCTATCACTCCAGATTAATTTACATTTTATAAAATTTTATGTAAATGGCACCATACCATGTATTATTCTCTTTTGTGTCTGGCTTGCTTACTCAGCATAACTTAGCCTTTGAGATTCATACATATTATTATGTGCATCAGCAGGCTTTTTTTTTTTATTGCTGAGGGGCATTCCTTTGTACGAATATACCACATTTTGTTTATCCATCCACCTGTTGGTGGACATTTGGGTAGTTTCCATTTGGGAGCTGTTATGAACAAAGCTGTATGAACATTCACATACAAGTCTTTATGTGGCCAGAGGAGTTCTTTTCTCTCAGGTAACTAGCTAAAAGTGAAAATACTGGGTCTTATGACAGGTGTATGTTTAACTTTATAAGGAAAACCAAGCAGTTTTCCAAAGTGCTGTAAAATTTTATACTTTCACCAGCAATGTAGGAGAGTGCTAGTTGCTAGACATCTTTGCCAATGGTTGATATTGCCAACTTTTCAGTTTTAGTCATTCTGGTGGGTATGTGGTGGTATCTTGCTGTGGTTTTAATCAGCATCCCCTGAGAAGTGAGGATGCTGAACATCTTTTTATATGCTCATTGGCT
The DNA here is from genome assembly GCA_028533885.1 of Nasua narica. Taxonomy (NCBI): domain Eukaryota; kingdom Metazoa; phylum Chordata; class Mammalia; order Carnivora; family Procyonidae; genus Nasua; species Nasua narica. Next base: position 7,745,100 of record CM052807.1, read on the forward strand.
TGTTGTGAAGTGTCTATTCAAATCTGTCTTTTTTTTTTCCTCTCAATATTTAGCTGTAGAAGTTCTTTTCATATTTGAAGAGAAGTCTTTTTCAAATATCTGATGGAAAATATTTCCTCCCAGCAATTTGACTCTTCTATTTTTTTTAATTGCATTTCGAGGAGTAATACTTTTTTTTAATTTGGATTAATCCAAAACATACCATATAACCAATGTGTGATTTTTTTTCTATAGTTCATATTTTTTGTGTTCTAAGACATCTTTACCTATTAGATGGTGACAAATATTTTTTTTTGTTTTCTCCTAGAAGTTTTATAATTTTAGCTTTTATATGTAGATCTATGAATCATTTCAATTCTTATCTTTGGTATGAGGTAAAAATCAAAGTTCAGTTTTTTATGTGGATATCCAAATGCTCCAGGATCACTATTGAAAAATTCTCCCATTTAATTATCTTGAACCATTTGCCAAAAGTCAATCAACTGTATACATGTTGGTTGTCTTCTGGAGTCCCTATTGAGTGATACATGTTTTCACTAATTCCACCCTGTAGAGATAACCCTAGCTTTGTAGGAAGTCTTGAAAACAGGTGGTGTAAGTTTTCCAACTTTGTTTTTCTTTTTCAATATTACTTTGGCTATTCTAAGTTGCTTTCATTTTCATATAAATTTAGAATTAGCTTATAAATTTTTCCCTCAAAAAACCTGCTGAAATTTTTATTAGAGTTGTATTTAATATATAGTTCAATTTGTACAACTGACACTTTAACTACTTTGAGTCTTCAATCCATAAACATTTATTTAGTTATTCTTTAGTTTCAGGGATGGATTGTAGTTCTGAGTAAACAAGTATTTTACAATTTTTATTAAATTTATAAATTGAATATACAGTGTTTTTGAATGTTATTGAAGTAGAATTATATTTTTTATTTCATTTTCCAATTTTTGTTGCTGTTATATACAAAGACTTTGGTTTTTGTATACTGACCTCCTATACTACTGTCCTGACAAACTGACTTATTAGTACTAGTGGGTATTTTTTGCACATGTATTTCTTGGGATTTTCTAAATACAGTATCAACTTTTGAACAAAACATTTCATCCTTTCCAATCTGTATTTCTTTTATCCCTTTTCTTAATTGACTGAAATAGGTAGGATTTCTAGTAAAACACTGAATATAAATACTGAGAATGAATGTCCTTTACTCGTTCTCAGTTTTAGGGAGAAACACTCAGTCTTTCACCACAGAGTATGAGAGAGGGATTTTCATGCATACATTTTACCACAAAAGGAATTCATTGTTTGCTGAGAGTCTTAATAATGAAAGGGTGTTGCCTTCTTATACACCAAGGATTTGATTTTCTAATAATTTGATTAAGGATTTTTGTGCCTCTGTTCATTAAGGTACTGGTTGGCACCTTTCTTCTCTTGTAATGTGTTTGGTGAGCTCTCAGAACAAGATTGATCTCATAAAATAGGTTGGGAAGTATACCTTCCTTCTTTATTTTCTGAAAAATTTTGTGTAGAATTAGGATTTTACTTTTCTTCCCTAGAAGTTTGGTAGAATTTATCAGTAAGCTCTCTGGGTCTGGAGTTCTCTTTGTGGAAAGACTTTTAATGACATATTCAATTTTATTCATAGAGAGTTAAATTTTCTGTTTCCTTTTATGTAGCTTTGGTCATTTGTGGTAGTCAAGGAATTTGTATATTTTATCTGAGCTATCACAATTATTACCATAAAATGTTCATCAAATTCTCATAACCTCTCAGTATTGTAGGGTCAGTAGTAGCGTCTTCTCTATCTTTCTTAATATTAGTAGTTTGTGTTTTCTTTCTGATGTTTTTTTTGTTTTTGAATCAGTTTATTAGTTTTCTACCTCTGCTATAGCAAATTACCACAAACTTAGTGACTTAAGTGATATAACTTTATTACATTATAGGTTTGTATATCTTAAGACTGACAAATCTCACTGGGCTAAAACTAAAGCATCAGGAGAGCCACATTCCTTTCAGGAGGCTCTGGAGGAGGATCTATTTCCTCACTCTTTTGCATTTTTGACAAAATTCCATACCTTACAGTCGTAGACTGAGATCTTCATTCCTTTACTGGATATGAGCTGAGGGTCACTCCCATCTTCTAAAAGTCATTTCTTGGCTTGTGGACTCTTTCTGCCATCTTTGAAGTGGCAATGGTGGGTCAAGTCCCTCTCACACTTCAAATCTTCCTTCTTCGATCTTATTTCTTTAACCTAACTGGGAACATTTCTCCTCTTGTAGTGACTCATTTGATGGAATTGGGCCTATCCAGATATCCCAGGATAATCTCCCTATCTTAAGGTTGTACCATTAATGATGTCTGGAAAGTTTTTCTTATCATCCAAGGTCATATATTTACAGGTTGTAGGGATTAGAGCATAGACCTCTTTGGGGGTCCATTTTTCTGTCTTCTATGCTGTAAGCTTACAATATTGACTTTAACCTTTTTTATTGACTTCAACTTTTATTGGCTTTAACTAACATATTGACTTTAACCTTTAACCTTTTTATTATATATGGCTTTAAAGCTATAAAATTTCCCCAACCACCACATTAGCTATATTCTACAAATTTTAGTTTAGATCATCTTCATTATTATTCCTTCAGAATAATTTTATTTTGTGGTTGCTTCTTTCTCCCATGGTTTTTAAGAAGTGTGTTGCTTAATTTCTAGATACTTCAACTTTTTCTAAATATATTGTTGCTGATTTCTATTTTTGTTCCATTCTAGTCTGAGAACTACCTCCATAATGTCATAATTTTTGAATTTATGTCCTGACATATGGCTCACTAGGGTGAGAATTAGAAATATTCATAGAAAAAAATGTATATTCTACAGTTATTTGGTGAATTGTCCTGTAATTGCCACCTAGCTTGGTAATGTCCTTTTGATTATATATCTCTTATATTTTCTTACTGATTTTTTGTCTATTTGTCTTATCAGTTACTGATAATAGTATAAAGTCTCCATCCATGATTGTAGATTTCTCTCCCTCTTAGTTTCTCTTACATTTTTCCCCCTAAGTTTCTCTTAGATTTTCATCCATGTGTTATTATTAGGTGAAAATTCATTTATAATATGTACATATATTATAATATACATACATTATAATATGTATGTGTTATATTATTATATATACGTGTATAATATACATTCTGATACACACTTTCTATATTTTTGCATGTCTAAAAATTAACTCTATTTTGATTAATTTTTCCTTTCTTCCCTTCTTTTGTGTTAATCTGGTGTTTTTCAAAACTTCATTTAATTTATATTTTGGTTTTCTAGTTATATCTTTCTGAATTGTTTTCTCATGATTTCTTAGAAAATAAAATATGCATTCTAAAGCTAATTGTAATATTCCAACAGTATATTTCCATTTACCTTCTCTTTTTTGAGCTATTTTTATGTAATTATATTAACATACATTATAAGCTCATCAATAAATTGTTTTTGTTCTTGTTTGTTGGGTTTGCTTGTTTGGAAAGGAGGTTTGAAGCAGGTTGTTTGGTTTCACTTTAAACAACAATTTCTTTTTTAAAGAGATTAAGAAAAGGAATCCTTTGCATTATTTGTGATGCAGTTCTGGTAATAAATTTTCTCACTTTTTATCTATCTGAAAAATTTTGTATTTTTATTTTTTAAGATAGCTTTATTAAACATGGAATTTATCATTGACAACTTCTTTTTTCTTTTAGCTGTTTTATTATGTCATTTCAGTATCTTCTGGCCTCCATAGTTTCTTAAGAGAAGTCAGTAAATCATACCATTCTTTACCTGTTATTAATGTGTACATTTCCTCTGGCTGAGTTTAAGATTTTATTTGTTATTTTTGGGTATCAGTTTAACTACAGTATACTTAGGAATGTTTTTCTTTATTTTAAACCTATTTGAAGTTTATTGAGTTATTGTATCTGAATTTAATGTTTTCCATCAAATTTGGAAAAGATTCTATTTTTTAATTTAAAAATGTTTCCTGCTCGTTTCTCTTTCTCTCTTGGGAACTCCAGTTACATATATAATAGCCTAACTGATATTTTCACATAAGCCGCATAGACTCTATTTTTCTTCAATCTCTGTTCTTCAAACTGGGTAATTTGTATTGATCAATCTTCAAGCTTTGTGATACTTCATTCTGCTACCTCCAATATACTGTTAAGTCTATATAGTTAATTTCTAAAGTTATTGAATTTTTCAGTTGTCAAATTTCTGTTTTTTTCTATAGATTTATTTCTTTTTTGGGATTTTCTTTTCACTCACTGGCATCATACTTTAATTATTTGAGCATATTTATAATCATTGCTTCACAGTTTTTATCTGCTAAATCCAACACCTGGGACCATTGGGAGTCAGTTTTTATTGCCTTTTTCTTTCTATTTATGGGTCACACTTTCTGTATCTTTGCATGTCTAGTAATTTTTGGTTATAAACTGGACATTAAAGATAATACATTGTTGTGACAGTGGATTTTGTAGTGTCCTGAGAATTGTGCTCTTTTATTCTGATATTTAGTTAATCTTCCTGAACATGAAATGCAATGCTTATCTTCTCTTATAGCATGTAGCTACTGATATCTGGACTGTTCTTAAGAATTCCAAATGCTTTTATTAGTCTAACCTCTTGGAATTTTTCCCTGTGCCTGTGTAATTTGGCAGTGAGGGATTTCGGCCAAGATTTTATTCATATTTTAGGGCTCTCCTTTCTATGGATTGTTTTGCTTCCAGGAATTTCCTTCTAAATCTAACTTCTGTGACATATCCTTAGGATCTCACTTCTGACACTTCAAATCCCTGAGGCTTTAGCCTTCTGCTGGCTAGGTTTTCATGCAACTGGAAAATATATTCAGCTTAAAAAGCAGCAAAATTACATATCTTGCCCCATGTATCTTTCAACTTTCGAAAGTAGATTCCTCTCTGACCTCTTCCTGCTTTGTTGCAGGGCCTACAGAATTTCCTGTCACCCTGCGTAGTTTATCTATCATACGCTATGGGTTTTTTGTTTCCTTTCTTTGCAATTATCTTGCTCTCAGACCTTTGTCTTTACATTTCCAGGTCTTTTACAGTCTGAAACTCTGATTTCTGCAAACATTTGTTAAGGCTTTGTTTTTCCACCACCACTTTCCCCTGCTGTAGCCATGGCAATTGGGAAATACCCTCAATTCTTATTCTTTGTAACTATGTTTTTCTTTCCTTTTCCCCCCCAAGAATAAGCTCCTTTTAGCTTTTGTACACTGTTGAACACATTCAGTGTCTTTAAATTATTAGATTTTTTAATGTTTTACCCGGTTTTACTAATTATCTGTGGAAGGATTGGCACAACCACTTAACTCCACTGCTATGACCATACATTCCTTCTGTAGGCATATTATTGTATTTTCTGTGTCTGATATGTCACAGGGACTGTTTCAAAAAGGAAGAAATAAACTAATCCAAAGAGGAAATTCTTTGACTTTTTCATGTATGTCAATTTAAATCTGCCCTGTGGTCATTACAATCTCTTATTAAATGGTTAATACATTCACAACTCATTCATTTTAAGAATTAAAAGCATTGATTTTTATAAAAATGTCTGTGAATGAGCAGCATTTCATGAGATTTTTTTCTGGTTTAGAACAAACTGACAAGATTCTGGTCTGCTAATCTAACAACTTAAAGGTCTCATTTTACATGGCTATGAGCCTCCAGTGGTGATCATAAGTATGTTAGTGTCATATTTAAGGTAGATAGTGAAATCATCAGTTGCCCATTCTTCTTCAACTCGAGCCTCAAACAATGGCTATCAAATACCACTGAAAGAAATTGGATAATCACAGTACCAACTGTTGATTTTCTCCCCTGCCCCCACAAATGCTGTTTACAATGATAGTGAGCAAATGCACATTAAAGAATGTACATCGTAGAGTAAGAAGTTCACCTGAGTTCCCGAAGATAAGTATTAAAATCCTTGCCATTGCACTTTTGCGTACTATTGTGGGTTATATTGTACCTCCCCCCTTAAAAAAAAAGATATCGTGAAGTCTTCATTCCCAGTACCTCATTATATGACCTTAGTGGAAATAGCATCATTACAGGTAGAATTGGTAAAGTTTTAGAGATCATCCAGGCATAAGGTGAGCTCCTAATCTAGTGTGACTGGTGTGCTTAAGAAGGTAGCCATGTGAAGAGAGAGACATACAGGGAGAGCACCTTATGACAAGAAAACAGACGTTATAGTTGTGCAGCTGCCAGTGAGTGAACATCAAAGATTACTGGTAAACCACCAAAAGGTAGAAGGAGGCAAGAAAGGATTCTCTTACAGATTTCAGAGGAACATGGCTCTGCCAACACCTTGATTTTGATTTTGATTTTGAACTGCTAGCCTCCAAACTGTGAGACAATACATTTCTGTTGTTTTAAGCCACCCAGTTTGTGGTACTTTTTATGATAGCCCTAGAAAGCCAAAATGATGCCATTGTTAGATACATGCTTTGTAGGATTAAGTAAAGATAGTCATTTGGTAAAAGTAGTCACTTTTCTAAGGAAAAGTCTTGAGAATGAAATCCTGGTAAGAATAGCATATGCTATAATATGTTGAATAGACATTTGATTGTTCTTGCTGTCTTTGAGGATTTAAAAAATATAATTGTTATATGCCTATGTTTATCCATCATATTTATAATGCAGCTCAAAGGGAATAATCATTAAATCATTGAAGGGAAAACTGGGGCTCCTTATGCTAAATTATTTGTTCAGAGTCACATGTTGAGTTCTTAGAAGAGCTGAGAGGGAAAAAGAAAAAGAAGCATGTAATTTTTCATTCCCAGTTTTCCTCTAAACTGATCCATTAAATATCAAATATGTAATATTTGACACTGATTTTTAACAATTACAAATTTAATATCTAAAAGAGTGTGAGCTCTGACAAACCACAGATTAGTGCTTAAAAAAATTCTTATGTACTATTTTTAATTTTACAACAGTGCTATTTCCTATAAGATTGTCAAGGAAGACCCTTTTGGGAAAAGTACCAGATTCCAGAGTGATATGAAAGAGGAAGTCAAAATACCCAGGAAAATATCCAAGAGCAAAAGGAAGCAGCATATAAAATAGCACTGTAGTAAGAACAAGCACAAAAGAATAAGCTATCAGCATAACTGAAGCAGAATAATAAAGAAAAAAATGGCATGATAAAAGAGGAATCGCACCCAGTGGGCAAAGGTTGCCAAACCTTTCTGTTAAGAACTAGCAAGGGAACATTTTAGGCTTTGCAGACCATAATGTGTATCTAGCAACAACCCAATTCTGCACTGTAGGTGAATGAAAGCAGCCATAGATAGTTTGTAAATGACTAAACATGGCTATGTTCCAAAAAAAACTTTGTGGACATTGAGATTTGAGTTATGCAGTATGTTCATGTGACAACCATTGAACAATGTAAAAATCATCCTTAGCTCGTGGACTGTACAAAAATGGTAGATTTCCACCCCTACTGTCATTGTAGGAAGTGGCGAGGACTTCTGATGAAATTCTCTGTGTGAGAAGCACTCATTAGGAGGGCTTTGAACCAAGGAGTGACCAGATCCAAATTTTATTTTCAAAGGATTGCTGTGGCTGCTCTGTGGATAGTAAACTCTTGGAGGACACATGGTAGCAAGGAAAATAGTTAGGTTCATCCTGTGAGATGATGAAGCCAGGACCAGGATGTGAGCTCTGGATGTGTTAAGAAGGGGGCAACCTTAGGACTTACTTAAAAGTAGATTGCAAGGTTTCACTGATGAATTAGGAATGGCATCCCAACACAGAAGTCCATAAGGAAGATGGAGAAGGGGAAGACTAAGATTCAGGGTCAGAATGTCCAAAGTAGTATTAAAAAAAAATTCAGGAATTTTTGGAAAATATTGGAAAAGATACTTATAAGCTATCAATTCCTTATAGCTGTATTTCTTGAGCACTTTTCTGTGAACACACATCATGACTACCCTGCACATCTCCCTGATTTGGGTAGGGCAGTTATTGTCATGACCACTCTAAAAATGAAGCAGCTGGACACAAAGAATTACAGAACTTGCTCAGAAGCGTCATTGGGTGCCTGGTGATAGAATCCTATAGGTCGCATGTTCTCCAACACCTTGGCCAGTACTCTTTCTACCACACCAATTTGCCTCTCCCTCACTCAGATGGATGTAGATGTGCAAACAAGGCAATGGCACTGAGTTACCAATGTTACAAGTCAATTATTGACAGAATTATTCAAGCTCTTGTGCTTGGTCACTCAGAGGGAAAAAAAACAAACAAACAATAGAAAAGTAATTTTCTGCTTCCAGATCAACTTTTCAGGATAGTGTTATTATCTAGGAAGAAACAAAGATTCAGTTACATAATTTTTGAGGACCTCTTTCTGGGGAGCAAGTATAATTCAACCTATTGGTGGAAAAAAGACAAAGAACCCATGTGGCATAACTAGAATATTTTGCACCTAACTTATATGTTCAATATACATTGTTCGCAAAGGTAATTTAAGGCTAGCAAAGAATGCTTCTGATTACTTGTTAATGATATCAGAAGGGATATGCTTCTGATTACTTGTTAATGATATCAGAAGGGATATCAAGGTCTGAACAACCTTGTCAGTATTTTTTAATGCATAGAAAAGCTTAACATTTAAGTAATGAACCCTTAAACTCTCAATTTTGGGCAATTAAGATCAGGGAGTACATTTTTCTTCAAGCTGGTAGATATTTTCTTCCTTTTCTTCTGTTGTATATTCCACTTTTAAGCTGTTTAGCTCTTTCTTTTGTAGTGGTTGATGACAATTCCTTTCTCTTTTGTAAACTATTGCTTCTGAGTCACTTTGGCAACTGGTTCCACTACAGTTTGAGGCTTTCCAATATTGACCGTGTAGGTTTTCGTGCTTTCTTGAATAGCTATTCCAAGGCAGAGAATTGGTTAGTAGAGTTTGGTAGGAAGCAATTGAAAAATAACTTGGGAAATTTTCTCAAACTCAAGAATGCTCTTGGCAAAATCCCATGATTTCAACTTGTTTCACTGTCATGCCATTCATGTTTATAAAGGAAGGTTGTTTTTTTATCGCCCAATAGCTCTGCTTTCTGATCTAACTTTAATCATATACCTCTTCCCCACTGCCTCACCCCACCCCAAGTAGGTTAGAAAAAATGTTGAGTCCCTATCAGTCAATAATGGCAGGAATTATTCAGCTTTGGGGTTACTATCAAGAAAATATTTGAAAAGTAAGTGTGACGCTGAGATCAAGAGCTAATTGAATGTAAAAGCAGTCCCTTATTACCAAGTTGAGAACGTTAACAGAATTATGGTATCTATAAACATCTCTTGTGTGAAAAGGGGATTAGCTCCAGAAACCAGGAGGAGGGGTTTTCAAAGTAATCCCATTTTGCTGGTATTCTAACATCAATATGTGAATGGATATCTGTGCTCTTGTCCTACTCCTAAATGTTTAGGGTTTAGACCCTAAAGATTTTTATAGTAAGTATAATTTTGCACTAAATATGTTTTCTAGCATGCAAACATTGAAAAAGAAAAGGATCAAGTACCCTAATAGATAACCAGTTCCTGGTGGGAAAATATAAATTTATTCTTCATCAGAGCCTTAATGATTATAAAATATTTTAAAAGATGAGAATCTTTGGATTTTCTTCAAACACACTATTCTTGCTTTTTTTCAGAGCTATCCTTTTCTATATTCCCTATATAATCTTGTTTATGAAATTAATAAACTGCCAGCGTCGTCCCTTTTTGGTCTTTAATGCTCGGGTTCTCCTAGATCGTGTTAAAAGCCCAACATATGCAATGTGTTCTTGGATAAAGATTTTAACTGTTCTTCTTTTTGAATGCCCCATTTGGTGACCTGTACATAAATATGTATTCATTTAGTAAATCAGGAATATTATGAGAACAAAGTAATGTAATTGAAATTATTTTCACTTAAAAAATGAAGAAGGAGAAACTCTAGAAACTTAGGTAGTTTAAACAAATACATTATTTGTATTTAATTTTCATAAAAGCCAACTGAAATATCTACACAAACACAGGAAATTGGAGAGAGAAGCATTTCAAAATAGTTAGCCTTCATGCTATACTTTCAAATGGAGAATTACACTGTGATTCAAACCATAGGGTTGAGAATTGTGGCCACTGTAGGTCAGCTTCCTTATTAGGCATTTCCACAGTGTATCCTATAATATTGAAGAGAAAAAAGCATAAATTTAACTTATTTAAAAATAAGGTTGTTGGGCGCCTGGGTGGCTCAGTTGGTTAAGCGACTGCCTTCGGCTCAGGTCATGATCCCGGAGTCCCGGGATCGAGTCCCATATCGGACTCCCGGCTCTGCGGGAAGTCTGCTTCTCCCTCTGACTTTCTCCCCTCTCATTCTCAGTCTCTCGCTCTCTAATAAATAAATAAAATCTTAAAAAACAAAACAAAACAAAAAAAAAACTTCCTTTTTAAAAAAAAAAAAAAATAAGGTTGTTGATCTAGTCATTGTGCTTCTTGATATTTACCCAAAGGAGCTAAGAACTTATGTCCACATGAAAAGCTGTAACCAATGTTTATAACAGCTTTATTTATAATGGCCAAACTCTGGACGGAACTGAGATGCCCTTCAGTAGGTGAATGGATAAATAAGCTGTGGTCCATCCAAATGATATAATATTTTTCAGCACTGAAAACAAATGAGCTATCAAGCTATGAAAAGACATGGAGGAATGTTAAGTGTGTACTCCTAAGTGAAATAAGTCAATCTGCAGATGTTACGTACTGCATTATTCCAATTATATGACTTTCTGGAAAAGGCAAAACTATGGAGACAGTAGAAATACCTGTGGCTGCTAGGGGTTGGAGGGAAAGGGATGAATAAGCAGGGCATAAAGGACTTCTAGGGCAGTAATAAAACTACTCTGTATAACAATATAATGGTAGATATATGCCATTATGTGCATGTCCAAAACCATGTAATGTTCAACACCAAGAGTGAATCCTAATGTACACTGTGGACTTTAGGTGATGATGATGTGTCCGTGTACATTCATCAGTTGTAACAAACGTATTACCTGGTGGGGGAATGTTGTTAATGGGTGAGGTTATGTATGTGTGTAGGGGGTGGTTAGAGGGTTTATATAGGAAATTGCTCTTTCTTCCTCTCAACTTTGTGGTGAACCGAAAACCACACTAAAAAAAAATGAAGCCTTAAGAAAGAAAAGAGGTTACTGTGGATCATAAACATAAGAAATTACAACTCTGTCCACTCTGTATGATGCTGCCTTTGACTCAGAGAGTTTTTGTGTGACTGCTGAAATAGAATGGGAGGGCCCCAGAATGTTTCATCTCTCTGGTCTGCCCAAGTCCTGTTCATAGCTAAGTAAGAGAAAATGGAAATATCTGGTGGGCATTCGGACATCCAAAATTTTGAAGGTAATCCTTAATTAAACCTTGTCACTCATATTTGCATATATTCACCCTGTCCTTCTAATCTTCTTGACTCAGCCATTTTCTAGGCAGAAAGTTATCATTATGTAATATTCCTAAAAATTAAATATGATTAACAGGCCCTTGGCCTGTTTTTGTATGGCTCATGAGGTAGTATGTTTTTGCAATTTTAGGAGGAGGGAAGGAAGGACAGAAGGAAAGGAGAGAGGAAGGAAGGGAGGAAGAGAGAGAAAGAAAAAGAGGGAGGGAGTAAAGTTATTAGGTTACTTTACTGTAGGACTTCATGCAAACTTAAAGGGAAAGAAGGAAGGGAGAGAGAAAAGAAAAGAAGAGAAGAGAAAAGAAAAAAGAAAGAGAGAGAGAAAAAGAAGTAGAGGAGGGAGGGAGGGAAGAGAGAGAGAGAGAGAGGGAAATAGAAGATAGAAACTGTGTTAACTGCAACACCTAAAATAATTATAGACTGGGGCACCTGGGTGGTTCAGTGAGTTAAAGCCTCTGCCTTTGGCTCAGGTCATGATCTCAGGGTCCTGGGATCGAGCCCTACATCAGGACGTCTGCTCAGCGGGGAGGCTACCTCCTTCTCTCTCTCTGCCTGTCTCTCTGCTTACTTGTGATCTCTCTCCTCTCTGTCAAATAAATAAATAAATAAATAATCTTAAAAAAAATAATTATAGACTCGCTCTTGAAAGAAAAAAAAATTGTCAACCCCTGGACTATAGAATCTATATTTTAAACTCCATAACATAAAATCTTTACATTCCTCATAGTAAGAATATCGATAATTGCTCCCCAAGGAAAATAGTAAATTTGTTTCTCCTCTGACGATATCAGTAGCATAATTTAATGCTATAGACAAGACTCTCTGAGAGGTTGTTTTGATCTTCTTGTGGTTGAGTCACTGACAAACATCAATTAAAAATATCACTCTGATACCAGTTTCCATTTGAGCAGTTTTCTTACATACTCTTCAAGGGAGAAGATGGTCATCAGCTTTTCTATCTTTTGTCTGATAGAATATTATGTTCTGCAGCACATAAATTGCTTTTGTTAGCATATTGTACATTTTGTACATATGATTTGTGCCCACTAGGATTCAAGAAAAGGCCCAATTTAGAAGGAAGGGCCTAATCTATACATTTCTCTTTAAAGCAGTGGAGGCACTGTTACTACATTTAATTTTAGAATAGGAAAAACCATCAGTTATAGAGGATATAGTCCTCTGTAAATTTGCCCAAATATAAAAACAGAGTTATAGAGTCATTAGAGGGAAATGGTCTTTCAATTTTGTGTGGACTCACCATGAATATTGTCCATGACAGAGAATTCTAAATAAATTATTAAATCAGAATGACAGAAGTGGCTGCCATTCAGGGACTGTAGCCTCAAGAAGTCAGTAACACATGGACACAATTGACCATGCCTTTCTTTAGGCCCAGACATTTCTGGAAACAGACCTCCATTATTTCTGGCTGGAACAATTTCAGCTTTAAAAGCATTCACAGTAAATTACTGGCAGCAAGTGAATATTTTATCTGGTTTGGGAGCAGTAAGAGGGTAAATGCACAAAAAATAGGTTAAAGTAATTGTTTTTGTTTGGCGTGGTTTGGTAAAACTGGAAGGATTTCTTAATCTTTCTTTTGTTTGTGCTCCGGGCCCTGTGACCTCTGCCCCTCCATTACCTCATTGGCAAAGTACTTGTATAGCTCTGAATTTTTACATAGCTTTCTTTCTCTTCACATAAGGACTGCCTCTCACATTCTGAAATGGATAGAGAAGTAAAGAGATGCCCTCTCCTACTTTTCCCCCAGTCCTTATTAGAGATGGTTCATCTAGATTGATTTCTAAACTGCATAAACTTATGGTGGGAATGAGCTAAGTATCATGACGATTTTATCAAATCGTCTGTATATCTCGCCACTAAGAAGGCTAAAGCCCTCTTGTTCTAAGGTAAGATCTACTTGGAAGTTGTGATTAAGAACATGATTTTTGAAACCAGATTCTAGATTAGAGTTCTGGATCTTCCAGGAGACTATGGGGAAGGTATTTATTATCTCCAAGCTTCAGTTTATTCACTTGGAAAATGGGAATATTAACACTTTCTGCAGTGATTCATTGTGTGAAACAAATGACATAAAGTATGCAATCTTGTGATTTAGTGGTTCCTTAATAAGTTTATTATTATTATTATTATTATTATTATTATTTAGAACCCTCTTCATCTTTTCTGTGCAAAGAAAGCATAACTGCATTAAAAATCTTAACCAAGTATTATTAAGTTTAATGTATAAATTTACCCCAGTTCCAAAAGCTCACCTATCATTCCTGGTACCTAGAATCTTTGTGGACTCTGGACCTTGCCTGCTCTATGGAAATATAATTCCCAGCTCTTTCTCCATTACATAGTTCAATGGTATTTAATCTATTTAGAAATAGAACTTTTCCAAGTGAAATCATACATGTAACCCCAAAATATAATACAGTCAAAGGAGACGTTACTCTAGTTTACACAGGAGTGGAGCCCAAAGCTTCACCTGTGAATAGTGTCTGAGGACTCTGAATAGTGTCTGGGGGCCCCAGCCTTCCATCAGCCCCTTAGGAAAACCACTGGTATAGTGAGTCTTCCAGAAGTTAGCTCAGTGTCCAGGTTTACTGGAGAACCAGCTCTCCCACTGTGTAACTCAATTCCTATCCCTACACACAGAGACCTACAATCCAGGCTCTGCTAGCCCAGCCTTTGCTTCCTCAGTTTGAGGTGAAGGCAGAAAAATTTGGGGATATAGTTTATATTGGAGTCACTGGAGGTTCGATGATATTTTAAGAAGTTTCCCAAGTGAGAGAGATGCTACCTCATTTGAGAATCACTGCTATCAAGGACAAGATGGTCACAGGCTTCCTAACTCTTGAGTTGAAGGGAATAAACTCACTCTCTAACTTAAGTATTTGAAGACAGTTGTTTAACAACTACTTTTGAAACTGAGAACTAGAAAAGAATAACAAAAATCTGTGCATTTTAAAGAAAGCTCAAAGTGGAAAAAGAATCTTCTACGTTTCAGAGAACTGTTTTCTAAACACTCCATTACTTATTTTTCATCACAAACACAATTCGTGTTTTGTTGTTGTCACTGTTTTCATCTTGATATTGCTCAGGTGGTAGGGAGTCTTGTTCAGTGTATTTTGAAAGGAGGAAGATGTGAATGGGATGCTTTACCCTGGCTCCTTCTTTTTTTCAGTTTAAATAATTATCTCCTTAGAGAGTCCTCCCTCAACCACTGAATTCATAGTATTGAACAAGCCATTCCCCTTTACACCGAGCTGTTAATTTTCTCTATATCACTGATTTCTATATATTTTTACATTTATTTATTTATGAACTTATTTATTGGCTTGTTAGTTCTTTCCACTTATAGAATTTGCTCCATGAGTGAAGGGACTTTGTCCTTTATCAAAGCCATTTTGGCTTGTAGTAAATACTTATCACATGAAGAAGGAATGAATGAACTAGTTAAGTGAGCCCTCACATTGAACTACCATTAAGATAACTCTTTGGGGTGAGAAGAGTGTGATAAAGGAAAAATTCTCTCAGCAGCAATTTAACTCCAAAGTTGAAGTAATCAGATTTCCTATTCTCCATTTCTCCCTTCTGAGTTGTGTCATTTTAGAATTGAAGATATCATCCCAGTCCCAGATGCTCTGAAAGGACTACAAGTTCAGCCATACCATTGCCATATGGATTACATATGATACTATTAGAAAATTTGTAATTGGGTCAGTAAGACTTGGGGAACAAGATTGGAACAAGATTGTTCCTTTATTTTCAGAGCACACAATTTTGTGTGATTTTTTCCCCTTCTAATTGTTGACTCATTTCTGTAGTATGGGGGAAATCATGCAAATGTTATGCTTCATTTTCCTTCTAATAACTCAAAATAATTATTCACTGACAAAAACACAGGCTTAGCAGCACATGAAATAATACAGAATCAGGTCTCATTGCATATGTAGAAGGTCCAATTTAGGCAAAAGTTATTTCTGGCAATGCATGATTCTGAATTCTCAATGTCCAGGTTTTGGATGTTCTTAAACTCATTAATGTTAAGAATAATTTTCCTATCTTTCAAAGCAGATGTAGGAGTTAACATTATAGAAATTGCTGAAAGTTGGTGAACAGTATTGATTTGCACATATACTCCCTGTCTCTGAAAAAGAATTACAAGTGATTTGCACAGTAAATGTCTTTGAGGGGAGGCTCCCATTTTGGTTATGGTTGGTTATATTCAAACCCTTTTATTGCATGGGAAAAAGTTGTTTAGAAGGATAATTGTTTCAAAATATCCCAATGCACATTGTATCTCTTTAACGTTAGAAATATCGCCAATACACAAAGCGTCTGGAATGTATGTTATAATTAACGTTCAATGACAGATTTTAAAAACTACCCAATTTAAAATAAAAAAAAATTGGGTAAAAAAACTGTAGTTCATAAAATTAATTTTTTGCTAAATGTTAATAGGTGTTGGGTTAAATCAGTTTAAGGAACTTTGGGTTAAACCGTGTTAAAAAAGTTACTTTACTGTAGGACTTCATGCAAACTTAAATATGCTAATAGGCATTGTGAATATTAAGGCAAGTATAAAGTTTGCATGATTTACCAAATTCATACCAAAGACAACTTTCTTTTTCAAACAACAATGGGATTTTTTTTTTTCTGTATTTTATGAAGTTTTGACATCATGCGGGACCTTGCCAATAGTCTTTGACAGACTGCTTCTCCCTGATGGAACTAATTCCTAAGACAGTAAACTTTCTAGCTGCCTCAGCCTGCTTAGGCTACTAAAAGTAGCACAGACCAGGTTGCTTCTAATCAAGAGAAATTTCTTGCTCACAGTTCTGGAGTCTGGCAAGTCCAAGATCAAGGCACCAGCATGATCCTGTTCTAGTAAGGACCTTATTCCTGATTCATAGCCGGCAACTTCTCCCCGTGTTCTCATGTTGTAGAAAGGGAGAGGGAGCTCTCTGGGATCTCTTTTATAAGAAGACTAATCCCACTCATGAAGGCTTCGCTCACATGACCTAAGTCTTTCCCAAAGGCCCAACCTCCCAATATCGTCACATTGGGGGTTAGGATTTCAACATACTAATTTAGAGGGAACACAAACATGCAGACCATAATACCTGCAAACATGTCTGTCATAGACAAACATATTCCTTATCTACATCCCAGCCACCTATTTTTTCTAACTCTCACCAGCCCAGTATTTTCCCTGCCCCAGATTACCCCAGGGCCAGGTAGTGGACAGCTCTGGACCACCTGTATAGCCTTTAGCCTGCTGAAATTACTCAAACTAGCCAGTCCTAAGACAGTGCTGATGCTTAATCTTCCTTGTATCCTCTTTCCCCTGGAGAACACAATGAAAGCTCTGGCCCCCTACTCTGGACCAAACCTGCGTTTCCCTATGTAGCCCTGTATGAGCTGATGGGCCCTCTTTTGGACACACCAAGCAATAAAAACTCCCTCCAGTAGCATTGGCCTCTGTGTGTCATCACTTAGTCGCCCCTATAAGTTGAAATATCACAGGTACTATTAGGTTAAGTAGTGTGTTAAACAGTTTGGTCAACACTGGTTGAGTAAAAAGGAGCATAAACTTTGGAGTCACCTTGGGTTCAAAGCAAGTCCTGCTTCTTACTATCTGAAGTATCATGAGTTAACTTCCGCGAGCAAACATTCCCTCATTTGTAAGAAGGAAAATATAGTAATAATCTCTCAGAAAATTGAAAGTGAAAATCTCTCTTGAAAATTGAATAAGATAGAATATGTAGAACACAGTTTCTGGGAAAGCTAGGACTTCGGTGTCTAAGTATATACATAAACTCGGTATGTAAATAGAGGCACATCCCAAAGAGCAAGTAAAGTTTCATATTAGCCATTTATCATCCTTGAGATATGAAAAAGTCATATTATTTTGCCCTTAAATAAAATCAACCAGTTTTTAAAGACAATTCTAAGATTGCTGCCTGTGTCTTCGGTTTTGCTTAGTTTGGCAGCAGAAAGAAACAGAAGTCAGGTCTTTTTAAGATCAGTTTCATATTTTTATACATTCTACCAACTGACTGGTCCCTAGACCTGTGTTTGTTCACTGAAAGGAGGACCCCACAGTGTAGCAAATTGAACAATTCAAAGTATCCTGTAAAGAAAACATTTTCTTCTTAACTCTACGAGTTACAAAATTTTATTCCTCTGAAGATGGATTTCAACTAATATACTTGTGACCTTTTGGTTGGTTAGGGAGCTAAGCCATGCTCAGATCTCTATGCAGCTAGTCAGGCTTTGTGCATTTTAATGATCTAAATTTAACTCAACTTCCAACAAGTGAAGAGTCTAAAAATGAAATATACCAAATAAAATACCGTCATAAACTGTATAATGCCATTCTTAATTAGGACACCTCATAATTAGGCAGGCAGTATATCGGCTTTTCTGGATATGGGTTTTATTTTAAAATCCTCCATACCAGATCTGCCACAAGGAAAAGGATATTTTCCAATGAAAGTATGATCCCTTTTGTTGAATTTTTCTTTTAGATAGCTTCTTGGTAATGCTTTATGGGCAGCCTGTACTTTGTATCTCTTTATGTACTCTTTCTGATGCTACCAAGAATTGCCCTCTGGGACACTATGACATTTCACTGGGGCATTTGAGTAATAATTTTTATGTGGTCTGCTAAGGGGATTGGATTTACATAAGAGTTAACTCCTTACGCAGTCATTGATAATAGATTTAATTACATTGACTGCCATTTCTGAGCCTTATTGCTAAGATAAAATTCATGTTGTTACAGCATAATCTTTATTAAAATGTTAAAAGCAATGATGAGTAATACCAAGGACCTGCATTTATAAGGTATGAGTGTCCAGGGGTAACACATATTCATTTCCTTGTTCAACAGATGCTCTTCCCTGTAAGCAATCCTACACATTTTTATTTCAGTATACCACATTAACCTTTTTCAATTTGGTTTGCAGTGAGAGACACCTGCATATGTATAAACTTTTAAGCTTGATGTATTGCTTTTCTTGCAAACAAGTCTTTAGGTCACATTTGCGAGCAATCAGACAGATATATACAGGCTGGCATTCACAAAGCCGTCCAATGGATAATTCTCCTTAAGAAATGTGAGCAAAAAGTTGTCATTCTTCATGCAGTGAGAGAAAATCATCTCCGTTCTATTTGTGGCACGCACCGGCAGCTTTGTATTAACAATGTTCACAACGCACCCACCTCATGAGATGTTATGAGGATAAGTAAGACCATCTTTGCAAAGTGCTGTGTTTATATCGCGCCTCTTCCCAGAATACTCCCGGAAGTGCTGCAACTATTGTCACTGAAGTTAACCGTACCCATCCCGTTCATCTCCAAGCAGGGCACACAAGTGCAAAGCCAAACTGCAGAACCTCAGCCTAATCAGGGTAAACAGAAAGGTTATTGGTGTAGAAAATAAATAAGTAAAATCTGAGAATTCCAATGTAGAGAAATACAGGAGAGCAAATGAAGTTACCCCCATAATCATCAGTGTTTATGATGAGAAGCTTTTAGATTCTATACTTGGCAGTCATGTGAAGAAAGACACCATTTTAAAATGAGTTAATTGCCTCCATTAGAGCATGGGGTAGAATTAGAATCATAGAAATGTAGAATAACAGCATCTGGAAATTGGAGAAATCTTATAGCTTCTGCAGGATTATTCGCTGTGTTCTCCTGGAAAGGTCAAAGAGACTCCAAGTGTGTGCGGAAGAGGTGGCAGTGAAGAATCGAGGGCCCTCCTCTTCTTGCTGCTAAATTTGGGCTGGACAAAGCAATGAGAAAACAATGAACAGATACTATGACCACAGAAGCAAGGAGCCCAGATGTTACCCTTTCCTCACTGATCAGCCGTACACAGAGACACAGACCTGCGCACACAGAGTAGCTGAGATACGAGCCCTTCTGATGGTCTGTTACTACCATGATCCAGCTATTTGTGACTTAGAGACAGCAACTGCTAGCCCTCAGAGCTCAAATGAGTCTTACAATAAATTATATTTTTTGTCTTCTATTCAAAAGTAATTTACACATTTCACACCATTGTGTGTCATTGTATTTATTGTTTCCTCTCTTTTTACTGCCGTATTTTTTTCAGAGTAATCTAGGTAAACATCTCTGGGTTTGTTGTCCTGCTGTTCACACATCAATTTAGAAAGCTGTTGCCAGGAGGTTAAAAGCAGAAGGATCCAACCGTGAGGGGGAAGAATTAGTCAGTGGAAGGTCAGTAAACACCAAAAGGAGCAGAGAGGAATTATGACAAAGGAGTCAAAGCGACAAGTAGATAAATGGATCAACTGTGTTTTTCTTTACCCTCTCCTCACTGTCCCCAGTATAAAAATGAAATTTCTTCTTCCACCATATAGGTCTAGGGATGTTTTTCATTTGACTAGAGAATGTGCAGGCACTTTCCAGTTGGAGACATAGGGAGGAGTCTGTTTCAGAAGTAAAATGATTTTTCTTATGGTTTCTGGAATGGCTCTAACAGAACGTGTGGGGTGCATGTTCTTTCCAGATACCCCATCTTGTTTTGCATTTTCAGGTTCTCTCACTAGCATTATACATGGGTTGCCAGTGTCTCACTCACAGCACGGGTGTAAAATCTAAATTATAGAAGGGCCAAATGACCACAACAGGAGTCAGCTCCACGTAAAGGGTGGGTGGCTATTTACAGTCAAAACATCCCTTTCCTAGGTCTCAGCTACTTAAAAAGCCAAGCCAGCCTGATTGGTTCCGTATGTCATGGATTGGGGTGGGTCTGAAGGTTTGTGCATTAACCTCCAGAAATTTCAAATCAGACATGCCACAGTGCATTCGTTCGTGTTATGAACTGTGGGTGGTTTTAGATGGGCTTTTCTTGATTTTTATAACACTATCCTCCTACTGGAGATTCTGCTACTGTTTCTACAGTCTGGAGAAAGGACTATGCTTTGGTGCTTTCCTTGACTTTGGCTGTTTCACAAAGAAACAAAACATTACACTTTGATGCATATTTGAGAAGATAGTGAAATAACAATAGACTATTTTTTATTACAATAGAGTATTTAACTGATAAATTATAATGGAATTACTTAGAAATTATATATTATATCCACACTTATACCAAATTAATACATCATGATTAAAGGTCTTATGATGAATGCCAAATGAATTAGTAATGATGGTCTTTATGCATAACCCTTTAAATTATACGAGAGTATATTTGTACCAAATAATTTAAAATAAGAATGAGAAATTGAAGTTAAGTTGCATTTTTTTTTAAAGATTTTATTTACTGATTTGAGAAATAGAGAAAGCAGAAGCAGAAGGAGGGGCAGAGGGAGAAGCAGACTCCCCACTAAGCAGGGACCCTGATGCAGGACTCAATCCCAGAACTCTGAAATCATGACCTGAGCAAAAGGCAGATGCTTAACTAACTGAGCCACCCAAGAGCCCCAGTTAAGTTGCATTTGTAATAACAAAGATTGCATATTTTTTATTTCTGATCTTTCTAGGGCTCTATTTTTGTTTAACAATTTTTCATTGCATGGTAGCTTTTATATAACAATGAAAGCCAGTATATTATTAAATAAATAAGCAAATTCCAGTAAATAGTTTATGGCGAGACAAAAATCCCCAGTGAGGAAATAAACTGCTATTTGTATATATATACCACATCCTCTTTACCAGTTTGTCTATTGGTGGACACTTGGGCTGTTTCCATAATTTGGCTATTGTAAATAATTCTGAAATAAACATAGGGGTGTATATATTTTTTTTCAAATTAATGTTTTCATATTCATTGGATAAATACCCAGTAGTGGAATTACTGGATCATCTGGTAATTCTCTTTTTGCTTTTTTTGAGGAGCCTCCATATTGCTTTCAAAGTGGCAGCACCAGTTTGCATTCCCACCAGCATTGCACAAGGGTTCCTTTTCCTCCACATCCTCACCAACACTTGTTTCTTGTGTTTTGATTTTAGCCATTCTGACAGGTGTGAGGTGCTATCTCATTATGTTTTCGATTTGCATTTCCCTGATGATGAGCGATGTTGAGCATCTTTTTGTGGGCTTTTTGACTACCTATATCTTCTTTGGGAAAATGTCTGTTCATGTCTCCTGCCCATTTTTAAATTAGATTTTTGTGGAGGAGTTTTTTTGGTATCAAATTGTTTAAGTTCTTTATATATTTTGGATACTAACCCTTTATTGGATATGTTGTTTGCAAATATCTTCTCCCATTCAGGACTATTCTAGTTTTGTTGATTTTTTCTTTTGCTGTCCAGAAGCTTTTAATTTTGATGTACTCCCAATAGTTTATTTTTGCTTTTGTTTCCCTTGCCTCAGGAGACATATCTAGAAAAATGTTGCTATGGCCAATGTCAGAGATATTACTGCCTGTGCTCTCTTCTAGGATTTTTATGGTTTCAGGTCTCACATTTAGGTTTCTAATCTTTTTTGAGTTTATCTTTGCATATGGTGTACAGAAGTGGTCCAGTTTCACTCTTTTGCATGTAGCTGTCCAGTTTTCCCAACACCATTTGTTGAAGACACTGTCTTTTTCCCATTGTGTATTCTTGCCACCTTGGTAAAAGATTAATTGGCCAAAGTAATATTAATTTAAATGAGTAAAATAATGCAGCTGTTAAACTAGGATGACATTTAATACCATATATTTCCATTCCTCCTATTCAAGACTTGGGAAAACCACATCAGAGAGAGGAAAGGTAAAAATTCCCAACTAACACAAAAAGATAATACATCTGAACCTCCTTCCTTCCCTACTATAAGTGGCAAAGTTGAGAGTAGGGAGTGGTGATGGTAACCAACTTCCAACGTGTGGAAGACTTATCAGATCTTCACTTAATTATCCGGTCACAGTTCTGATATGCACTCCCAACCTTCAGCCCTGTACAACAGCTTCCAGCAGTCCATAACATTTCATTGATGAATAACTTTTTTCCAAGTCAATTTTTTCATCAAAAATCCACTCCACCTAACTCATATTCTGTGGAATGTAAATATTGAAGGATAATAATAAATCAACCTAATATGAATGGCACTTCAGTGCTAGAAACATGTTTCTTAAAAACAGTCCTCTCATATTCCTTACCCAGAGGGACAAATGGCCCTAGGATTTCAAAAAATTTTTAAAGATATTATTTATTTATTTTGGAGAGAGAGAGAGCAATCATGGGAGGGAGGGTCAGAACAGAAGGAGAGAAAGTCTTAAGCAGACTCCTTGGTGAGGCACAGAGCCCAAGGCAGGGCTCCATCTCATGACCCTGAGATCAGGCCCTGAGTGAAACCAAGAGTCAGATACTTAACCAGCTGCACCACCCAGGAGCCCCTACAATTTCAGAATTTTAATTAGAACAGTCTAGGTATTCTTATACTGAGAATCCTCATCACCGATCATTTAAAAATGGTTTCTTTCAATGTAAGCTTAGTCCAGAATTTATTATTTTGACTCTATCCAAAGATATTGTATTGTTCATGTTTCTTTATTAATTTGTTAATTTACATTATTTAGTTATTTCACTTAGGGCCCCCCAAATGTTCACATAATTCAATGAATATACAGCATGTATTGGAAATGTCCTGGATTTCACTGTTTTGATTTTTATATAAGCCAGTCAAGTAAAAATAGCAACTCTAGTTGAAGATTATCATCACGGCATGAGAAACCAAAATTTCCTGCCAATTTTTTGGCAATGTTTGGGCTTTTCAGTATTCTGAAGAAGTTTTGTCATAAAGTAGTCCATGGATTACTTGAAAGCAGTTAGTGTTAAAATGTTTTCTGTAACTTGTCCCTAAAAACAAAATATGGGGAAAATTAGTAAAATGGTGGAATTTCAGGAGCAAAGTTGGGAATTTTAATTAAATAACCTCATGAGTTCTAGAATCTCAGCAAAATAACTTTTTCCCCATTCATTTCTCTTAATTTGAAAATTTTAATCTACATGAGTATATCTCAGATTTGGGGGAAAGTCATATATATATATATATATGCCACATATATATGACTCTTACCATTATTTAGAAAGAACATTCCTTTTTGTAACTATTTGGTATAGAGACTCAGATGTCAGAAGGGAGTGCAGAGTGTTTTATAATATTACTGAATCTTATAAACCTTTATTATCTGAAAAAATCACACTTGATGTTTCTTCCAATAAAAGTCTCTGGCATGTCAAGGGGAAAAACACTTCTATCATATTATCAAAAAATAAAAACGATTAAAACACCTTAATTTAAATGAATTGTCAACCATTTCTTAGGATGGTATCCATTTGATATTAAGACATGGGTAATGTGAGCCCTTTGGCTTGCCTAATTACTGGAGAGTAGGTCAGTTTTGCTTAAATTGGAAACAAAAGATATGGGAGGGGAAACTATGGTTGGAAATTTTAGTCTTAAGACTTGCAAAAGTACCATAAGTAGAAATCATTTTTCTCTGTTATCACATGACATCTGCCAGTTATTCTAACATGACTATTCTCTGAAAAATGCCCTTGTCTTCACCAGAAGGTTTTACTATGGTTATTCTTTTGGACTTCATTCAGTTGAAAACACTAATGGGTATTCAGTGTGGAGGCAAACCTGTTTTTGATGATTTTGAAGAGAAAAAAAAACCATTTATAAGAAATGAATATGATATTCCAGAGATTATAATCTGTAGTATCTGGCCAAGGAGAGATCATATACACAATACATTGGAAATTATTCACACACATAGACATTAATGTAAAAAAAAAAAAAAACCACACTACGTAAAATACAGAAGAAGAGAAAGAAGAAGGGAAGTTAGTACAAATACGTGGGTAGGTTACAGATGAGTACAAGGCTCTGGGCTGAGAATGGCCATCTCTCTCCCATCTCTGAATCCTGAGAGGTAAACAGGCTCATCAGGTGGAAACCAAGAAACAGAAATTGACAAAACTC
This sequence comes from Nasua narica, assembly GCA_028533885.1. NCBI lineage: Eukaryota > Metazoa > Chordata > Mammalia > Carnivora > Procyonidae > Nasua > Nasua narica. Next base: position 7,769,576 of record CM052807.1, read on the forward strand.
ACCCAAGGGAATTAATAAAGAAAGGCTACTTGGAAGTAAAAAATAACTTTGATTCAAATGGAAGCGTCTTAGGACCTGAGATGTTTCACCTCCAAAAGATGACCTCTCAAACTGAAAATGAGAAGGTCACATAAAAATACATCAGTAAGTAGTAAGGCAGATGATATGAAATTTTTATAAAATTAGTTATGATTTGCTCCCCAGTGGCTATTGTAAGAAAATCAATACTATTTAAATGTCTGTAGGGGACAAGCTAAAGAAAACTTAAATCTCATCACAGCTAGAAAACCACTTGATTCCTCCTTCTCTGAGGCAGTTTGTCTCCCAAGGTCAAGGTTAGAGGAACTTGCTCGGCAATGAGGCTTCCCCAGGAGAGCAAACAATTGCGTCTAGGTACTTCAATTCAGCCCCTTTCACTAACTACAATCTATTCAATATATTTTATTCAGTAGGTTTCAAAAACTTCATCCAGACAAATTCAATAAATGCAGAATTGTCTTGCACAGAAATTATACTTGTTTGCATAGCATATCCATTCGAAAATATGGCTAAATGAGGTTTCCAGCAGTGTCTGCTCTAGGAATAGTTTCAAATTCATTTGGTACTCTTTTGCTTCTGCTCTTCAATATCTTCAGGAAGATAATCTCCATTCTAATCACACTTATAAGCTGATGACCGTGTGTTTCCCTGAATATGTGTGGTAACTGGACTGTATGTCTAATCTTAGGATTTTCTCAGCTGAACTGTAAGAAATCCATTGCCCAAACTGTTCATGTTGGTTTTCTTACTTTTGTGACTTATGAATCCTTATGGAATGTGAATTCCTGTTCTCATCTCTAAAACAAAAGTGTATTTTACATTCACACACAAAGCCAGTGTGATCTTTTGCTCAGTCAAATAGGTGATCCATTTAAGCCACAATATAAAAGTGATGAACTAGTGGGTCTGCCCTATAACTACCCCATTCTTATTTGAGAAGTACATATACTTCTCTTGTCTCTTGCTTTGTCCACTACTTCTCAAGTACATTATTATTATTATTATTATTATTATTTTCAGTTAGCCAACATATAGTTCATCATTGGTTTTTGATGTAGTGTTCAACTATCTGTTAGTTGTGTGTAACACCCAGTGCTCATCACATGATGTGCCCTTCTTATTGCCCATTACCAAGTTATCCCATCCAAGTACATCTCAGTAAACTTTTAAAGGGTTATGTGGTATATAAGACTACATGATCATCTTTTCATAAATCTATTCAGAGGATTAGTTTCCTCTGGTCTTTTTCTTTTTCTTCTTTGGATTTCCCTGTCCCTCTCTTTCCTGCTTTTCATATCCTTTCCTCTCTCCCTTCCTCTCACTTCTTCTACTATTCCATTCCCCACTCATTTCATAATTTAGGATTTACTCTTTCCTTAATTTTCTACCATGGCTGGGGCTGGTTATTGGTGATACTCTTATAACAAAGCTTCATTAAGCACTCGATCATACCTCTCTGAGAATCTCTGCAACTCATCATCTGCCCTCATTCACACAGGGCCAGCTTTGGTTCCCATCTTCCTCATCTCTAAGCTAGTTACCGGCCACCTAACTCCTGCTCTGGTGCCTTTTGTCCACCCTCTGCACAGCAGGCAGTGAACTCTGTACACTGAACTATCAGTCTCTCACTAGCTTAAAATCCTTTAAAAATCAACCCTCATTTAGGCATGTTAAAATTGTGCAGCTGCTGTGGAAAACAGTAAGGCACTGCCTCAAAAAATTAAACATAGAATTACCATATCATCCAGCAGTTGCCCTTCTGAGTCTATATCCAAAGGAAATGAGATCACTGTCTCAAAGACATACATGTATTTTCCATGTTCATTGCAGCATTATTCACTATAGCCAGAAGTTAGAAGCAACCCAAGGGTCCAGCAACTCAAGAACAGATAAGCAAATTCAGATCTATGCACACAGTGGAATATGAGTCACCATTAAAAAGGAAGGAAAACATGGCGCATCCTATAACATGGCTAAATCTTGAAGCCATTGTGCTAAGTGAAATCAGCCAATTAAAATGGAAGAACAAATACTTCGTGATTCTACTTCTAGGAAGAACCTAGATTAGTCAAGTTCATAGAGACACGAAGTAAAACGGTGCTTGCCAGAGGCTTGGTAAGGGAGGAATGAAGAGTTTTATTTACTGGGTACAGAGTTTTGATTTCACAAGATGAAAAAATTCTGGAGATGGATGGTGGTGATGGTTGCACAACAGTGTGGACGTACTAATGTCACTAAACTGTGTGCTTAAAAATGATTAAAAAGGGGGCGCCTGGGTGGCTCAGTTGGTTGGGCGACTGCCTTCGGCTCAGGTCATGATCCCGGAGTCCCAGGATCGAGTCCCAGGATCGATCCCGGGCTCCCAGCTCCACAGGGAGTCCGCTTCTCACTCTGACCTTCTCCCTTCTCATGCTCTCTCTCACTCTCTCTCTTTCCTAATAAATAAATAAATAAAATCTTTAAAAAATATATTTAAAAAAAATGATTAAAAAGGCCACGTATGTTATGTGTATTTTATGACAGTACAATAAGTCAAACCTCACTGCCTTTACCAAAAGCCCAAATTCCTTACCAAGCCATAAGCTACTTTGTGCCCTCATTCCTCCAAGCCCTGATCATAATGTCCTTCTGCCTAGAAAATCCCACTCTGCCAGCCTACCCGTGAGCTTTCCTTGACAATCCAGAGCAGAATATATATTGCTGTCTCATGGAGACCCAATGGGTCTTTGTTCTCATGAGCCCTACAACGTGCACACTGTAAAATCTCTGAGAGGTTTATCCTAATATCTCCCCCAAGACAGGGTTAATTTCTCAAATGCAGAGTAATTTTTGTCTGGTACAGAGCAAGGGTTATTTCATACACATCAAATTAATGAATGAATGTTAGTCTTGTACCATGTAGAACATTTTGTAAGAATTACCATATGTCCGGTTTACTATTTTTCCTTTAAAGGGAAATGATGGGTTAGCCTGGTGATGGATATTAAGGAGGGCATGTATTTCATGGAGCACTGAGTGTTATACACAAAAAATTAAAACACTACATAAAAAAAGGGGGTTATGATAAAAAGGTAGTTCCCACCAGTGAAATGTTGGAAGGATTTTGAAATAGTAGAATTAAGAATGTTTTCATTTAAATTTGATTGAGCTCATATAAGCACTTCCTTTCCTAACACCATATGGACATTTTCTTTCGGTAGATTTTGTTAGTCATCAGTAAAGTATTAGGAGTAATCCAGCATCTTTGACCGTTCCCAAGGAAATGGGCATTATAAGATATCACTGTATATTCCAAGTTCTCTTAATAGTAGAGACAATCACTTTCCAATATCTCATCTTACAAGTAGTAAGAAAAGTATCAGAAAAGTATCAGAAAAAGTATATCAGAAAAACTGATAGATCAGTTTTTTTTTCTGATCAAGTATCAGAAAAACTGATAGATTATTCCAATCATCATAAAAAGAAGGCAATAGATATATGAGTGGGAGATTTGACAATTTCTTTTTTAGCCCATTATTTTATGCACCTATCAAACTTTCTCACCATGATATTCTACAGTAGGGTTGTTCTCATAAACACTAAACCCATCACTGAGGGTTTGTTGAGCATCTATTACATGTTCTGCCCTGTACTTGACCTTGGGGAGAGGAGTGAGGGGTATATAAATATGTAAAAGGCCCAGTCCATGTTCTCACAGTTTATCATCTAAATGTTGCAATCACTATCAAACACATTTATGAAAGGCATAACAAGATTAAACTCTGGGATTTTGATATCCCAGACAAATACTAAACGGTATCTATAAAACAAAATATATGGATTTAGCCAAACAATAGAGAAAATAAAACTAGGGAGGATTAGGATACCATCTGCTTGAATTATTTTAAGTTAATATTAGTCCACAAGCAATTAAGTGTTGCATTCAAAATCTACCTTGCCCATTAAAAGATGTATCTCTTTGTAAATAAGAAAACAAAAAATCATATTATGTATGGACCATTAGATAGCTATGGGTCATGCTAGTAAATAGCCATGTGGCCTTAATCTGTCTCTTGAAAGGAAAATTACCTTTTCCACTCTGTATCTCAAAATAACTAAGCACTAGTATAGAACTTAAGATTACTAAAGCAGATATTATCTTTTGAGGACCTCAAAGGTGCCTTAAAAACCGTGCACGTTTTAGTGTGTATTTCCTATATTTGAACAGGCAGCAGGGTCCATAGATGACCAGAATTGCTCCACTGAGCATCTTCTGCTTTCTCCCCTTCCTTTAAAAGAGAAATTTGAGTTCCTCGCAGAGGAGATAGTTATCTGCTTTTCTCTGTCAATACCACAATTAACATGCCTCTAAATGACTTTTTTGCATAATGTCTAAAGCAACATGGACAATGAGAGACAAACTGGCAGGCAGACAGACAGACTTGGGCACTTCTGTTTGCTGTGTTCTGATCCCTTCTGTCCCAGCAGAGCAAACTCTCTAGTTAGTATACTTGATCCACTTTCTGAGGACTATAGGCATTTTCTCCTTATATCCTCATATACCAGGAAAAAGGGGAAGGGGTATGTTGAAATAAACATTATTATTTATTTCTATTTGAGCAAGAGATATTTCAACCTGTTGGGAGTATCCATTTGTCATTCTTTAAATAATAACATTAAATTTTTATTATAATGTAAATAGCACTTAGTTTGTTCTAGACTTGTGTTGTTCACTTTATACGTATTGCCTCATTCAATCCTTGAAAAAACCCTGTGAGGTGGATTTTGCCCATATCTCCAGCTAAGGAAACTTAGACTTGAAGAGATTAAATAATTTGCCCACAGCCATACAGCTAGGAAACAGATGAGTTTGGGGGGGATTTAAACCCAGACTGATGCAACTTCAAGTCCTGAGTTCTTTGAAGCCACTCTTTCCTTCTATGACAAATCACGTTTCTTCATTCATTCAGTAAATACTATTGAATGACTGATTATTCTAGGTAAGTCTTTCATTGGTTATCTCTCACATCTGTCTACTTATTTCCATACATACTTTGCCTCCTTTAGAAACTACCTGAATTTCTTGCCTAGAGTACAATAGTAGACTCCTAATTGGTTCCTTCTTCACTGTGTCCCTGGTCTTCATACCTTGAAACCTTTGAGCTCTTCTGACTGCTCTAATGCCAATTTAGTTTTTACCTTCTTAAACCTTGCATTCCCAGAGTATTGGAAAAAAAACTGGAACATAGTGGGTGCCCAACACATATCTGTTGGTGAATGCATGAATGGATCGCTAGAGGGAGGGAAGGATAGATGAAGACAAACATGAAAATGTATGATTCTTGCCCCTAAGAAGGTTATCAGACAAAAGGAAAGAGAACATATAAACCTATTACTGTAACCCAAGATGGAAACTCAAGGCCTTTATGATAAACAATACCAAAATCATCTCTGTGTTAATGCCACCTGTTCCCTTATTTCTCTTGCCCTCCAGGATCTAGATGTGTAGCACCCCTAACGATAGTTGGGAGGCCTATAAGCAGTGGAAGAGGGAAGGAAAGATGACTGTACCTTGGAGTCAGGGATCAGTGGCCAAGGGAAGCAGGTAGAAAGAAAAAGGAAGGGGGAAAATAAGTAACATAATAAAGAAAAGATGAGAACACCCAGGAGAAATTCTTGAGATATACCTACATTTATGAAGCAGAGGAAGGAAAGAATAGCCAGTAATGGAGAGGACACAACCAAGGGTCAGAGAGAGAAATGAGGAGACACAAAGACAAAATAATCATGCAGTTCACATAGAGATATTTACTTTGAGTCTGTGTGCCAGGCACTAGTCTTGGTGCTGAAAACAGAGTGATGAAAAAACAAAAATACCTGCCCACTGCACTCACAGCCTAGTAGAAGAGAAGGGCACTAAGTAAGAGTAAGTCAAATATATTCTGTGTGACATAAGGACTGCTGATAGCAAAATAAGACTGGGAGAGATGACGTGTCCGGGATGCGGTCTTTCAGCTTCTCCGCAGGTGGTAGGGGACGACCTCAGGTAACCCACCGAAGCCTGACGTGAGGAAATCAGCCATGCTGTTCCCTTGAAAGAGCATCTGGACAGTGGAAACAAAAGGCAAGCATGAGGCTCTGAAGCAGGAGTCTGCTTGGCATGACCCGGACGACCAAGGAGGCCAGTGGGGATAGGTCAGAATGAAGGATGGTGTAATAAGGTGAGAGTAACCTTATTGTTGTGCAACCTATTATAAGATCTGGCTTTTACTCTAAGTGAGACGGGAAGCTGTTAGACAGTTTCTAGCAGAGTGATCTGCTGCAATTTACCAGAATCATGCTGGCTGGCTTTTCTGTTGAGAATTAAGAATAAGGGTCAAGGGCAGAAACAGAGACAGGCAACTAGTACAGTGATCCAGGCAGATGGTGAAGGTGGCATCCATGGGGGGTGATGATGGCGGTGGGAAGAAGTGCTCAAATTCTAGATGTATTTTGAAGAAAAGCTAAGAGGGTGTATTTATGGGCCAGATGTAAGGAGAGAGAAGAACAAGGGGTCAAGGAATACCCCAATTTTTTTGGCCTGAGCAAGTGGAAGACGGGAGTTGTCATTAACAGAAAAGGGAAAGCAGATGTGTGCTACTGTCAGCAGCTCAGTGATAGGTTTGAAATGCCAGTGACCCCCCCAAAGGCAGTTCAGGACCCCACAGTTTATAGCCTCCTCTTACAGAGAATGGGGCAGGCGGCATTCATGAAATCAGGGAAAGAGAATGTCAAAAGTAAGGAGGTGGGTGGCCAGGCCAAAATCGCAGATGGGCTAACAGTGCTAAGGCTGGGCCAAATCTTTTAGGGTTTGACCAAGAGAACAGTTTGAGCTCAGCTACTCCGGGCAGAGCTTTGACTGCCGGTGGTTGAGGAAAGACTAAAGGCTAGGGAAGAAAGCGTGACATAGAGAAGACAGCATTTGGGTAAAAGGAACTAGATAAATCTAGCACACAATGCCTTCTGAGTTCACAAGACAATGCCTTTTTGGCAAGGATTACTTAGTCAGACTTCACCTTCCTCTGCCTCTTTCTCATCACGAGGCTAACAGCTAACACAACGGCACACTGATGGAAAACACCATGTAACAAGTGAGAGCAATAAGTCCACAGAAAATTAGGAGGTAGGGATTTGCAGCTAAAATTTGATTAACTCATTTCATTAAAAAGGACATTTACAAACAAAATAGTGTAACACAATTAATGGTCTCATTAAAATATTTACTCGCAAATTAGAGAAGGACCACAGGGAGATGGAAGAGAGTTGGAGAAGAAAGGGCAATCCAAGCGTATGCTTTGGTATTTTACTAGCTCTGCCCCATTCTCCTTCACGAAAATCCAGAGGGGAGAAATCAAAGGGAGACTCCCTGCTCCTTCACAACCACCACCCACATATGGACAACCGGATCTCCCCCAAGCATTCTACCAGTAGGAGAGTCATTTCAATCATTGTTATTTCTTGTAAAATATAAGACATCCAGAAGGAGAGCTAAACTGGTAATTCACACCTGATTGTTTAGTGCTATGACGAATTCGCTTAGTTGTTTGGATTGGCAGTTTAAATTGGGCTACGGTGAGAATGGAGGGGGAAGAATCATAAGGTCCTTTAAAGGCCAGTAGGCTGGGACAATGCTGTGCAGAAATGGCCATTCCTGAACCATTAATGGCAGTACCAGGAACCATGACATAGGGCAAGAGATGGCCATGTATTCAGGTAGGGCAAAGTCAGCTCAGTGTAGACTCCATGAAACATGACGGTGAAATATGACCTTATCATGTAAACTAGAACAGGAAACAGCTTCTTGGTTACATTGGCTCATGGGAACTAGACCCTGTACATTGTAGCTTCTTGACTATCTCAAGTTTCATTTGGGCACTACAAAATAACGATGTGGCATTTTGGGGTAGGCTCTATTTTACTCTGTTGTCCAAAGCATTATTACCCTATTCACTTAGTTTTTTATAGTTTAATTAAACTTTAAATGAGTTAATTGATTCTTTAATTGAGAATGTTGTATATTCACATACAGATGTGAAAAATAACACAGATTCCAAGTATTCTTTACTCAGTTTCCTCCAAGGGTGACATCTTGCAAAACTACAGTATAATATCACAACCAGGATCTCTCTTGGTGCCCTTTTATATCCATACCCACTTCCCCCTGTCCCTTCCTTAACCCCAGACAACCATTGATCTGTTCTCCATTTTTATACTTCTGTCATTTCACGTAACATTGTATAAATGGAATCACACAGTGTATAACCTTTGTGGATTGGCTCATTTTACCAAGCAGAATTCTCTGGAGATTTTTCTAGGTTTTGCATTTATCAGTAGTTTCTCCCTTTTTATTGCTGAGTAATACTCCATGCTGTGTACCACAGTTTAACCATTAACCCCCTAAAAAACATCCAGATTGTTTCCAGTTTGGGGATCTTATGAATGAAGCTTCCATAAACATTTCTGCACACTTTTTATGTAAATTCAGTTTTCATTTTTCTATGGTAAATATCTGGGAGTACAATGGGTTGCGTGATGCTTTTATTTTGGGGGGCTTTTAGGGTTTTGTTTGTTTGCTTGCTTTAAGAAACAGCTTGAATTTTCCAGACTGGCTGTACCATTTTGCATTTACATTAGCAATGTATGAGTGATCCAGTTTCTTTGTATTCCTACCAACATTTGATTTTGTCGCTATTTTTTTTTTTAATTTCAGTTTTTCTGATAGGTGTGTAGTGATATCCCTTGTGGTTTTAATTTGCATTTTTTTACTGGCTAATGGTGTTAAATATCTTTTCATGTGTTTATCTGACATCCACATATCCTCTTCCATGAAATATCTCTTCATGTTTTGCCCACTTTAAAATTTTTGAACTTTTTATTTCCTTTTTCCTTTTTCTTTTCTTTTCTTTCTTTCTTTTTTTTTCTGTTGAGTTTTGAGAGTCCTTGAGGTATTCTAGATAGTAGCTCTTTGTTGGATATGTGGTTTGCAAAGATTTTCTCCCCTTCTAAAGGTGGTCACTTCATCTTCTAAACATATCTTTTACAAAACAAAATTTTAGATTTTGATAAACTACAATGCATTTTTTTCCTTGCATGGATCATGCTTTTGGTTGTGTCAAGTCTTAAGAATTCATTGCCTAAAAAATACAAAAATAATTTAAAAAAATTTTGTTTAATTCTTTGCCTAACCTTAGATCCTGAAGATTTTCTCTTATATTTTTTTCTAAAAGTTTTATAGTTTTAGGTAGTATTATGTTTAAGCCTGTGACCTATTCTGAATCAATTTTTGTACAAGGTGTAAGACTTGGGTCAATGTTTATTTATTTATTTATTGCCTATGGATGTCTAATTGCTCTACCACAATTTGTTGAAAATGACATCTTTTTTCCAGTGAATGCTTTGGCATCTTTATCACAACCAATTGGGAGTATTTGTGTGGTTCACTTTCTGGATTCTCTATTCTTTTCCATTGATCCATGTGTCTGTTCCTCCACCGGTATCACTTAGTCTATGTAGTAAGTCTTTTAATCAGTTAGCTTGATTCCTCTCACTGAATTCTTCTTTTTCAGAATTGTTTCAGGTACTCTAGTTTCTTTACTTTTCTACATAAGTTTTAGAATTATATTGCCTTTATACACACACACACACATATACACACACACAGTGGTTTTGATAGCAATTGCATTCAACCTATATACCAACTTGGGGAGAACTGACATCTTTACCTCTTTGCACACACAAGCCCTCCTTCACTTTTGTTTCCAGCAACTATGGAAAAGAATCTTAGAAATGTCAAACAAGCTGTAAATTTGCTTCAGGTACAGGAGGCTAGAAAAGTAAGACTATGTCCTGTTTTTACAATGAGGGGGAGAAAGAGAAAAAGAAAACCCCCCTTTTAAAATAACAAGAAGCAGAATTGCAGAAATTAGCAGAAAAGCCAGCCTGGAGTCTTCCTGGCACAGGAGGTGATGGGGAGCCAATTGGAACCAAGAAGGGACACAAACATGGTGATAAAATCTTTCCATAGCAGTCTACTTTAAATAGCTGTACCGAATAGAGGAGCACCTGGGGGCTCAGTAGGTTAAGCGTCTGCCTTCAGCGCAGGTCATGATCTTGTGGGCCTGGCCCCATATTAAATTAATATGTTATTAACTTATTAATAACATATTGATTAATTTATATTAATATAAATTAAATTAATTTTATTTTATTTTTATTATAAGTATATATTTATAATATAGAATATATATTTTATATTTATGTTATATGAATTATATAATTCTATATAATTATATAATTTTATAATTATATAAAATAAATTTTATTTATTTTTATTTAAAATTAACATATTATTTAATTTATTAAATTATAATTTAAGCCCATATTAATATGTTTCATCATCCAGTCCTTGAGCATAATATGTTTCTCTATTTATTTAGATCTTCCTTGAAAGTCTTTCTTTTTTGGGGGAGTTGTTTATTTTCTTTTAATTTAAATTAGCTAGCCAGGTTATAGTACATCATTAGTTTTTGATACAATGTTCAGTGATTCATTAATTGAGTATGCCACCCAGTGCTCATCATATCATGGGCTCTCTTTAATGACCATCATCCAGTTACCACACCCCCCACCCACCTCCCTTCTGTAACCCTCAGTTTGTTTCCTAGAGTCCAGAGTCTCTCATGGTTCATCTCCCTCTCTGATTTCTTCCCATTCAGTCTTTCATCAGCATTATACAGCTTTCAGCATAAAGTCCTGTAAGTGTTTTGTTAGATGTGCATCTAAGTATTTGAAAGTTTGGGAGGGGTTGTTTGTTTTTTTAGCAATTACAAATATATTTTTAATTCTGGCTCCCCTACGTTCAGTGTTAATATATACAAATATTATTGATTTTTATATTTTTATCTGTATCCTTCAGTCTTGGTAAGCTCAATGGCTCTAGGTGTTTTTGTAGATTCCTTAGAGTTTTCTATGTAGATAATCATGTCATCTGCAAATAGGGCATTTATATTTCTTCCATTTTGATCTGTATGTTTTTTATTTCCTTTTCTTGCCTTAATGAACTGACTAAAATTTCTAGCACTATATTAAAAAAGAATGGAAAGACGACATATTTGCCTTGCTACTGACCTGTGGGGGGAAGCATTTAGTCTTTAATGATTAAATATAATGTGGGTGAGAGGATGGGATAAATTAGGTAAAGGGCCTTAAGAAGGGCACTTGATGTAGTGAGCCTCGAGCGCCATATGCAACTAATGAATCACTAAACTCTACCCTGAAACCAATACACTGTATGTTAACTAATTTGAATTTAAATTTAAAAAAAGAAAGAAAAAAAAAGTATAATGTATGTTGTGCATTTTTCGTAATGCTCTTTATCAAGCAAGGAAGTTGCCTCTATTTCTGTTTTTGTAAGAATTTTTATCAAAAATGATTGATGGATTTTTTCCACATTCCACATTCATTACTTGGTATTATCTTATTTTCCTTTTGTCTGCTAATATGATAGATTCCATTAATTGATTTTCTTTTCTTTTTTTTTTTATTGTGCTATGTTCTTAAATATTGAGTCAGGTTTATATCCCTGGGATGAGCTCTATTTGGTCTTGGTGTGTAATTTTTTTTATGTATTGCTGAATTGCATTTGCTAATATTTTATCAAGGATTTTTATGTCTATAATCATGAAGGATATTGGTTTGTAGTTTTCCTTTTATGAATTTTGTCTGATTTTGGTATAATGAAAATACTAGCTTTAGGAAAAGAATTAGGAAGTGTTTTCTCCTGTTTGGAAGAGACTTTGTAGAATTGGTATTAATATTTTTTTTCATATTTGGTTTTGATATCAGGGTTCCATATTTCTCCAGTGAAACTCTCTGGGCCTGGAGATTTCTCTTCTGTGAGTTTTAAAATTATGCATTCATTTCTTTCATAAATATAGGGCTATTCAAACTATTTCATTTGGGTGAATTGTGCTAGTTGATGCTTTTTTTGAGGAAGTGGTCCATTTTATCTAAGTTATCAAATACATGTGTGAAATTGTTCATACTGTTTCCTTATTGCCCTTTTGAGGCCTGCACAGTCGGTAGTGATGTCTCCCATTTCATTTCTAATATTAGGAATTTGCATACTCTTTTTTCTTTATCAGTCTTGCTAGACAGCTTCCACTTTTTTACTGATCTTTTTATAAAGCTCTATTATTTTTCTAATTCTAATTTCAGTGCTTCCTATGCTTTACCTTTTTTTTTCTCTGTTGCTTGCTTTAGGTTTATTTTGTTCTGCTATTCCTATATTCTTGAGGTGAGAAGTTAGATTATTGATTTGAGACTTTTCCTCATTTGTAATATATTCAATTAGTGCTATAAATTTCCCTTTCTACACTGCTTTATCTGTGTATAAATTTTGATATATGGTATATTTAATTTTCATTCAGTTCAATATTTTTTATTTCCTTTTAGTCTTCTTCATAACCTACAATTATTTAGAACTTGGCTATTTACTTTCAACATGTTTGAATATTTCTTGTTATCTTTCTGATGCTGACTTTAGTTTGATTGCATTGTGACTAGAAAACAAACTGTATAATTTAAATCTCTTAAATTTATCAAAATTCACTTTAGCCATGAGATATAGACTATCTCGATATATGTTCCAAGGCACTTGAAAAAAATGTGTACTCAGTTGTTGTTTAGTGGAATGTTCTATAAAATATCTGTTGGTTCATGGTGCTGTTGAATTCCTCTATATCCTTGCTGATTTTCTAATTGTTCTATCACAATCTTCTTATGTTTGTTTTATATATAATGTTTAGGGACTCCAATAGGAGGAATAAGAAAAAGTACCTCTACTCTGTATTTCCAGAAGCAGAAATTAGTATTTATAATTTTTTAAAAAATATATTGCAACAGTAAGATCGGGGGAAAAATTGCCTCAGGTTGTCCATTTTAGTAGGAAATCATCAGTTCCCTACCATTGGGTCTCATGCCTTTTTTTTTTCTTTTTTTTTCTTTTTTTTTGCATTTTACTCTACTCTTATCAAATCTTCATGATGCTCATGTTGAGTGAGTGCATTCAAGTGTGTGCATATGTGTGTGTATGTGTGTGTGTATCTGATAATAAATAATTTAAACTCATACTGAATGTCTACCACCAACAGATTTTACAGTAAGTGTGGGTCCCTAAAAGCCAAGCAGTTATCAAAGGCTCTTCAAATATTTGATGCTTTTAAATTGATACCAAAGTGGCTGCCAGAAATCAGTTGGTGGAGCTTGAATGCCAGAGACAGCCATCACACTTTTCCCCATTCCCTACCCACCCTAGTTTCCATTAAGGTAGAGAGGAGGCTGCAGAACTTGAAGGAATTTATCCTTTGGAAGCATGAGTTCTCATCCTGAACTCTGGAAGGATGCATACATAGTGTACTTTTCATTCACTGTGCCACTGCATGCCCTGTCTGGTTAAAATCACATTCAGTAGTATAGATCCAGATGAGGGATATGCTTTGTAGATTGGACAATGAAGATTTGAGGATGTTTGGGATTTAGTTCATAGAACTGACCAAGAGGAATTTCAGTCCTCCACTTTAGCTGCTTCAGCCTCAAGTTTCAAGGACTTCAATGTTACATTAACACGAGCCATTTTCTCTCTTTCTTTCACCAGTACCTGGCTACAGTGATTTCCTGATTCTGTAGCCCTGTAGGTCAAAAACATGAGTGGTCTCATCTAAACATACATCGCACTAACATCCAGAAATACTTCAAGGTAACCACAGTTTTGAGAAGCAAAAGATCCACCCATGTTTCGCTGAAATCACCACCAATTGTGCGAGCTTATTTGTTTAGTTTTGTTTTCTTTCCAAGCAGCACTGTGGTAAGTAAAGGAGTCACTTTCCCTGCGCTCCAGTTCCCCACCCCATGTATCCCCACCCCTGCTGGGAAGGAGAGCGTGGAAACCATCTGGCAAAATGCACAAGCCAGACGGTATGTGTTTTGCAGGACCCACTTCACAATTGCCAAGATAAAGGAAAATAAGCAGCCCTCCATCCTCCTAAATCAACCCCTCTCCCTGCTATAACACTATTTTAGTATATGTTATAAGAAATACAGGGCTCTTCTGGTTATCATCTTTTAGCAAATTTAAACTCTGAGTATAAGTGAGATAACATAAATAAAACAAACCCAGGAAAACCAATAAACTCTGGCCCAGGCCCTTCTTTGCCTAACTGGAAAAAAAAAGAAAAAAATTGTTCTCAAGGTCTCAAGAAGTCAGATGCAAATGCAAAAAAAAAAAAAAAAAAAGTACATAAAATATTAAGGATTAGGCCTGGAAGTTGGAAGTTCTCATAATTGCATAATCCAGAGGATATGGCATGAAGGAGCGTAATCATAGTTACCAAGTGAGTATCAAGGAAGAGATATAGAATTTCCAAATAAGTGCCTCCCCAAACCTGCATTGAAAATTTATGGCAAACTGAGGGACTCAGGTGAGAAAGGAAGGAAGTTGTGGGAAGAGAAGGACGTGCAGTATCAGTGTGGAATTTTTTTTTTAATGTCTTTGAATTCAATTTTCCTCCATCCAAATGAAGATTGATGCTATAAAAGCACTTTGGGGAGAAATGTAGAAGAGAGAATAGTTTAGAACATTAGCAGATTCTAAGGGATCAGATATGGTCTTTATTACTGAGAGCCCTCAAATATAGCAGAAGTCTGACTGAGTCCAGCCCTGTTCCAGGGATACCACCTAATTTATTCTGTAACTTTCTGAATCAATACCAGACAGGTGATAAAATAAAATGGAAATAGCTAGCTTTCCATAGCGCTTACATTTGGTTTTTGTGTTACATAAGCCACTGGGGGAAAGTACACATGCAAAAAAATAAAAATAAATACGCCCAGAACAATTTGGGAATGTTACCTAAATCTTGAACTGGTCCAAACTGGAACTCCTAAGAGGCGTCTGTGCTGTCTCACACAGACAAATCAAAAATTCATGTGCTCTGCAATAGGCAGCCAAATTGTGCATCCTGCCTCCAGCAGATAAGCCTTTACGGTTGTGCAATGCTGTCTAGCAGGTAAAAGGAAAACCACTGACCCCACTGAGCACCTTGCGGTACTACTTGAACATGAAAATACCAGATGGATTGAAAGTGACAGACCTAATAAGCAACTTCCAGAATCTGCATGAACCTAATTGCAGAAAATCCTTAGTGCAGCTGCTTCTATTTGTTTCCTCAAATCCTTAAGCCAAACAACCGAGATCAGAGAGCCTCAGCATGGTCTTTAGCTGCCCCAGCCATCTTTAACGAACTCTCAGTTGTCTAAACCATGGCTCCCATTAGGAGTTATTCAGGAAGATTTCCCAATATTCCACAGGGAGGAATGTCAGTGAGGGATACTGGCTGTGTTTGGGGCTAATTGCATAGGGTCTCAATGCTGCCTTCACCCAGATTTCTCAAAAGGAAGAGAAGCATATTCTCAATTAATGAAATAAGAGTGATCAAATGACTTGCATCCTAAGGCAGTCACATGGTCCGGTCAGCCAGGGAGAGAAGTATGCAGTTCCTCAGAATTAGACACACTCCGGGACTAGAGGCTCTCTTTAACTTTATTTTCTACTGTTTGGCCAGCATGTTTGATTTCCCTTTCATAAATAACTTCAGGTACTGGGAGAATCGGGAGGTGCTTATAGTGAGATTGGAAAGGGACAGTTTCACCCATTTTTGTTTGAGTAAACCGCTCTAATTCCACCGCATCTGTGATGTTCCACTGAAGAAAACTCCCCCAGCCTGTCTCAGTGGGGAAGCTTTGCATTAGAGAATAATCTCTGAGAGTCCCTGCCATTCTTTGGGAATCTCCTTTGAGATTTCACTAAATGTCCTGCCAAGCCACTGTCTCAGTTTTGGTTCTGTCTTGGAAAAGTGGGACTGAGACCACTGCAGTTCCATTGGAGAAAATCTCTATGGTATCTTAAGGGCGCATTCCTAGAGGACTCAAATAATGTTGTTTTCAGTTTCCTCATCAGCACGGGTAACAGTGGGCGAGGAGGGCAAGGCACGCATACGTAATCGTCGTGATGTATTATTTCTACAGCTAAGGTCTAGTATCTGCATAGGCATTTCTACATGAATGAGGGAGAATCTGGCATCCGAACTTCTCTGTCCTTCTCCATGCACTACACTACTGGATGTTGTTGCCCCTGTTCTAGAAAGGAAGGCATACTTATCTGAGCCAGAGTCATGTTGAATATTGATTTATTAGATCTTTCTTGGTGGAGACTTCATTCTAGTGAGGATCCCTCCAGATGTACATTTCATCATCATATCTGTTTCCTATTCACAGACCTCTAAGGGCTATTATCCTGAATGAAAATTAGACATTTTCACTGATGAAAAGTCATCTTTTAATTCTTGATGTGGAAAGTCAGTGGCTTCTAGCCCTTGTACAACCATCAAACAAACCCTTAGAGTTTCTTTTAGGTTGTGCTGAAAAAAAAAAAAAAAGAATGGGGGGAGAGAGATTATAAATACAAACATCTTTTAAAACTTATTTTTACCTTGACAAAATGTTTGTCTTCCTCCGAGGTGATATCTTATCAACCTGTTCATTTCTTCATTTACCAAACACTTATTAGCATTGATAATGTGCTTGGCTGTGCCCTTGTCACTGGGGATGGCGGCAGTGAACAAAACGGATGTAATCCCTACCCTGTCGGGGCTTATAGTCTGATGGCAGTGACAGACAATAAACAGACGCATAAATTATGAGTCATCAGTTTCTGATAAACATCATGGAAAAAAAAAATAAGGCAGTAGGAGAATGAGTAGTGGGATGACCATTTAGATTGTGTCCAGGGCGGTGCTATCTGGGCAGAGATGATAGGAATTTTAAATAGTGAGCCACGCATGGAGCTGGGGTTTGCGCCTCCCAGGTAGAATAGCAAATGCAAAGGCTTGAAGAGATAACGAGCATGGGGCATTCCCAGAGTAGAAAGGCTAGTGGCACTAAGGAGAGATAGATAGGGAGAGGAGGGGCTGGAAGAGCCCAGAGAAGTGGACAGCAGTGAACTTGGAGGCTCAGCAAGCCTGTGGGGGGTTGGATCAGGTTCTGTATGAGAGGGGAAGCAAAGTAAAGGGTTTGAATCAGAGTCTCATATGATTGGTTTTACTTAAAAATTGTGTGTGTGTGTGTGTGTGTGTGTGTGTTTCTGGGACGCTGGTTCTATCATGAAAGTTTGGATAATTTCTTTCAACCTTTCAACCTATCCATGCTTCAGTTCCCCTATCTATCAAACATAAATAATACTATCACCTACCTCAAGGGTTGCTGTAAGAATCAAATGAGTAAATATACGTAAACCACTTAGAACAGGCCACAGCACGTAGGAAGAACCATGTAAAGGCTTGCTATTATTATTTTCTTTATAGAGACTAATATTTTATTCTCATAGTTTCTCTTTCAAAAAGGCTAAAAAGATTTGGGGATGTGAGCACCATCTCTTTTTCATCTGACTAGTTTTTGTAGAGCCAACTAGAAATGATAAACATTAGACTACCCATAGATAGATGCTTGTTGAATTTAGCAACTGTAACCCCCAAACAAAGGGATATTGAAATAGGCATATTCCTAAAGGACTGTGGGAATCTGGCGAGTTATCCTCGGTTTTCTTTCTGGTTATTCATTTTTTTAAATAAATTAACAAGCAAATTTATCCAAGGTGTAGTGGAGCAAGCAGCTTGTGATGAAAGATGACCTCCTCCTCTATTCCTGTAGTAGGAACTCAGTAGACATTTGTGCTTCTGATGGCTTCTGATGGCAGCATTTGTAGTGACAGGATGTGGACTGCCTCACACCAAGTTTCAGTAGCCCTGCCCCTGGCAACAGGGAACTCTTAACAGAATCAATTAAAGACATTTTGGTTCCTGCTGTTTGGTACTTCCTATTCCCCTAATATCAGTCATCTCAGGGCGCCTGGGTGGCTCAGTCGGTTGAGCGTCCGACTCTTGGTTTCAGTTCAGGCCATGAGCTCAGGGTCCTGAGATTGAATCCAGGGTTGGGATCCGGGCTCAGCAGGCAGTTAGCTTGGGAATTCCCTCCCTCTGCCTCTCCCACCATGTGCGGACGCATTCTCTAGTGCACGTACTCTCTCTCTCTCTCTCCGCCCCCCTCTAAAATAAATAAATACATCTAAAAACTAAACAAAACACAATCATCTGTTTTGTTCTTTTTTTGAATTTCCTTTTGCACCAGAAGGTAAAAAGATAAGCTATTAGTCTTAGTGGGTGGTCAAATCAAAACTCTAGCCTCCATTTCTGACTTAAAAGATATAGTCTTCTGCTGATTTTAGCCTCCTACTTTATAAGAATCTGCCTGTTGCCTAAAGTTGTGGTCCAACAGTTCAGTGATTCATCTGACACAACGAAAAGGGTGCAAAGGTGGTTGTTTTCTGCAGATACATAAGGTCATCTGGGAAGCTCACTCTCATTTCCTGTTCTGAGTATGGCACAATGATAATAATCAGTGTCTATTAAAAGATTTAAGTTAAGCATTAATAATGGACCAAATGCTATGTACCTTAACAGTTCATTGGGCACTGTACATTTTTATTCCTTTTTGTTTTTCCCATGAATTTTCTATGCCACACTTAAGAAATGACATCACCCTACCAACTCTGGTAATCAAAAGATGATCATAACCAGCTCATCTTCACAATTAGTCCTACTAGTCCTGATGTGTTGAAAGAGCAGCATTTCCTTTACCCTGGCATGACCAATTTGTTAGGGTCAGAAGATTTCCCTCTTCTACCTTTTTTATCAAAGCTTTTTTAAGAGAAAGGCAAAGTCCATCAATCCATAAGAGCAAATACTTTTGTTCAATTAAGTGAAACCTCCTTCATTCTCCCCAATAAAGTGGGGAAGATTGAGAAAAAACATGGAACCTCCAAAATAAGAGAAATACAAAAAAACCTCAGTTTATCCCGTGGTTCCATGATTGTTTTAGCAGAGCTACCTACATATAGTAGATAGTTCAAATTACAATGAAATAGCTGAGATGATAGTATCATTTAATCTAGAAAGATGTATCATAAATCTAAACCATAAAGCATGCGCTTTCTTCAAAGTCTTAATTTTGGAAAATACAAACATTCAGATTCCACTTGGCTACAGAACCTGTCACTTTCTAAATAGGCTCCAAAGAAGGGGCAAAAGTAAGGTATGTAAGCAAAGCCCAAGTTCTTTCTCTAAACAAAGCCTAGATTCTTTCTCCTGCCATCAGACCTCCTACTGTCACCTACTCAAACACCCTAAAGCCATCCACTCCTGATGGTTGCCTTCCTGACAGGCTCATTCATATTCTTTGCCAAGCACACAGAACCCCTGAGGGCTTTAGAAGATGTTATCCCTAGATCCTCGGGGGATGTTCACAAATATAAAGTTCTTGATTTCAAATATTCGAGAGTGAGCGATGGTAAAACTCTCTTGGGAAGAGTAGAGTTGGAGAACTTTATAGAAGGAGTTAGCCTTGGACTGTAGCTGTAGACTGATCCCTTCATGGAACTGATTTTCAGTGGGTTGGGCAAGTACATAATTGACCTACTGAGGGATGATGGCAACTGAATCAAATACACATTTGGTTATGAATTGTTGTTGGGAAGTTATGTTCAGCACACTGCAGGTGAGGCAGAGGGTAAAGAAAAGCAAAAGGCATGTTTCCTGCTCCTCGGGACTGTATTTGAAGAGCAGTAACACAGGAAGCAGCAAGCATAGGGCAAAGAGGATGATTAAGTGCTGGGAACTTCACAGCTCAGAAACTTTCCTGAGGGCAGGGCCTTGAACCCTGGCTGAGAACAGAAACCTAGCAGGAGCCCAGGAGAAAGCGGGATGGCCTTGGGGGGTTCACTGTGTGGTGAGGAGAGCAGCCGGTGTGGCCTGAGTAGTAGAGGGGCCACGGGAGTGGCCTCCTCAAGAGACATGGCTTCTGGGTCTCTTTCCAAAGAAAACAAATAGCCAGACTGTTTAGTCCACAGCTTAAGCAGAGAACTAACAAATCCAGAACGTGAGTGCTAAGTCCTGAAACCACCAATTTGTCACCATTTGGTGTGATTCAAATTCCTGTTCCCAAATAAATCTCACCTCCTATTTCCTCATCAGCAAAATCAAGTTAACCTCTGGAAGCCTTGCAAAACCCTGCTAATTAGCATTTATGACAAAGTAGGAGTTATATAACAGGTTATGTAAATGCGTGATAGTGGCAAGGACCAAACTGCTTTGCCTGTGGCATTTTGTCTTGAAAGGAGATCTGAAAATACAAAATATAAAACAAAAAAGGCCCACCAAGTTTGAAAAGAGCTACTAAGGACAGAGGGTACTGAGTGCTTGAAATGCCCTCTGAGCTATTATAGTGACACTAAGCTCCACAATTGCATCTGATCACGTTTTATAATCATATCAAATTGTCACAATTGATTTGATATATGTCATGAATCTGGCCCACATGAGCTGGGTAAACTCTTGAAATAACTCAATAATGATATGTACCAACACCAGCCATATTTACGCAATGAGATCTTCCCAAATCCTTAATTGCCTTGACTAAAAGTCATTCATTTGAGCTGAATTCTCTTCCACTACCCACAATCTTCAAACATTAATATATAGTAGTTGAACATTTATATTGAATAATTAGGAAAAAACAAGCATCATTCAATCTGGTAAAAGAGAAGTCAAGTAACCTTGAAGGGAACAGAGGACATTTGAATTCAAAGAATCTTTTACAGCCAAAGATCCAACTGTGTCTCACTAACACTCTGTTATTATCACTGTTAACTTCCCTTGAAACAAAGAAGAAAAGAAATGTAGCATAGAGAGAATTCGTGACTGCTCAAGGTCACAATGTTAGACAAGCTAAGTTGGAAAGATCTCTGGAGTCAGGAACACTCTCGTCTCCTGTTTTTGTCACTTAGTAGCTATGTGAACTTTGATCAGTCACTGTGCGGATTTTCTCCTCTGAAAAGTGATCATGCCCTATTTCATGAATTCTAAGAACATTTTTTTTTTCCCATTGAACATCACTGAAATGGAGAAACATCTTAATCTACGTCATAACACGTTTTTGTGGGCAGCATTTTTTTGTTGTTGTATCATGATAAATGAAATAACAGTATGTCCCCCTAAAAAAAATCCATGCATCTTAGATTTGATAAAAGACAGTAATAACCAGTTCTGATGAGCTTCTGTGAGAGAGCTATAAATGTGATGATTATATTTAAATCTTATTTTTTCAGTGTTCCAAGATTCATTATTTATGTACCACACCCAGTGTTCCATGCAATACGTGCCCTCCTCAATACCCACCACCAGGCCTACCCATCCCCCCACCCCCCCAAAACCCTCAGTTTGTTTCTCAGAGTCCACAATCTCTCATGGTTCATCTCCCCCTCCGATTTCCCGCCATTCACTCTTCCTTTCCTTCTCCCAATGTCCTCCATGTTATTCCTTATGCTCCACGAGTAAGTGAAGCCATATGATAAATGGCTTTTTCTGCTTGACTTATTTCACTCAGCATAATCTCCTCCAGTCCCATCCATGTTGATATAAAAGTTGGGTATTCATCCTTCCTGATGGAGGCATAATATTCCATTGTATATATGGGTTATATCTTCTTTATCCATTTGTCTGTTGAAAGGCATCTTGGCTCTTTCCACAGTTTAGTGATTGTGGCCATTGCTGCTATGAACATCGAGGTACATATGGCCCTTCTTTTCACTATATCTGTATCTTTGGGGTAAATACCCAGTAGTGCCATGGCAGGATTATAGGGTAGCTTTATTTTTAATTTCTTAAGGAATCTCCACACTGTTTTCCAAAATGGCTGTACTAACTTGCATTCCCACCAACAGTGTAAGAGGGTTCCCCTTTCTCCATGCCCTCTCCAACACTTGTTTACTGTCTTGTTGATTTTGGCCATTCTGACTGGTGTAAGGTGGTATCTCAATGTGGTTTTGATTTGAATCTCCCTGATGGCTAATGATGATGAACATTTTTTCATGTGTCTGTTAGCCATTTGTATGTCTTCATTGGAAAAGCGTCTGTCCACGACTTCTGCCCATTTTTTGACATGATTATCTGTTTTTTGAGTGTTGAGTTTGAAGAGTTTTTTATAGATCTTAGATTTCAGACCTTTGTCTGTAGTGTCATTTGTGAATATCTTCTATTCCATGGGTTGCCTATTTGTTTTGTTGATTGTTTCCTTTGCTGTGCAGAAGCTTTTTATCTTATTTTATTTTATTTTTTAAGATTTATTCATTTATTTGACAGAGAGAGATCACAAGTAGGCAGAGAGGCAGGCAGAGAGAGAGGGAGAAGAAGGCTACCCCCTGAGCAGGGAGCCCAATGCAGGGCTCAATCCCAGGACCCTGAGATCATGACCTGAGCTGAAGGCAGAGGCCTCAACCCACTGAGCCACCCAGGTGCCCCCAGAAGCTTTTTATCTTGATGAAGTCCCAAAAGTTCATTTTCACTTTTGTTTCCAATGCCTTTGGAGACATGTCTTGAAAGAAGTTGCTGTGGCCAATGTCAAAGAGGTTACTGCCTATGTTCTCCTCTAGGATTTTGATAGATTACTGCCTCACGTTGAAGTCTTTTATCCATTTCGAGTTTATCTTAGTGTATGGTATAAGAGAATGGTCAAGTTTGATTCTTCTATATGTAGCTGTCTAATTTTCCTAGCACCATTTACTGAAGAGGGTCTTTTCTGGAGAAAGATCTGTGTGCATTTGAGAAGAATGAGTGTTCTGTTGTTTTAGGGTGGAATGTTCTGTATATATCTATGAGGTCCATCTGGTCCAATGTGTCATTAAAAGCTCTTGTTTCTTTATCGATTTTCTGCTTGGATGATCTGTCTGTTACTGAGGGTGGTGTGTTAAGATCTCCTACAATTAATGTATTCATATCAATATGACTCTTTATTTTGATTAACAATGGACTTATGTAGTTGACTGCTCCCATATTGGGGGCATACATATTTATAATTGTTAGATCTTCTTGGAGGATAGGCCCTTTAAGAATGATGTAGTGTCCTTTTGTATCTCTGACAATAGTCTTCAGCTTAAAATCCAATTTATCTGATATGAGAATAGCTACCCCCGCTTTCTTTTGAGGCCCATTGGCATGAAAGATGGTGCAGGTTATTAAACTGAGAGAGTCACTCCAACCCAGCAAACTAATTCAGTGACCAGAATTTGCTAGATGAGTGAAAGTTAACTAAAAAAAAAAAAAAAAATAGAGTTCACATGTTGTTCTAGTGCTAACATTTGGAATGCATGGTGATTAAGTCTGAAACACTTAAGACACCTGCTCATGGGTGATATATAGGCATTGCTTGGTCGGTGCAAACATAACAATCAAAAGTTTCATGGACTATATCTGAAAAGTCTATTATCTAAATCTGAATTCCATATTAGCTTGTCATCTTGATATTTTTGACAAGTGCATGTAAGGATTTTGACACTAAGGAAGTTTCCAATATACTTTTACTATACAAAAAAAAATGTAAAATACATAAATGTGTTTCTAAATTGCTACTGTTTATTTTAAGAAATAAAACATTCATCATCTTAAAATTCTGTACTTCTGTACACTGATTGCTATGTGGTAAGGGTAAGAGTGGCAGCAAATTACAGTCAATTCTGCAGCACAGATAAACTGCAGCTGTTTTTAGTTCTGTTTCTACAACATCCATAGTGGAATTCAGAATTTACTGAGAACTGGCTTTTCTCATTTTACTGGCAAAGGAATTGTTGCCTTAATTACCCTCGGGGTCCTGTGTAAATTATGTCCATAGATCTGGAGAGAAAAGATGGCAGAAAATAAATATTCAGCAGCATGAAAAAAATGCAAACTTCACCTCTGCTATGTTTGCATTCTCTCCCCCAACTCCTCTGAAGTTTGGAGGGGGACAAGTCCCCTCCCCAGTCTTAGATGAATCATTTCTTCCGACACACCCTACTCATCTCCGTAAAATGTCTCCCAGCCTGGCATCTTCATTCACCACGATCATACATACCTGATCCATCTACCTCTTCATTCCTTGGCCACGGTACCAAAAGGTGCCCTCTGAGGGGCCCCCATGGTCTCTTCCATTACCCTCACTCATGGTTCAATGTGAAACCTGCTGGGATGGGTGCATGGAAACATTCATGCATTGGTTAATGTTTCCCATGAAGCAAGGGCCAACGCAACACATCTAACGTCTTGTTAACCCTACGCCATTTGTCTCAGCCAAGGCTCACCATCCCTGTGGTCAAAGGTAGGTAGGTAGGTAGGCAGGCATACTTAATTCAGTGACTGAATTGTGCTCCAGCTTGAGGAGAATTGAACTGAGACCCGGGCCTCCCAGGCTAAGAGGAAACCAGCCTGCACGACTAAGAGGTGGAGCCAGTTTCCATCCAGACTCAAGCTGTTTTTACCCTCAAGCCCATATTTTTAGCCAATTTACTTATTTTTGCCTTCCTGGTAGGAGAATTCTGGCCATGAAGGAGGAAAGGCGAGCATCGTAAGAAAAACGGGAGGGCTGTCAAACCTTCATAATCCTGACCTCGGTCAGTTTGGCTCACATAAGAAATATATTTTGACATGTGACTCTCTCCTGGAGTTTAGGCTGATACGCAGGGCCCATATTTTACATTTGCAGCCTGGATCCCTTTGTCAAGTGCATTGAAGAGCAAGGGCTCACGTCAGATTGTCTCCTGAAATTAGCCCAGTGTTAGGAAGCGATTTTGATTGGCAGCATTAAAAAGATAGGTGAAGAGAGTAGCCAGGAGGGCGTAGTCTCACTAGGTGCTGAAAGGCTGCTGAACCTGTCAACAAGAGCTTTGAAGCCTTCCCGAAAGCAATCCCACTACTGCAATTATGGGGGAGCGGGCTGCACTTTGCACAGAGCTCACGATCCTGCTGAGGAATTATGCGGTTAATGTGCTAGAAAATCCTTTATGAAACGGCATTTCCTTTTCCGGCCTTCCAATGCCCTCACCTGAGGGGTGCCAGTTTCTCGCAGAAGTACAATGGCCTCACTGGCACGGCTGCATTTCATTTCCACTGAAGAGGTGACAAACCGTGTCATAACCACCCACTACCTCCTTGAAACCCACCCCGCTGTGCGGACAGCCCAGTCACACTTGGCGTCTATGGACTTCATGTCACGACTAGACATGGGGCCTCTCAGCAGCACCCAGCCCAACTTCTACCAGCGCCCCACGAAGGAGGCTTCCCCTTGTCATTGCATCTTTGTCTTTCTCTGTAATGCGAGCTGTTGTGAGCAGGTGTGAGACTGTGATTGTTTTTCTTGGGCTCGGTGCATACTTAGAATGGCCGTAAGACAAATAGTGTGCTTTCTCGAACCCAGATTTCACACCAATATGCATGTGCATTATTTATGTCAGACTGAAACAAACTGTGCTAAAAAAAAAATACAATAAAAGGCAGGAGGTTATATTTCCATGTCTTGGTCTGCTGCTGTGTGACCTCAGAAAAATTTCTGAACCTCTCTGGGCTCTGGGCTCCTCATAGATATGGAGAGAGGATTGTCCTGGAGAATGTTTATGAGCTCTGTTAGTATAGTGATTCTATAATTCCAAACACCACAGGAGTGGGAATTCTGTCTTATTATCTTGGGCTACAAATTATTAACTGAATTTAAATTACTGAATTACTGAATTAAAATTCAGTAAAATTCTTAAGAGAAGATAATGACACACAGAATCTGATAAAATGCAATGTTTGCCCCCAGTATTGGCACATACTTTTGTCTGGTGGACATCAGGACGAAACAGAAGAGACAAATAGCTCATACTCAGAAGTAGCCTCTTTTAAGGACCATCCTATTGGTGAGCCAACCTCCGAAGGTGAAGAAGAGGATGGGTTGGCTTAGAGGCCATCTCGGATGAAAATAAATTTCTCCATGTGGATGGGGAAGCACATTGCTGGGAGCTGGGTACCTGAGGTGAGCCCAACAGAGCTTTCCAGGTGGCCAAAAACTTGTCAGGAGTTCAGTCCAAAAAGAGTCAGAAAAGAGATGAATAAGAGTCACGTTTTTGGAAAAATAAGCAGAATTCTAGGAAGTCAATCAAAAAATAAAATAACATTAAATAAGATGATCTGAGGTTCAATATGAATCCCATTCTGAGGGCAGCCTGGCATGGATTTTGGGGGAAGTAGGCAACGCAGCAAGCCAGGAACAGAATTTAGCAAAACTCTAGGTTATTTGGCTGTTTTGTGCACAGGTTCTGTGTTTATGAAGCGTAGCCTCTACTCATCTCTGGAAACAATTTGTCTTTTAAAGGATCAGGCTCAAGAAATCCTATTAAAATAGGGATGTGCGACTACGTCGGATAAATCTTCTAAGCAAATTAATATAGCCTAATATTGGGCCAAATTAAAAAAAAAAAGGAATTCTGATCATGAGTGGATGGATCAGAATTTTAATGAATGAAATGACTCATGTCATTACTTTGGACAGTTTATGTTGTGGTAGCTACTATGTGTCCACATTATTATCATTTATGATAACATTAGAAAAGCTTTGTAACTTCACAAGTCAATGGCTGATCTGACTTCCTAGTGGTAGAAAAAGAAAAGAAAAATAGTCCTGACAGATGTAGCCCATGAAAGCGGAGTGCTAAAAATGAAAGAAATGCCCACGGTGCTCCTGCCAGGCCTCATTCTCCTCAAGAATGCCTCCTTGTAGGTGAATAATTTCAGCTTGTTTCACTTACAAAACACCACCTCCCAGATGCTGAGCTGGGCCAGACCGTAAGGCTCGTCCCAGCTTCAAAAACCAATGAGAATCCTGAGTTGGCTGGGCTGGGTTGCTCTCCCTTGTATTTCCTATAAAACCAGCAAATATTGGATGGAAGAGGCACACGAGACATGGGTGAGTGACCGCCGTTGTTCCTCCAGAGGCTGGAAGTGAGCTCCACAGCCCATGGGAGGTAAGGAGTGCTTCTGTCTAGATGGCCCTCGACCCTCTGGCTGGTTACTGAATGTAAGAAGCTTAAGCTGAAAAGGGGCCGTGACCATCCTCGTGGGCCCCCCGTCTTATTACCAGCTAAAGAAATCTGTGCCACAGTTACTGACTTCATTGTTCTACTTTCTGCTTCGCAGTTGGGCCTATTAAATCTTTCAGAGCACCAAGCCAGGTAATGGACAAAAGATTTGAGCCTGCTTCACATTTTAACAATGCCATGACAACATTAGACTGACCCCAACAATCTGTAAGCATCTATTCAATGACCAATGGAGAAATCTGAAATTTCTACTAGTGTGTTCATGGAAGCGGGAGAGGACAAGAGGAGCAAACGTCCCTTTCCTACCTGATGCATTGTCCAACTTTCATGGAAGTCGACAAAGGGCTACCCCTGAATACCTTAGAATATCCAGACCTTGACCTAACACCATGGCCAACTGTCCAGCCTGCTGGGTCAAGGCAGGTCAATTCTCCAAAACATACTAGAATGTCTTACATTTTGTGTTAAGCAGTAGATATCATAGAGCCAAATATTCCTATTCTCCAGTGCTTAAGAGCTTGTCCTCAAGCTTTCACCCAGCTAGTGATTCTATGGAAAGCAAAACCCACGCTGAGTTTTAAGCTGCCAGGATAAAATGACATGCAAAGGGAAAATGAGGGCACACTGCTAAAGGCAAGGGTAAGAGAATAGGGCATGTAGAATATGGGAACAGCAGCCGGAAAGCCAGAGCACAATGTGAGATGCAACTAGCAAGAGAAACAAAGGGCAGCCAGACAATATTTCACAAATACATTAGGAATAAGACAAAGGAGAATGTAGACCCGCTAATTAGTAGGGAGGGAAAACAAATAGCAGATGCATCAGAAGGCTTGAGCTTTTAATACCTATTATGCTCTAGGCTTCACAAAAATGGTTAGCTATCATCAGAAGCTGAATATAAACCACAGTAATGAGCACATGGTGGGGGGAAAAAGGAAGTTTAAATGGAAACCAAACAGATTAGTAACTACTTAGTCAAGCTCGATGGTTTCAAATCAGGCCCTGACAAGAACCACAGTGCTATGGTAACGAAACCAGCTCCTGAAATTCAAGTTTCTGTTAAATTCTGTTGAAGGAGTGAGAAGATTTCAGGTGGCAGAGTCTGAGGCAAATGCAGGGTTGGGACTGAGGCAAGAGATATAAGTGACCGGGAACCAGAGCATTGACCCTGGAAAAGGGGCATAGGTATCCCCACCACGGGGCCGTCAAGGTGAGTTAGAGAAGAGTCATCAGCCCCGGGCCGAATACAACTGGCAGGGGGGCCACTAGGAGACAAGAGCTTGGGCTGAAGCCATGGAAGTATCATGTTCCAAAATGGAGCTACCTTGGCTCCATAAAATGTCAGGCACTTGACAGAAGAAGACAAAGTGGGAGCCCGGGGTGGATGTGGGAAGCTGTGGATGTGGGATATGGTTGGGGAGGCAAAGGCCTAAGAAGCTGAGTGAAGGTTCTATCATTTTAGTTTTCAGATTAATAATAGCCAAAATAGTTTGCATTACTAATCTGTGTCACGCACTGTGCCAAGTACTTTGTGTATGTCTTTGGCTTCTTATTCTCAATAACCTGATAAGATAGGCACCATTATTATCTACATTTTATAAACTCTTATCTTCCTGGGGGGCCTTTGACTCATCATGTAAATGACCCAAAAAGGTGGAACTAGAATGGTGTAAAAAGGGGAAGTAACTGTATTGATCTTTTATTCGTTTGTCTTTGTTTTGTTTTTTACTGAAGTGTCATTGACACACAATGTTGCATTGGTTTCAGGTATACAACATAGTGATTGGACGAGTCCTTACATTACACTGTGCTCATCGCAAGTGTAGATACCATATCACCATACAACTACCATTGACTAGATTCCCTGTTTTGTACCTTTTATCTTTTATCCCTATGACTTACTCATACCATCACTGGAAGCCTAGATCTTCCCATCCCCTTCACTCATTCTGCCCATCCCCCAAATCCCCTCCCCTCTGACAACCATTAGTTTGTTCTTTGAATTGATGGGTCTCTTCCTGCTTTTTGTTTGTTTGCTCACACTAAACTTCATAAAATCTATAGCACCTCTTTGAATTGTTAACTAAAGAAAAGTACATGAAATTTAATTCAGTATGTAATTTGTCATCTAAATGGAATTCCCAGGGTCCTACCAAGATGTCCATACTGCTTAAAAAAAAAAAAAAGCCATAAGCAGATGTGTTATTTTAACAAAGAAAAAAATATGAGGGTCTGCATACTTTTCACATCCTGCTCTAACTCGCAGATAATGAAGAAGGAATGGATAGGGGCAACTGGGCAGTGGTGCTCCACACGTGGCTGCAGTTAATGAAAGAGAATGGCCATAGCCCAGCCAGGGTCTCATAAAGTAGCAGCATCTTGGTGAGGTCACTTTTATCTGGGGTAAGGATGACAAAAATGAGTGAGTCCCTCACACTTGCTAAAGCCTTGGCAAACACTGCTAAATAATCCCAGCAACTTTTGGGTCCCAAACGTCCTTCTCCACACATAATAGAGATTCTATTTTTGCCAAAATGCTTACAAGTACTCTGTGCAACACTTCTTGGTATCAAGGTTTCTAGGGTATCAGATTAACTGTCAGTAGGATGTTTGTTGAACGTGGACCCAAGAAGTAGAGCTTCCTGGCTTGGGAAGTTTATTCAACAAACATTGGGAATTGTGGCGCTCAAATAGGCAAAATCATTTTCTTTACCATGGTCATTTCTCAATCTTGTACATGCCAATTTGAATTGTTAAGTCTGTATAAATAGGATATAGTAATACAACATTTCCCAAGGTTGGGGATCATTGGAACCATCTTCCCACAGAACATGTAACATCCTATAGGGCACTCCTTTTTTTTGAAAGGTCAATATCAGAAACAGAGGTTATTATTAATCATACTCAGCATATTTCGTCCTTGGATGACATTCGCACAATGGTCAGGTGAGGATCAAGTTTAGGACAGAATTAGGCAAACAAAAAAGATGCTGAATGTTGAGATACAAAAGGCTGGAACTCTTTTCAATCTCCCCATCTCCCCTGCTGAGAGGAAGGGTCAATTCTAGAGTCTTGTGCAGAATGGTGCCTCCTTGGGGAGAGCCGCATGAGTCTGCCTCGTGAGATGAGGAGATGAGGAGATGAGGCAGGGATGAGCTGGCAGACAACAATGACCTAACAGATAAGCACTGACTGATTCCTATTGTCAAATTTCCCTTTTTATATGCACCGCGCACTTCCTTCAGCCCATTAAGTTGTAATGCAATTTATTAGGTTACAACATTCTTCAGTAATACTCCAGGCTTGATTATACATATATCTTCCAAAGAATATCTGGGAAGATTTTAGGTACTTTAGCTACATGTCATTTAAACCATTTCTAAGAGTGGGCTAGTCTGAAGATGGCCACTTACATCTATTGTACTTCAACTTTTATTGATCAGCAGTCAGAAGGCGAATCATCCCCAGAATTTGGAGGCATCTTACTACAGCGCTATATACACTTAACTATATGTTCCTGGGGAGCTAGTGAAACCTTGTTAACTTATTATAAAACCAGCCTAGGAGACCTTCTTAGCCTCTACCACCATAGCTGCCATTTCCTGGAATCAAAAGAAGAAGGTGATCTTTGTAGCTGGGCTAGGAACACCACGGCATCCACTCAACCTCCATTCAGCATTCACCTACTTAACAAATGTTCATTGAACACGATTCTTTATAATTAATACTGGAGATGCAACTATAAAAAGAGACATAGTACAGTCCCTGTCCTTGCAGGGCTGATGTGTAGGTGCAATCTCGAGAGTAAGGCTGTGGGAGAGTGGGGTCAGCACCTCCAATCCTGCAGCCCAGGAATTGCCGACAGTTTTAATTTAGTAAATGAAAGACTTTATAATTCAGTCTGGTTGATCACACAAAACAAGAGCATCTTACACCTATGAATGGCGCCATCCAGCTTCCATTCCAAATTCTTCAGCCAGCA
The DNA here is from genome assembly GCA_028533885.1 of Nasua narica. Taxonomy (NCBI): domain Eukaryota; kingdom Metazoa; phylum Chordata; class Mammalia; order Carnivora; family Procyonidae; genus Nasua; species Nasua narica. The sequence goes on from CM052807.1 coordinate 7,800,667, forward strand.
AAATTCTATGATGCTGATGCCAATTTCTACAGATAAAGTATATGCATTAGTGATTAAGGCATATTTGGTTTAAATTTTGAACAAATAGAAACCATACAGAGAGATTTGTGATCTCTATGCTCCTATTTGGCAAGTAAGTCTTTTGATGAAGGAGGTCTTCTATAGACAGTTGGTAATTAAAATAATAAGAGATGTGGAAAGATCAAAATAAAACAGAAGGAAGAAGAAAGAACTGGAATGGCAAAGCATATGGGGACACTCAAGAGTCATTTTGCACTTGGGTTAAATAAGTTTCAGAGGGCAAAGTTCATGAGAGAAGTTTGAAAGAGTATATTCCTTCTGAGTGGGTGTGTGTGTACATGTAAGTGTGCCTCTCTGTATGTGTATACACAAGTCTAAAATAAAAATAATCTTCTTGGAGATTCAGAGATCTTAAGGCCAAAATCACTTCCTGCTTAATATGAACACAAGATGGACAAACTCTTGAATAGATGTTCAATCATTATTAACATGGGATTGAGATTAGGGTCCATTGTATACCATTACCCCATGAAATTGCCCATCACACCAAAGGCAGATCATGACCTTAATTTTAAGTTGCCTCAAAGGAGAATCTGCTTTCAGAAATGGTGATTTAGGAAACAGGCGTGATAGAACTGATGGAATCCATCTCCCTGATACTTCCAGGAATGGGGACTTGGCTTTTTAAAGAGATTTCAAGTACTGTCATCTATTTTCTGTTAGAGTAAGATTCAAATGATGTCTCACACTGTTTGAGGATGTGAGCATATCCTTTTGAGCTAATAAATTACCAAAGTAGTGTTGAAACTTGGAATGAAACTTAAGTTTTGTTTAGAAGAATGGGTTGCATATTTCTTGAGGAAAGGGTCATCATCTACTGCTTATTTAGTGCCCGGATGCCTACATATATGTCATGCGATCAGTGATTGTTAAGTCTTTGTATGTGTGCGTGAATATATGCGTATGTTTCTGATGAAATCATCATTTAGTCCTAACAATAGAGGGTTCTGAAATGGAGCCATATTTCTCAGTTCCTCAGCTTCTTTAACAAAAATAAAGCTTTTAAAGATTTGCATACTGAGCTTACTAGGTAAAAATCTGTTTATTAGCCCACCCCTTTCCCTTTCTAGCTATCACTTCCAAAACATTATAGAATCAAAAACAATAGGCTGTCACATGTAAACAATATTCTAGTAAAAAACACTGTAATTCAATGCATAAATGCTTCCCTGAAGATATGTTATCTGGAATCAAAACTGCAGACAAAGTTTTATGGAGAAACATCACAGTAATGTTATAAAGGGAAGATGGGACTGGTCTTACCTGTCTGATGACTTTTTACTAAGTTCCTTCTGTACACCTTTAATTGTTGCTGCTTGATAGGCTTCCCTCTGCCATCATTATTTGCCACCCTACTTAATTTCAGAGTGATATAATACACAGCAGATACTGATGGCTTCTAAACCAGTGCTGAGGTTCAAACATGTCTATCCAACTGCCTGTTGGACATTTCCATCCAGATAGCCCACAGACATCTCTGATTCCACAAACCAACTCGGAGCTCATCCCCCACAAACCCTATATTTTGCCACTTCCTATTCTTCTTTTACTCAATACATGTTTGTTGGGTAAATTAATGAATTATCTTCAATAATTATTAAACAATGTCATACAAAAGGCAAACATTCATTTTTCTATGTAATGAGGTGGATGGATGGATTTCTTTTAAATTGGATGGATCCTTTACAAATAGGGTTGGTTCTGCCACTGTTTCTGGAAATCACAGGCTAAACAAGTATTGGGGAGCTGGACTTCTGGTCACCCGAGCAAAGAAGCATATTCTAGACTAGCATGAGACAAGGATATATTAAACTTGTACCACAGTTTATAAATCATCTGTAGCACTTGATTTTGACCCATTTAAGCAAAATTTTATGGTTTCATTACAAGCAGAAAAAGATTCCAAAGTACGTGTTCTTTGCACTTACATAAAAGGAGACCAAGTTGATTAATATTGGGCTGACCATCTCCCAGCACTACAGTACTCGGTGATGTCATACTCCAGTGATAAACATGTGAAACTGTGAATCTGACCTATTCTTAACTAGCCAAACTATAGGGTAGAATAATACATTAATGCATGATGCCCCTTTTAAAGATAACATTATACCATAGAGTATATGGAGTTTATTTGACTCTTCTAGGTAACTCTGATACTCTGATACTTGAGTTCTTCTAAATGATGCTTGTATTTCTTTTGTGAGTCTTTAACTTTTTACATGACTGGGACCCCAGAGGGTATTCTGGCTAATGTCCAAGGAAATCTCAAATAGCAATTGAGGAACCAATTATTGCATCCAGTGGTTGACAATAATTCTTTATAAGAACAGTGTTACTTACATAGCTGTTCTGGAATTTCGATGCCCTAAGGAGTAAGTGCATGGGCAGGGCCAAACTATCATGAAGAAATCACTGTGAAGAGTCCTAAGTGGTCATATTTCTTTGACCTGACTGTATAACCCTCATTCAAACAACACTCATTTCAGGAAAGCAAGCAATTGACTCTATGACGAGTATATGGAGCTTCGGTCAGTGTTGACAGGACTTCCCCATACATTGTCTCATTCAGTCCCCAGGGAAGTTAAATGACTTACCCAAGATCACACAATTATTAGAGGGTCTCACATTAGAGCCCAGACCTTCACCCAGACCTTTGCTCATTGTGCAATATTGCTAACCAGACCACCTTACTGGATCTTACTTCAGCTCATGGATGCTTGAATTTGCACAACTTGTGATACATTCATTTTTGTTTTGTTTTGGTCACAAAGCAAATGCACCAGGAAGGAATAAGTGAATTCACTAAACTCTCTGGGAGAAGATGATACTAAGGTGGAAGACATAAAGAACAAAAGGCACAGATTGCCTGGAGGGCAAAAAGAAGGCAGGTTAGAAAGGTGATTCTGGGACAGCAGACACCTTTGGCCTCCCTTGCTATCACGTGGGTGGCTCGTTGACATTGACATTTAATATTAATATGGGAAGGTTCCTGTGAAACAAACATATCTACATAACAACAGGGAAGTCTCAAGCTTAAAAACCTGACTTTTGAACCTAAGAAATGAATATGCTAATCTACCCCCTCTAAATTAACAGTTTGGGGGATGAGGAATCCCATCTATATACTCCCAGGAGGAGTCTCTCTGCATTGCTGGCTGATGTCGATGCTGAATTGATGTTCAGCCTGTCCTCGCAATCCATTCCTTTTACTTAATGAGTGGTGATAATTACTGTGGTGTCACATTCTTGAAAAGATTTGTGCTATTAAATGTGGCAATATTTGTTTAAGGTCCTTTATCATCAAACTAGTGTAACAAGAATGCAGATCATTCATTCATGACTCAGTGGTATGGGAGGGACTTAAAGAAAGGGGTATATTTTGATCTTAAAAGGAGGATTTTGTCCTTTAAAACTTTATTATTGTCATTATTATTAATCTTACTTTGACACTAGTATTTACCTAGACTATCTATCATAGCACAGCCAAGAATGGTAATTGAATGTAGAATTGATTTTTTATTGCATCTAATAAAAAGCAACTATTATTATTATTACAAATTGCCCGTAATTACAATTGTGTGGAGAATGTCTTATCAGCCTGAATGGGGTAGAAAGAAGCTGGTGTACAATAGCACTTCTTCGTCTGTGAGATAAACATGTATGTTCATTAAAGGCGATGTAAATTAGCATTATAGCAAGTCCAGTCCATTTCACCCTCCTGGACAGAATCTAATGCTGGGCTGAATGATATTTAGTAGACATGCCATTCCTTTCTGCCCTGTCACATTCAAAGGTGGCATGTGCAATAGGGCTGGTGTATTCTTGCTAGTGAGTTGAAATTCTGTCAGCCTTCCACATCAGAGTTTGCTTCATAAAATATTAAACAGCTGTCCTGCTCTTTTTGCACAGCAGTCTTAAAGATTAGTCAAGTATTCGCTAGTCCTATTTTAGAGACCACTTACATTTATGAGTGTGTCTTCCAGCCACCTTCCTATCTGGCTCCTCAGTGGTTAGCTAAAGTGAATGAAATATACCCCTCCCTCAGTCAGAACACTAAAGAATCCCTTGCAACGACAACGAAGGCACTCTATCCCAGGGTCTTCCTCATCACTTCTGAACAAAATCAAGGCAGAGCCAACATTTCCAAGTTGTGGCTTAACTAGTATCTTTATTCTCAAGGCTTTAACTAGTATTCCAGACTGTGGCTTAAATAAAGCCTTTATTCTCAAGGCTTTAACTAGTATTCCAGACTGTATCTTTATTCTCAAGAAAATGTCCAAGACTTGTAGGAGCTGAATAATTTCTAGAGCTGCTCTACTGTCTTAAAGGGAGATGAAAGGGATGTTTATTTCTTTTTCCTATGTGCCATCCTGCTCCAACACCCATGCACAAATACATACCTAAATGTACATTCCAGGGGAATCTCTTTCTTTGGGTGTCTAGGAGCCCTCTCTGCCCTTCAGGTTGAGAATCCAGGGAAGGTTAGGGCAGAGAGGGTGGAGACCCTTCTCAGTTGCTATATGACTATTGTGTATTGATACGTGGTTACCTATAAAGTCGTTTGAAAACAGTGAGTGCAGAGATGGGCTGGGTGTATTGAATGAGAAAGGTTTCTGAAGCAGTGAATAAATACAGCATGCTATTCACTAATTCTTATTAAAAACTATTTTCAGGGCTGAATTGAAACTGTTCTTTTATCCCAGATACAGAATAGAATTGTCTCTTTAATGTTGTATCTTCAAATTACATAGGAGTAAACTAGAGGGTGGACCTACACCTGCAGCTGATGATTGCTCATGGTATTTATAATACAAAATACCTAATTAAGATGATGGTCAAGTGGTAGTTTTCTGCTGATATTAGCACAGAAAATCATGGTTGTGTCTAATTGTTCTTTTACCCTGTACAGTATCTGTAAGCTAGAAACTAATTGCTAATTCAATACCAGATCTTTCAAAGATAAGTTGGCCACATCTTCTAAAGAAATGCACTTGAGGGGCACCTGGGTAGCATGATCGATCAAGGGTTTCAGCTTAGGTCATGATCTCAAGGTCCTGAGATCAAGTCCTGCATTAGACTCCTTTATGAGATTGAGACCTGTGTTGGGCTCTGTGGTCAGTGCAGGGTCTGTTTGTCCCTCTTCCTCCTGCCTCCTCCCCTCTCCCCTGTCCCCTGCTCCTCCCCCGGCTCATGTGTGCGCGCAGATGTGCGCTCTCTCTCTCTCTAAAATAAATAAATAAATCTTTAAAAAAAAATAGAAATGCATTTAACTTGAAATTCACCTGTGATCATATATTACCTCAGTCTAAACTGGTATTCCTTGAAGCCACAGTCTTCAAGGTCTCTCAAAGTAGGGTGTGAGGACCACATACATCAGAAGCCACTGGAAACACTTTTTAAGATACAGATTCCTTGACCTCACTCTATATCTACTGGGTTAAGTTCCAGGAATCTGAATTTCATTGTCCTACATGGTTTTGATGGATGCCATGTTTAAGAATCACTCTCTAAAACAAAAGTAGTATAATTGACCAAAGTCTTGTAGTGTCTTTATGATGATGAAACAACCAACACAAATAGTCCTATGAAAGGAAAATATCGTTTGCCAGGCTCTGATACCTGACCACATGTTCCAGATCCTGACCTTAGATCTTCTGAATCACTCTTTCTGGTACCTCTTTAAGCTGTTCTGGATTTGGACATTGGCCACTGCTGAATCTTTCACACTGAGCCTGCTCTGCCCAGTCCATGGGGCACTAGGGGGTACACTCTTCACTTAGGGTTGAGGTGTGATTATCTGTGAATTCTGTAGGAGAAGCCTACTATTTAAGTCCCCAACATTCAATTTCTCTTCTCATCTCCTTTTTAAAATAAATTTTGAATCAGAATGAATCAACTGCAATTTTCCTTTTAGCCATTGTTTAACTGGAAATTCACCACTTGTAGAGAGAACATGATTTTTATCAACTGTGGTGATAGTTAGCAACCTTTGGTCCTGTGACCAGCCAGGAAGAGCTGATGTTCTCAGGAGGCTCCACCACAGCATGGTGCTCCAATCCCTCTAAGGGTATTGCAGTTGTATTAGTGGCTATAGATGTAACTATTACTCTATGAGGAAAGCACGCTAGCGGGGAGTTAACTGAGTGGTTGGAGATCCTTAGATGAAGATGGCTAAGAAAAAAGAAAGAACACAATATTTTAAGTCCTAAGTATTTGAATAATGAGTACAGTACAAGTTACTCAACTGCCTCCAATGACAGGCAGACAACATCTTTTCAACCCTGACTGCCAGTGTTTGGTTGAGAACTGCAGGAGTGGACAGGTCTTCTCAATAAAGTCCAGTTGATTCTGCTGTCAAATTCCTTGGCCATGCATTCGGAAAGTCTTTAGTAATCCTTTGTTCCATGATTTAATTAGAATTTAAGCTATACATCTGTTTGAGAACATATAGACAGAGATAGAGAAGCTTGTTCTTGGGATGGTGATTGACAGGGAGGAACAGATTGACTTGGCATGTATGTAGGACTCATTAATCTTCTTCAAGTACATTCTGGGGAAACATGGAGTTCTCTCCACAAGCTGTTACCAAAACAGCACTTTTATTTGCACAGTTGGAATCTTCACAGTTTAAATGGAAGTCACAAGTTAAGAGACAGAGGCGTACTCTCCTGTGATAAAGGTTTCTGTGATTACACAACCTAATATTGTAAGCAGCACAACACAAGTTAAATAATATCGCAGCATTGTTCTGTTTGCTACAGTCCTGATCTCTAAATAGGATACAGCCAACGTGAAGGTTAGTCTTAGATATCATTTGTGGGTCCTTGCCTGTTAGTGAATTTTATATCTCCTTTAGATATCACATATTTCTATTGCAAAAAAAAATTGTTTACTCACTAGAGATCTGGGAGCTTTCTGAGCTATCTTGATATATCATTGGGAGATTAGATGCTGCAATGATACAAGAGGAAAAAAAAATCAAATGGAGATATCATTTTCTTGAAGAAAGAAATCAGTCAAAATACAACATAAATGTAGAGCAGCCATGCTCAATCAGACACCCTCCAAATATTGGCGGGAGATTTGGGCTGATGGGAATTTTCATGAACTTAGCATTTCTGGCTTTGTTCTTTCTCTGAATGCTGTCTCTGCAAATTTAAATCCATCTTATTTCAGAATGCTGGGTTTGTAACTGAGAAGAAATAGTGCAGATGGCTAAATTATCTTCACTTGTTCAAAACCATGACAACTTACTATAATATAGCTTTAAACACCTGAAATTAATTAGAGAGAGTACATTTGAATGTGGAGAGTACGATTTACAGTACAGGCTTAAATATGGGGACGTGTTTTGATTTCAGGTTGTCATTTATTATTTTAACTATAAATGTTGATCAAACAGACTTGTTTTGTCTTGTAATAAAAACTATTTGAAGAGGCAGGGGGAAGGGGCTACTGTCAAATATTCAGACCATATAAATTTTGGAAGAGCCAGAACAAATTTTTTTTTTTTTTACAGTCATGACACAAACCTTTACTGGTAATTATGGGGAGGTAGAAAGGTATACTAACAATTTTTAAAAACCTATTAAGGGTCGTTAATTTTTCAGAATATTACTCCCTGAACCTCGTTATAGGTCCTTCAAAAGCTGAAACTAGGTCTTATTCATCTCCACCTCAGAGTGACTAATAAAGGAAAGAACACAGTGTAGTAGAGTCAGACATACTCTGACATGACTCTTGTATCACAGCTGGCTAACTGTGTGACCTTGGTAAATGGCTTAACCACTCTTGAGAGGTCAGATTCCCAAAGAGGGGGAAATTGAATCAGAGTTGATAGGACAAAGACTATGCCCAGACAGGGAGATCTCTTTGAGGAAATAAATATGTAGTTAATGTCTTGGTATGTTGACTCTGAGATGCTGGCAGGCCATCTGGGAAAAGATATATAATAGGAAATGGGGTATCAGGGTCCAGGAGAGAGCTAGAGAAGGAAAGAGGAGAAAGAAGTAAGAATAACTCTAAGGATATGCTTGGAAAATTGAGAGATCAGTGATAATTAAAGATACCAAGAAAGGATCAGCTGAAAATAGGAAGACAACCAAGAAAACCAACTTCCATTCCACAGAGTGTTTGAGTGGGTGAAAGTAGACCACAAGATCAAATGCTTTAAAGTCATCAAAAACGATCAGGGATGGGGAAATAAAAGACAAGAGGTTAGGAGTAAGCATAGTAAGGAAAGGCAGGCACTAAATACAGACACACTTTTAAGAATTTAAGTTACCCTAAATTTAAGTTTAGGGTAAAAGGAGAGGTGAAAAATAGCACAATGATTTTAGGCAATCCAGAGAACTTCTTTTAAAGTTGGGAGACCAGAGTGTATTTGTTGATGGGACAGAGAGCTCAGAAACAAAGAGGAATACATCAAGTGGGTTTCCAGTGAACCAAGGAGGAAACAAGGTGAAGGACCCAAAGTTAGGTTAACCTTAGAAAAGAAACTCTTTTTCATCTAAACCAGAGAGAGAAGGGAAAAGAGAAATACAGATAGTTTTTGTAAGGGTTCACTATGAAAATATAGACCCATGCTCCCATTTGGTTTCTCTTTCCTCACTTATCTTTTGCTCTGTGCCTGCCGCGCCTCTTACCAGATGGGAAGTAAAATCCTATCTTTGAGAAGTAAAGAATCTGTGTTTGTTTTTAAGAAATGTTTAACTTCGGGCCACTGATGTATTTTCTAGAAATCAAGAGGTCATCCTGATACATCATTATGGTCTCCAAGAATTGATGCACTTTGAAAGGGGGCAACGTAATTCTTTCCTGAGTAGGATTAGGCATAATGTAGAATAGTTCGTACTTAAAGAGATCTTTAAGAATTTTCTTCATAAACAGTGCAGTGTTAAAACGAATCTATGACTATATGCACAGATAAGAAACTAATCAGTTTAATACTGCAGAACTCCTTACTAAGAAAAGTTGGCAGGAGGAGCACATGGGTGACTCAGTGGGTTAAGCATCTGCCTTGGCTCAGGTCATGATCTAAGGGTCCTGGGATCAGGCTCCCTGCTGAGCAGGGAGTCTGCTTCTCCCTCTCTCTCTGCCTCTCCCCCCTGCTCATGCTCACTCTCTCTCTCTCTCTCTCCAATAAATAAGTAACTCTTTAAAAAGAGAGAGAAAAAAAATTTTAGGAAAGAAAAAAATTATTTTCCATTAACCAAATTCCATTATATCAGCCCCGGTATATGTTTGGGGAGACCTGCTTTACCTACTTTTTAAACAGCTCCCGTTCATTTCATTGGTGAAGGAAGGATGCCTACCCCAGGGTTATGATGGTGGCTCTGAACACAGGACACCAAAACTAGATGGGTGACATCAACTGTGGTTATTAATTACATAGACTCACAGCAAGGAGGAGGACAGCACTGCATGCCCCACAGGGCCACAGGGTGGTACGTTTGGGAATGGAATGAACATTCATTCAGAGTCCCCAGGGACTCTGGAAGGTAGGCCTTGTAGTATCAAAAGGGTGAGGGGCCCCTGGTTCCCATGGGAGGATGCGATTGACATGTTTGAATAGATCTGTAAGCCTATAAGGAGCCTAGGCATACTACTCGGGGGTAAACAGGAATTGTACCTGGTGCCTTTAGTAAGGAGGGCTGTTTATGTAGAGGCCCATACTTACCCACAGGAGTAGAAGGGGGAGGGAAACCTATAGTTAGGCCATTCAAGGCCTTTCTGATTGTACCAATTGTCAAGCCAGCACATAATACTGAGCCTTACTTTTATGCTTTATACCACACCCACAGCATAAGCAACTCAACATAATAAGTAATCATGTTAGAATAGGATTGTGTTAGAATTTGAGATAATAAGGCATTTTGCCTGGGGAGGGGTGGGGCGGCAGGAAACTTTGGAGTCTTACTAGAGTGACTTGTATGAATGATACTTTATGTGCTTTCCACATACACGGTTTGAAAGCACCATGAAAAGAATTGCTCACATAAATACCTCCTAATGCTTCTGGTCTATTTTGCAATGGCATCTGCTCGGTAAGCATATGTTCTTTCTCTAAGTGAAGTGTTCCTCACTGAGGAGAATTTAAGGAATCCCAAGCCACTGATTAAATATCAAGTCAGTTTTGTGGATGGCAACACTCACCATTTGACCTAACCGTGACGCCAGAAACAGGATTCCGGGTTTAACTCCTGGCTAGGAGTATCATTCAGGGTCCCAGCAGGTAATACACAGCTCAATCAAGAAGGGCCATTCATAAGAGTTTGACGGCAGATGCCATCAGAGACAGAAATTGTACCAGTTATTTTAACACAGAGAATTTAATATAAGGATATGTCTACTGGGTACCGGAAAGGGCAAAAAGAGAACACTAAATAATCACAGATGGTACATGAGCTTGAACTGGAGAAATTACAGGCAGCAACTGGAATTGTTAAAGATCAGAGAAGGGCCCTCATGTGTGGGAACAAAACTTCAGAGGAAAGGGCTCCACTGGTGGGTGCTGATGGCTTTTAAGGGGCATGATGGGGCTGGTTCTGCAATTTTTGAAGAACAAATAGCAAATTAGACCAAAGGGACCCAATTGCTGCTGCTGTGGAATAAAATGCCACCACCAGAGTGTAAGGTGAAGCTGCCGTGAGAAGTCTTTGTTCTGATAAGAACAAGAAGCAAACAAAAGGGAGAGATCCCTTCTTCCTCCAGGTTTGCACAGTCTCCCTCTGGCGTGAAGAACTTAACAAAGAGCTAGTTGGCCTAGCCAAGACATAAACGACATCCTGGATCACAAAGAAATGTGTGGGGTGGGGGTGGGGGGTGTTGAGAGTCAGTAGCTTTAGAACCAGTACAGGAACATTCCAAAAGGTGGGGCAGCAGTGAGGGAAACTACCAAGGCACGTGGGGCATCCCAGGGCAGGCAGCAGTGGGGGAGTTAGGAGGCTTGTCCCTAACATGTGTGAGCCCCAGGGCAAAAGCACAAATGGACACTTACCTCCCATAGGTCCTAAATTTAAAAGTTATAAAGTAAGCAAACTGTGAAATAAAATTCGTCTACTTACCTAATCAAACATCATTTTCTGATGGCCTGGGAGCTGGCTTGAATGAACAGTTCCGGGACTCCTTGGAGTTCTGCTGGAAATTTGCGGTGGAAGGAGAGCCATCAGCCTGTAGCCTCTCTTTTCTCCCCACCTTTGGCTCTGCACTGTGCCATGAGGGGGTCTCACATGCGTGAGCCTGACAACCCAGCCCAGCTGTCCCAACTCAGTTCACTCTCCCCCACAAGCAACTGGGCCTTAACCACCTCCAGAGCCTGTGGCTGAAAATACTGCAGATGCACAATCAGCCCAGAAAAAGTCCTGGTGGAACCTCCAACTAGGCTTGGAACCATTTGTTCAGAGAATTTGGTGTCCCTGGTGCTTAGAACCTGACTTAGAAGGGGGCAGGGCATGTCCTGCCATTGACATGGCGCCTTGTCCCCAAGAACTGTTCATGGCATGAAGAGGGTTATGGCCAGAGGGGCAAAGTAGAACCTGTACAAGCCCTAAGGGCAGTGCAGGAGCCGTTATGACCTGTAGGCGGGAAGGGGCCAGGAGAGAGAGTAGTCACCAGAAAATAAGAGAGACTAGTTGACCCTTGAACGACATGGCTTTGAACTGCACACATCTACTTATACAGACCTTTTTTTTTTTTTTATAAATACAGTATTGTAAATGTATTTTCTCTTCCTTCTGATTTTCTTAATAATATTTTATTTTCTCTAGCTTCCTTTATTGTAATAATACAAGAATACAGTATAGAATACATATACCATGCAAAATATGTGTTAACCGACTACCTTACCAATAAGACTTCTGGTCAACAGTAGGCTTTCAGTAGTTAGGTTTTGGAGGAATCAAGAGTATACATGGATTTTCAACTGAGCAGAGGGTGGGTGTTCGTTACTCCCCATTGTTCAAGAGTCACCTGTAACTGTCGGAGAGGGTTAGCTGACAGAGGGTGTGGCCTTCAGCAGAGGAACACCGCTGCCAACCGCCCCTTTGCCCAGTAGGGAGATCAGCGGAAGATAAATACCCCTTTCCCCTTGCCTCTGTTTTCCTGCCATTACTCACTATTGGCTGATGCCAACTGGAAGCCAATGCACAAGAGAATTCAGATGACACAGCCTCCAGAGCCCCCAGAGCTCAACCTCCTGGGCACAGAGGGAAATGGAGAAGGATGGAGAAGCGTGGGTCTGGAGGGGAAAGAGACCGTAGCACACACCTGTACACCGGTCCCTCCAGCTTTGCTTGCCATGCCTGGTGCCACATGTCTGTGGTTAAACCCATACGTCTGCCCTCCTAGCTTTCATTCATCATCTACCACCAGGGTCAACCTCATGTGTCCCCCAAAGAGCCCAGCTTCGTCATAATATAGTCAGGGATCAAATGCCCAGCGCAGAACATTCTACAGAAGAGAAGAGAGATGAGTGACAGTTTGGTATCTGAGATTAGATGATCTCAAAACAGCCATGTGTGCTAAGCATATAGGAGTTACTGAAGGAAAAAGAAATATTGGGGAAAATAAATTGATCATGCTGAACAAATACCACTGCTCTCTCTCCTATTAACTAGAAGAAAGCTTTTTTTTTTTTTTTTTCTTGGTCTTTTGGTCTCCTTATTAGTTCTGATGTTCCCTAGTACATTTTAACCTTTTTGTTTGGGTGACGTCTTTTTTTTTAATCTTCCCCAAATTCTTTTAGGAAACAAGTAGGATACAACTGTATATAATAAATAGCAGGACAGTGAACGGTAATATAATTCATTGTTTCTCAGTAGTCTGATGACTACTGATTCATAACAGAGTCATCTAGATGCTTTAAAAATATCATTACCTATTCCACATTCCAGATTTCTGGGAGTTGGCTCTAAAGTCATTGATGAAGTGGTTAAGAGGAGTGATCCTAGAATTAAAGTGTTGCTATGAGATTTAGAGAAGGTTTCTTAACCTCTCTGAGTCTTTTCTCACCTATAAAAGAAAAAGTATGGGCACCTGGGTGGCTCAGTCAGTTAAGGGTCTGCCTTCTGCTCAGGTCGTGATCCCAGGGTCCTGGGATCAAGCCCCACATCAGGCTCCCTGCTCAGCAAAGAGCCTGCTTCTCCCTCTTTGTCTGCCTCTTCCCTCTGCTCACGCTCAGTCTCTCTCCCAGATAAGTAAAAATCTTTTTTTTATTGTGTTATGTTAGTCACGATAAAGTACACCATTAGTTTTCGATGTAGTGTTCCATGATTCATTGTTTGCATATAACACACAGTGCTCCATGTCTTTAAAAAAAAAAAAAAAGTTACAGTACCTATCCTGTTTTTGTAAATACCAAGAGACAATCTATCTAAGAAGACTTAGCATAATCCTCATTGATCAGCACTAGGGGCCAGTGTTTCATTTTTGCCTTGGGTCTCTATGGGGTTGGCCAGTGCAGAAGGTGACCCTTTGCCTGGCTAACTTGTGAGGGACTCTATGGCTTCTAAAGAACCAGGACCCTCCCTCTCTAAGCTACTTTACTCACCCATTAGGATTTCTCTCATCACAACTGCAGCAAAGGATGTGGGAACAAGTGGTTCATTCCCACCACACAAATGGCAAGGGTAGCACCCAGAAGGGCACACTCCCTGACCTGGGCTGCTTGATGTTGGCTGCTGGAGCTTAACGGGAAACTCTGGAACACCAACTCCGAAGAGATTGTTTTTATTTCTACACTGTGCCACTGCTTTTTTACTCAGCCTGCATGGAGAACACCTCCCAGTTAGAAATTGTACCACCAGGCATTAGAACTATGTGCAAAGGCCATCGCTGAAAAAGGCTGAGGCATAATAGAACCCATTTGAAATAGCTCAGCAAATATACATGTTCAGTTACAGAAGCTTTCAAAGTAAATAACTTGGCTACTTGAAGCAGAAAGTAAGAAAATAAGCCAGACTAAATAAGGGAATCTTTCCTAGATTTTTATTTCTTTTCCCTCAGGTACTCAGGGAAAGCTGCCAGGTGTAGTTCTAACAAATTTTAAGAAACAGAGTGTTTCAGCAGAGGTAGAGGGGGAACGGGACTTCTCTGGCTCCACTGGGTTTTTGTTTGTTTGTTTGTACGTTTTTTGTTTTGTTTTATTTTGGGTTTTGTGAGTTTTGTTTTTGTTTGGTTTTTAAATACTTACACTCTCCAACTCTTTCCAAAAAAAAGATTGAGGCAGTAATAATTCCTGTCGCTCCAGTGTCTCAGTTTTGAACAGCAGAGTTGATATGAAGAACCCTGTAACTTCCTATGCTGGAGGTAACCTTCCTCAGTTAGGTGAAGGAGGACTTCAAGGTGAAGTTTTAATTCTTCAAGATCAAGTCCAAGCTGTTTCATTGGAGAGTCTGGAAGCGGGCATGTCAGCACACACGGCGTAATACAACTACCCCCCAGCCGAACACCCCAGGAATGGGTTCAGTTTAATGTGGGGCAAAGGGCTGCGTGCTCCTGGCTTCTCAGACCTGTGCCCCGGTTATCTGCAGCTCGCAGGTCTGTGCTCCAGGGCTTGAACTGACATCCTCTGGGGAACTTTTTGCTAGGGGGCGCTGTTCACAATCGCCATCAAGAGAAATCTCATGCTTTGTCTATTTTCTAGCAAGCACCTAAGCTGGGTTTGCCTTTCAACAGAGCAAAAGGAATTTTTTTTTTTTTAATTCCTTTAACTCCAGAAGACCTGCCTACCCACACAGTGATTCATGACTAAACAGGAGGTCACAGAACAGCAGGGGGCTGGGGGGTGGGGTGGAAGGCTGATCCTCAACCCAAATTGGTGAATGTTACCAATGATAAATTCTTGAGATAACTTCCTGATGAACAGAAACAGAAAAATCTGTACAGGGAACGCTGGATTCCTTTAGAGAAGAGGGTCCGTCTACGTCCCCCAATTATTAAAACATATGAGGCTACCAGGACTGTGTCCACCGTGAAAATCCGGGCCTCGTTAAGGGGATGGATTTCGCAGTGCTGGCATCCATTTCCAAACATCCTTCCCATGCAACCACAACCACATCCTAAAAAATTCAGCGTCCTCTTGTTGTTCTTGCCCCGTCAGTGCTCATTTGATGCCCACTGAAGTCCCCAGCCACCTCCTGCCGACAGCCTGCATACATAAAGCCTTTCTCCAGACTTGCTGATGTCAAATTTCAGGATTCTTCCTAGGTTAATAAATCTTATCTACTAATTCAGGTTAATTTGTGAATAAATGTCAACAGTTTCAGGTGCTGCGTCTTCCAGATAGGATTTACATCTTATCAGGATTTATACCCCATGATGCAGGTCAAAGAAATGAGTAATGGAACAAGGAACTTAATTGTAATAGGGCTGATAAAATGGCTCACGGTAGCACTTAGGATAGATAGTTCTAGATGCTTTAATGGGGATTGAGTCATCTAACTCACATACCTTATGAAGCAAATGCAGTGATCAACCCCACTTACAATGAGGAATCTGACACACAGAGGTTAAGTAACCTCCCAAAGGCTACACAATGGGCAAGTGTTGATGCCTGTGTTCAAACACAGGTGACTGGTATGTTTCCAGAGCCCCATACTTAACTGCTCTACAATGAGATGGGAAAGGAAACATTGGGGCATGTGGAAATAAATGAAGAGCAAGTAAATGAGAACTGACATGCGTTATTTATTCAGAGTTTGCTATAGGGACAGTCAGCCACCATCTCTTGTGTTATGACCGAGACTTAGTCAGGGAGCAGAGTGGGAAAGGTGCATGGAGGGCGAAAGGGAAAGCGTCAGATGTTGATGTGGGAGCCTGTAGGCAGGCCACTTGGAAGTGGGTCACCCCATGTGATTGGTTAGAGGTACACATTTGACTTTGTCTGGTTGGTCCCCAGTCAGAATCAGAGACAAAAATTAAGAACACTGTCAGTTGCTGATCCAGTCCTAATCATTTGAGGCCAATCATTAAAAGGATTCTTGTTTGGCTTTCTGGACTGTCTTCTAGAAATACTGATATGACTTGTCTAAGTCTGACTTCTGGATAACTGGCCTCCAGAGCTGGTTACTAAGGACATTGGGTTGGTTTCCTGGACTAGTTGCTGCAGATAGTAGGTCACAGTCCTATTTTTATATATGGGCTGGCCATTGTCTGCTTGTATATGTAATTTCTTAGGCAGAAGAATCTGCTAGAATCATTCATTTTCTCCCAGCATGGAAGGCAGCCTCCTTCTAGAAAGGAGTTCTAGCTCTTCCAGCTCTTAGCAGATTCTTTCACTGAAGCAGGTTTGTGAATTAGGTCAAAGTCTTGATTTCTGGTGAATAGATGTCTGTTGAGTTTCCTGGTGTTGACCTCTCCTATACTACTTAATATTTGCCTGGTGGTGAGGAGCCAAGAGGTAGGAAAACTGTTGGTCTTATCCCTAATCATGCCCACAGAATTAATGTCAAAGGCTGGCTAAGGTCATACCTGAAAAAGAAAGAGGGGAGAATTTCTCATTCCATTTTTGAGCTAAAATGCAGATCTCAAAATTACTACACAAGTGAACTGGAGGATAACCAACCTGTTCAACTCACTTGCTCCCAAAGACTGGGCTCCTTTTCAGCAGCTGGTGCCCTACACAATAGCCTGCAAAGTTTCTTTATGTTAATAGATGGTTCTGCTTTCAAGACGAGTATGCATATCCCAGAGAATCTCAAATATAAACAACACGGATAGTCAGTAATTTTTTTTTCCTGAGAACCAGCTCTGTTCATTATAATAGAGGAAGTAGAATATACTACCCCTGCCTTCAGAGAGTCCTACAGTCTTTTGTGTGAGATACCATTTTTCAATGACTTGAGCGAATGACAGTTTCAACACCAAGCATCCAGTGAGTTTTGCCTTGAGAAATACATGAGCCCCTAATGAGATATGGTTCTAGCTGTGATTTTATTGACTCTTTCTAACACAAAGTTAATATGAAACCTAACACAAATGCTTGCATTTGGGGACCTGAATCAATTATGTACCCACAACAAGTACAGATCTATGTTCTAAAGATGTTAAAGGAGGAGAACACGATTAGAAGCATGCCAGCATCCTACCTGTGAATGTCCTGATGTAACAAGTGCTAGGGACCAGTGTTAAAAATTGGAATCTAACATAAAACAGAACAATGGCCCCTTCCAGCTATCAGGTAAGCACAAGCCCAGAAGCACATTACCCGTTGGTAATGTCAGTAAAATGCTGAAGAAGATATGGAGCATTCGGCCAAGGCCACGATCTTACTCCTCCTGGAAGGGAGCAATTTGGGACCTGGAAAAGGGTCACAGGAGAGTGGATGTGTGGACTATACTGTTACATACAACACAACAAGGATGGGGCAGCTTGGTCAACATGGCCTCTAACCTGAATCAGTTATTGGAGGAAGTGATTGGGCAAACCACTTCTGTCTCTGGGCTTCAGTGCCGAAGAGCTACCTACATGACAGTGTGTGATATTTTTGTATAGCTCTGTGAACAGACTTATAAAGTGTTTGAAAATAAAATAAAATAAAAAGATTCCATGTAGAAGACTATTGGTATAATACTCCTAATATTATACACCAAAATGATGGCTGCAAAACAAAAACAGCAACAACAACAACAAAAACAAACAAAAAACAAGTGGAAGACTCAAAGAACAAAAGAGCAAGCCTAAAATTCTGTAAACCCTTCTTCCCATTAACTAGGCAGACAGAGAGAAGAGAAGAGCATTATCCTTTCAGAAGCCCCACGTGGAATTTAAAAGGAATTGTAAGAGATTGCTCACCAACGAATATTGAAACAAATTCGAATAGCCCTTCCAATAATCCCTGTAAAATAATTCTGTAATTTGTTATTCTCCTGGCAAAAAGCGGCAAAATAAACTCAGTTGTTTTTTCCAGGACCCTTGAGTGAGTGTCTAGTTCTACACCTAAAAGAAAATACTTTGTCCAAAGTCATCTTTAAAACTCTTTTTTTGTTTTTAAAGATTTTATTTATTTATTTGACAGAGGGAGACATAGCAAGAGAGGGAACACAAGCAGGGTCATCAGGAGAGGGAGAAGCAAGCTTCTCACTGAGCAGAGACCCTGATGCAGGGCTCGATCCTACAACTCTGGGATCATGACCTGAGCCGATCCTACAACTCTGGGATCATGACCTGAGCCAGACACCTAACGGCTGAGCCACTCAAGCACCCCTAAAGTCATCTTTAAAATTCTTAAGCCCGAAGCGCCTGGATTCCTAATCACCATGATGCACACACCTCAGTGGGTTTTCTGTTTCTGTTCAGTACACACACAGAACTAAGCAATCAACCCACGCAACTCCTCGGCTCTCCTTGAACACTTGATGAATAAAATGAGAGACCACAACAAAACCTGAAAGATGATGTCTTCTATTTTTTTTTTTTTTACAGAAGGATGCCCATTTCCACCTTAACGTATTCTTTTGTGATTTATTTTGAAAGCCAGACATGATCTATAGGGATGCGTGTAGGCAAGTGGGCGTGCACGTGTGCGCGTGCGTGCCCCTGTGTGTATATAAAAAAATTTAATCACATATCCCCACTCAGCTTACAGCAGATATTCTTAGATATAAACATTCTGCTTAATCTAGTCTGGCTAGTCATCCTCTAACTGGATTAACTGTATTTCTGCCTGCAAGCCAAAGAAACCCAAACAAGGCCCACTATAAAGAAATGACACCAAGTGTGCTTCTCCAAATAAGAAAAAGGATGTTTTAATTAAGGACAAAGATTTCCTATCATATTAAGAATGAGTTCGTCATCCGTGGCATTGTTCTCAAGAGCGAGTCAGAAAAATGAATAAAACACAAAGCCACAAATAAAGTGACGCTTTTGTTACAAGGATATTAACCTCGGAATAAAATTTTATATATGCACAATCTTTTTATGTTAAGAAGGAGTAAATCTTCAATAGAAAACAATTAAAAAAAAGAGAGAAGTTCATACTTTTAAGATGAGCAAGGTAGCAAGCCCCTCCGAGAGACATTGTGCAGTGCACTGAGGAATAATAATGGCGGATGAGTTCTAGCAGAAGGAGCCTTTAAATGAAGAGCATATCAAAATAAGGCCATGTCTGTGGTTAAAAGCACCGAGACAAGTGGGAATACGTCCGCAGAGGAGGTGTGTAATTTTGGCTGCACTCCTGGAGAAAGGTAACAATCCAGTGAGAGGTTCAGAGAACAGACCTTGTGCTAAAAACCCCTCAGGATATAGGACGACACTGATAACAATCAGGGAAAGAAACCTGACAAGCACTTTAAAAAATTATTCGTTCCTAAGGTACCTGGCACCAGTAACCATTCAAAACAGCTTGTGAAGCACTGGGAGTATGTATCCAATGGCAGTTCTCTACAGAATCGCTGCTAAACACTAAGGCGATGCCCCCGGATTGTCATGGGGAGGGGGGGCGGTTAGTGCAAATTCACCCAGGGCATGCCGCCAAGTAATCTCTCTATTGCTAATTGTACCCACTGAATTTTGATAAAGTATCTATAAATAGCATAACAGATGCTTTCGTTCATGGAGTTCAGGTAGCTATCTTTTTCAAGAGTTCATCCCGATTTGGGTTGGTTTGGACCAGTGGAGGCAAGGTGGCAGGGAGAGGGTTTTCGTGGTCATTGGTGAGTTCACATCCAGGACACTTGGGTAGATGAACTCTATTTCCAACAGTGAGCAGACTACGTTATAAATAAACTGGTTGTAAGTGTTCGTGTGTGTCAAAGTGCGACCCACTTCATCTCTGAAAGGATGTGGGCTGTAGGGTACTGAGCTAGCTCCTGAAGACGATTACAGGCCATAATTACTCTCCCGTCAAGAGCATGCTACGTTAGAATGGATTTATATGTTGTAGGTAAATTATTTTCCTGACTTTTGTCAGCAAAGGACACCATACCATCCTCCCCCAAAAAGTGAGAAGGGAGGGAACACATAGCTCACAGATATTTTGTTTCCCTTAACGGGGCCTTGAAACTTGCTTATCAAGGAGGCCCCTATGAATAAAAGGACTTTTTTTTTTTTATGTTTGTGGGCAGGGAGAAGGAATCTTGGAGAGACAAGTGTTTTGAATTCCGATTCTTACCCCCAATACTTGCCTATCCACAAACATCCATTGCAAGCTTGTCATTGTTTCACCAAAACTGCAGCCCTCACCTGAGGCTATCTGACCAGCCAGGCTGTAGACCGGCTTACCACACCCCCCAGTAATTACCTCAGTTGGTTCTACAACTGTCAGAAATACGTCTTAGATAGCAGGAGATTTTATATGCACTGATTTTTCCAGCAAAGCAGCTAATAAGAGATAAATGTGAGTTTGCTGCACAAATATCACAGGATATTCAAGAGCGAAGCACAGAAACTTGCCTTATATTGTATACCTTATAGTTCAGTGTCTTTTCAATATGCTATCTATTCTTCAAGCGTATAGGACCTTTGCCTCTTAGGTCACCAAGAGTCACTTACCCATGTGTGAGTCACTCAGTCTTTCCCCACTCTTGGTCCCCTCCCCACCAAATAGCACTGCTTTGTTCCTAAAAAAGCAGAGAGTGCAAGTAGCCTTAATGCAGTGATTTTTTTTTTTTTTGTCATCTCAGCAATAAGTTCTTTTAATGTCCATTTTTCTGGGAACCTGATTCATCGGACACATGAAATTATTGGGCCCCTTGTTCTCTAACCTTCACTGTTGAGCAAGTTTTGATCTGTTCTATAGAAAACATCTATCATACCTCCCTCGAAGAGCTAATATTATATTATATTATGGGACAGAGAATACAAACATAGTGCATAAATTAATCCCATTTATAACATGCAGAGATGAGCACTGTTCACAAAAAATCTATTCTAAAGATTATTCTCAGCTTTCCTTTAATTTGGTTACCTTTTAATTTTAAGTTCAGTTTCTACAGAAAGAAAAGGCAGCAAGTCAGTGGGGAGAGATCCCCGAGTGAGCAGCGGGGGGCCATTGGCTCCAGCCGGCTTCTGCACTAATGAGCGTGTGACTGCGGACACATCATTTCATTTTTCTGGACCCATTCCCTCATCTATTAAGTGGACTAGAGCGTCCCCAAGGTCCCCTCCCAGCCTAACATACAGTCCAAAATCATTCACTGTCAACCTCCCTATTTATAATTACCCATACAAGAATCTCCGTGCTGGTTGTTGTTTCCTCCTGAAAGGGTTTTGTCACAGTCTGAGCCCTGGGTTTCAGCCTCACATTCCCTGAACACCAAGATAACCATCAGCCTTTCTTTCTGAGGACAGGGAGTAGTGAGAGTTGGAAAGACGAGCCTTTAAGCCCTTCTAATAAGGTTTTGGTTTTAATTATGAATATATATTATAATAAATATCCTAATAGTACAAATAATTTGGCATGTTTGATATGTTTGAACATTGAAGACTTGAACTTATGGGGATCACAGTGTTTTGCAAAATTAAATATAAGTAGGAGTTTGGTTTTTGGGGGGGATTTTTCAATTTATTTATTCTAGAGATAGAAAGCAGGGAAGGAGCAAAAAAAGAGGGACAAGCACACTCCACATTGAGCATAGAGTCCAATGAGAGGCTTGATCCCTCCACCCTGAGATCATGACCTGAACTGAAATCAAGAGCTGGGCACTTAACTGACTGAGTCACCCAGGCGCCCCTAAATATAAGTAGATTTTTGTCTTCCTCAGCGGATCAGTAATTTTCCCTTGGCTAAGAATAGATCATGATTTCCTATTTCTGAGAAAAGTCAAGGTTTTTTTTTTTAAAAAAAACAATGTTTTTTTAATCTCTCTTTTGATATTGGTTTGAAGTTATTATAGTTTTCATATATAAGTATCCATTTGACTTCCCATAATTATTTTTCAGGTTGTATATTGCCTTGAACTTTGTAAGTATGTTTGGGGTTGGGGGAACATGCTTTGTTTAATGATTAGTTAAGCAAATAAATAGCAATCTGTGTCTTGTTCCTCTTGATCAACCGCAATTAGAAGGAGGCTTCATTTTGGGCAGAGGTTAAGTGATATTGAGTGTTATTTACTTCTTAGTGTCTATATGAGGGTGAGTAGTGGTTGCACCAGGATAAGCAGGTGGCGATAGGAAGTTTAGATTTCATCTCCGGTAGCAGAAAGGTGTGGACTTTGGCTCAGGACTCTCACTTTCAGGCTCTGTGACTTTAGGCAAATTATTTAACCTCTTAGACCCTCAAGTTCTCATTTATAAAATGGACAGAGAGAGGAACCAGAGAAGATGTCTTAAGTGGTGTATTAATTTACTGGTCCTGCCATAACAAAATATCCTGGACTAGGTAGTTAAGCTTAAAAAATGTAGTTTCTGTCAGTTCTGGAGGCAGGAGTGGTCCGGGTTTGCTCCTTCACAGGCCTCTCTCCTTGGGTTGCAGATGAAAGCTTCCATCATTATGATCATCCCCCAGCGGATACTGTGTCTAGTATCTCTCGCTGTGCGTCCAAATTTCCTCCTCCTATAAGGACACCAGCCATTTTGGATTAGGGCTCATCCTAAAGACCTCGTATTAACTTAATCGCCCTTTCGAAGACCTTATCTCCAAATACAATCACATTCTGGGGGGAAAGTACTTCAACATTGGATTTTTGGAGGAACACAACTTGCACCAGCCCCTGAGATGGCTATCTGCAAGCAGCAGACTTAGAAGCGGGGGTGAGCGTAGGCAAGCTCCCAGGGACAAAGTCGGTAAGGACGTGAAGGAAGCGGCGTCGGGCCATGGGTGACGTTGAACCACAGTAGAGTCATAACAGAGGCCTCAGCTGATCCCACAGAGAGCTCCAGAGCCAGGGTCACCCTTTAGAGTTGCCCCAAATTGAGGCCAGAGGGCTTGGTCTTTGAACCCACACTGACCAGATGCCTCCACAAAAGGAATGCCCCCAGGGAAGGGAAGGAGGCAAATCCTTGCACCAGGAGACTCCCTGTAACTGAAGGTCATTCATGGGAGCCTTCAGCTTGGCCGCTGGGGAGTTGAGTGCCTTGGTCCTGAAGCTGGGGTGCAGGGTGGTGCCCCCCAATTGCACTAGAGAGGTAAATATCAATTTCACCATTTCATGGAATTTTGAAGAGAACTGAGACAAGCATAGGTACTAGTATTTTGTCACTGGAATGTAGTTGGAGCCAGCAGGATTTCCCTTCTGTGGCCCCAATCTGGGCACATCCACAAGGCCCTTCCTTGACAACAAGATCATCAAGCTGTGGAGAATCCTGGCCTCCCATGCAAATCTATCTGATGTGTTTCTGCTGAGTAGGAACAGGGTCCGGGAGAGCTGGTTTTCAGATTCTTTCCAGTGTTGACATTTAACTTCTCTCCCCTCTGACCCCCTTCCTTCTGTCATCCAGATAGCTCAAATCAACAACCCGTAAACCATCTGAACTCTTGCTGTACGGAGCTCTTTAGGGAGCCACATGCCGCTTGACTACAAAGCTCTGTAATTTTCAGGGTGTTTTTTTTCCCTTATTATTTTTAAATACCCTACATTTAAAGTTTCACATCTGCAGAGGCACAGAGAAGAGCATGTGGAACATAATTCACAGTGAGCTCTGGAAGAAAACAAAAGAGGAGGGGGTGGTTTCAGACAAAGAGGTTGCCTTGTATCTCTGACATGAGGCTTTTGTGGTTACTGTTGATCAGTGCAAATGAAAGTCCATTTGGGAGAGCCACGTGCCTCTCCAAACTGTGCAATAATACTTCATGGCGGTGAGTCCTTGGGTTGAGGCACAGTGAGGTTTCGAGAGAGAAGCTAAATGGCAACCTATTGTTCCCGGAAAATGTAACCTAGCAATGAATGGATGGGAAGAAATAAAGAATTTTAAGTAAAGAAAGGCATTGTGTGGGAGTGAAACAAGTACATAGTATCCTTCTTGCCTGCAGCTTTTCCTAATGGAGAACAGCAGAAAATAAATGGAGATTTGCCCAATATATTTGTTCTCCCAAGGACCAAACCTCGTGTGGCCTGTCCTTCAGTACCTCCTGGAGGTGGATCCTATTTCCAGGTGTAAACTCACACCCACCGTGTCAGGGAGGATAAAGAAGCGAAATGCTTCAGGCTGTGAAATGAAACAGTTTGCTCTGACCTCAAAGGAGTCTTCTAAGTGTTCTGTGGGGCGCCGTAGAACAGTTTCGCACCATCCATAATGGGGAAAGAGGAGAAAAGGCTATTTCGTGTTATGTGAGTCAGGGATCAGAGACAGATCCCAAGGGAAGCTTCTGGCTGGTTGAGCTGCCATTTCCCGGTTAGAATTGTTTATTCATGAATTCTCCATTTGTGGGGCACCTTCTGTCTTAGTCCGCTCAGGCTTCCATAACAAAATTTTATGGTCTGGGCAGCATAAATAACAAACATTTATTTCTCACAGTTCCAGAGACTAGGAGTCCAAGATCAAGGTACCAGCAGAGTTGGTTCCATGGTGAGGCCTCTCTCCTTGGCTTACAGATGGCCACGTTCTCATGGTGTCCTCACATGGCAGATGGAGAGAGGGAGCAAGCTCTCCGGCTCTCTTCTTATAAGGGCACTAACCTCCTCATGAGCCTCCCACCCTCATGACCTCATCTAAAACTAATTACTTCCCAAAGGCCCCATCTCCAAATGCCATCTCACTGGGACTTCAACGTTTCCATTTTGAGGAAACTCAACTCAGTGCACAGCATTCAACCCTTTTACCCACAAAATTTATCTTCTTCTCACTGACAGATTACAGTCCTTCCACCCAAACAACCCCACAAGTCTTAAATCATTCCAGCATCGAGTCTGAAGTCCAAAGTCCAAAGTCTCATCTAAATATCATTTATATCAGATGTGAGGGAGTCTTGAGGTATAATTCATCCTGAGGCAGTTTTCCCTTTTTGATGTGACCTTGTGAAATGAGACAAATTGTGTCTCCAAAATGTAGTGGTGAGACAGATGGAGCATTGGCATTCCCATTCCAAAAGGGAAAAATGGAAAAGAAGGAAGGGGTGATGGGTCCCAAGCAAGCCCAAACCTAGCAAGGCAAATCCCTTTGCATCTTAAGTCTCAGGAAGACTCAATATGTTAATATGCATATGAATGTGTTGGGGAATGTTTTTCAGTCAGTAACACCTTCTATGCCATAGGAAGAAGGGGGTAGCGGGGATGTGGTCTCTGCTTCCAAAGATTGGGATGAGAGAGACACAACCTAGTTAGGGAAGTCAGAGAAGACTTCCCTGAAGAAATGACTAACCTGGAGCTTGAGCAGTGAACAGAGGTCTACTGGGAAAGACCATTTGAGGCAAGTGGGCACTATGAGCAGCCGCCCCATAGCAGGACCCAACATGACGAGTTCAAAGCCTAGAGAAGGTCCTCATTGTACCTGGAGCAGAAAGAGCTCAGAGAAGCATAATAGGCAGGGTGTGGTTGGGAGAGCTTGGTAGGGGCCAGACCAGGGAAGTCCTCGCCTACACAGTATAAAGTGAATCCTCTAAAGGAATTTACACAAGGTGGCAGCGTGATCCTTTTCACAGTTTGAGAAGATTACCCTGCCTCCAGTGTAAAGAACAGACTAAAAAGCAGCTCAAGTCTGAATGGATGCTCATAGATAGTAGGCAATAATTGTAGTAATCCAAGTAGGAGACAACAGTGGCTTGGACTGGAGTGGTAATGGTAAGGAAGGAGAAGCGTGAACTGATTCAGGCCTTACTGAGGAGGTAAAGGCAACAGGATTTGACAGCCAACTAGGTCCTGGGGACAAAGGAAAGGAAATTAGCAAATCTCATTCCCTCAACACCTGACAGAAGGATCTGGCCCCGATGTGTGCGCACAGCACATTTCAGATCTCATACGCCTCGTTCTTCACATGGAGCACTCAGGGTATGCCTCCAACGTCAAGACATCACATCTTGCCCTTCTGCTCTGCTCCAATCACAGAGGTTGTTCCCTGCAGTCTTTGTTGTATGGATAACTTCTGGCCGAGTTTGGCCATTGGGAGGCTGTGTAGAGTAGAGGGCAAGAAGACAAGCCAGGTGCTTCTCTGTCTTAGGCAGTGTCTCCTAGAGTTCTAGTTGCTGCATGGCAAGTCTGCCTTGCTTCCAGATGCCCTCTGGCCCTGAACTCTAAACACAATCTTCTTCCCATCCGGTTGTCTAGTTACCAGTCTCTGGGTTATCTCAGTAACCCCTGGTTGGCTTCTCAGCCCTTCTATCATCTGTATGACTATTTCTCTGAATGAAGTTCCCTCTGTTTGCCTGGTTTGACCTTGTTTCATGTGGTTCTTACATCACTAAGTCCAGAAACACATCCCTTCCAACTACTTACCAATGTCTGATACTCATTAGTTTTCTTCCACCGTGAAAAAGAAAGCTTCAGATGCAGATAATCCTAGGAAACTTTAAAAATTGAATTATACATAGTGCATGTTTTTGCCCACAGACAGCACATTATTTAGATTGGGTATAAGAGAACAGGATGCAGTGGGGTTGGGGTAGAGGGACACTACACAGAATCACAAGGAGGACGTCAGAGAATGAAAGGGCTAGAAAAAGAAAGTGAAACATGCCAAGACTGACTTGCTTCCAAATTTGCCAAGGGCTAGCCATAGGGTGACATCATTGCTATGCAGATATATTTACATTTACATTTACATTTATATTTATATGTATATTTATATGTATATTTATAAAACAAAGGTTAGGTAAGTTATAGCAAAGTGTCATTAACAAACAACTAAAAGTAGAATCTCAAGAGGAATAATTAGAAAGCTATATTAGCAAAATAAAGAAATGTGGAACACCAAAATGTCTATTCTGTTTTTTACTTTATCTATGATACAGTTAAAATAATTTCCACCTAAAGTCTACACAAAGCTGTGATAGCTATTCAGTCTCCATTCTATATTATCATTTACCAAAAAGAAAAATTATTGTGTCTGTACAGTATGTACAGACTGTACAGTCTGTACATGTATCATTGGTAAATAAATAATATACTAGGGCAGGGAACAAAAGCATGAACCCCAGTTATAATTTGTTCAGAGCTGGGACCTTCTCACACACAGGATAATTCTAGTGTAATACCAAATTGGATTTGCTCGGTTGTAAATATAACCTACGTATTAGCAATTTGGGCTGGGAATGACCCAGATTGTGGCATTTATAAATAGCCCACATTGTTTGGTATATAGTATATTCTGCAACATTTAGTACATTAAACAAGTTAAACTCTGCAACCTCTCCACCTCCCTGTATAAGTGTACACACACACACTCTTAACACTTACATCTATCTTGCAAACATCGTTAATTCAAGATTTTAAAGTTCGGTAAACTTGGGCAACAAATACATCACATATCAAGAAGGCAGTCTCACCTGACTCTTCACAAGATGTCTCCATCTCAGACATCTTGCTGTCTGAGATGGTAGTCACTGACCACATATAGCTACTGAGCACTTTAAAGGTGGTAATCTGAATTGAGATGTGTTGTAGGTATAAAATACACACTGGATTTCTCCAAGACTTAATACAAGAACGATATAAAATATTGCATTAATACTTTTTGTGTCGATTATTTGTTGAAGTAGTAATATTTTAGACATTAAATTACATGTACTTTTTTGCAAGAGAGAGAGCATGAGTTACAAGTGGGGGGTGGGGTGCCTTGGTGAGGGGCAGAGGGAGAAGGAGAGAGAATCTTAGGCAAGTTTCACCCCCAACACAAAGCCCAGTGTGGGGCTCAATTTCACGACACTGAGATCAAGACCTGGGCCAAAATCAAGAGTTGGATGCTTAACCAACTGAGCCACACAGGTGCCCCAAATTACATATACTTCTAAAGTTAATTTTAATTGTTTCTTATTACTTTTTTAATGTGGCTACTAAAAAATTAAAAATGTGTATGTTGCTGAGGGCATTTTAAGTAATCATCCATCTAAAGACAAAGTGTAATAAGTACCACAAAATTCAAATCTCCTTCTACCACCAACATTCAGCATGTCTGACCACTTCCTTGGTTATTTGGGGAATGCAGTGTTTCCTCTGGGAGGTATGAAATATGGCAAAATAGAATGAAATTGGTAGCTAGAGAAATCTGGCTTTGAATTTAGTATTCGGTAGCTGTGTGGCCCTGAGCGAGTTATTAAACTTTTTGAGTCTTAACTTCCTCATCAGTTAGACACCCCACAGGATGTTAGAAAGATTAAGGAAAATGAATATTAAGTGCCTAGCTCAGTGTTTGACATAAGGTAGCTGCTCAAAAATAATGCCAGTTATTTTGTCTGTTTTTAAATCAAGTGTGTGTGAGAACGGGTGGGTAATATAGGACTGACTTTGCATAAAAGGCACCATGTCAACTCAAGCAGCATCAGTGATTGGTGAACACACTGATGCAAACTGAAGGAAGGGCCCCACCAGCAAAGTGTTATTTGGTAAAGGCTCTCTTAACTCTATTAATTATAAACCATCTAATCTCTAACCCATTTAAATGGCCTGCCTGGGAATTCCAAGTTAGGATTTATGCCAATGGCATAAGGGAGAGGAGCAAGGCTTCCCTTTGCTCAGTTATGGACCACTCTCAGCTACCTGCCATATTCTCCCCTTGTTGCTAAGACCTCCACAACCTTAGCTGTGATCTTTCGTAAAGAGCTCCAGGAGTATAAAAATGTGCACTGAAAGAGTTATTGAATGCAAATTTGCTGTTTGATGAATCTTTAGAAGTCTCTGATAGCTTTCTGTGCTTCTAAAAAAATATACTACAAAGCCAGCCTCACACTGCTTTAGGTTGGCTTTCCAACCAATTAACCAAGTAAAAGAGGAAATCATGAATGAAGTCTCAATGTCATGAAATCCTCAACCTGATTTATCTCCATTATAACTGGACAGACTTCCCAAAACTCAGGTCAGCTTTCCAAGAATAGCTATTACTAGCAGCCTGCAGCTCATCCACAGGAATTTTAGTCTGAATCTGTTCTTTCTGAGGTGTGTAGCTCTCCAATTCCTTATTTCCCCAAAAGAATGATAGGTAGGCATAAATCAAACACAGGCGCACTAAAACATACATGCTTATTTTTGTCAAAACATAGAATTTATATTCCCACATCACTACCATAATGTGTATTTCCCTGAAACACACTGAGCTGTTACTGACAAAGAGCCTAACCATGTAATGGCCCATGGAAAAATGAGTCCCAAACCTAACTTTAGTCCATAATATACTTTTTTCCTGGCCTGATAGGATTGGGGATGGTATTCTGTCATCTGTCTCCACTTCCTTTGATTCTCTCACTTGTTCCCTCCACTTACAACAGAATTCTCAGCCTCTTCTCTCTCCAACAGAACCGTATCTGTTTGCTCTCTCTCCTTCCCAGCCACATTGCCACCTAATCCCAGTAGAAGACTTAACTGACCTGAATGGCTAGCCTCCCACGCCGTTTATCAGGCTGGCGTTTACTAGTTGCATGGGCAACTCTGTGTTACTAAGAGGTACTCAGGTGTGCTCCATGCCCTTTCTTCCACTTCATTCATTGAACAAGTACACGAGGAGCCTTCTCTATCCCAGGAACTGTTTTAATTGCGGAGATAAAGCAATGGAAAAAAACAGACCAAAATCCCTTTTTTCATAGAATTTACCTTTTAGTTGTGAGTGATTCTCACCAACAAGAAAACTAAGGAAAACATTGGGTATCTCAGGTGATAAGTGAGAAGGAGAAAACTGGAGCCGGGAAAGAGGAGGTTGTTGGTGTGCTATTTTAAGATGGGACAGACGAGGTGAACCTCACTGAGAAGGTGGCGTTATAACCTCACATCCGGCTACAGATGCAGCCATCTTTCTTCCACGTTCTTCTTAACTTCATTTCTTTATGAGCCTAGCTAGAGAGTGGTGCAATCTTAAGATTAAATTCTGCAGAGAAAACTTAAGCTGTGTGCTCTGATTCCAACATTAACCAGAGGGCTCTAAACCGACCAACATGACCAATCGACCCTGCTGTTCATTGCCTAGAATTCCCTTGAGAATTTCCCCAGATGTAGAAGTTATGAGCAGGACAGGATTTTCAAATTGCTGCATTTCCAGCTGTAATAGTCTAAAATAACACTAAAACAACACTCTTACCCTCTGGCATCTCTCCTCTCTCCATCCCTCCTAAGCTTCCGTGGAGTAAGGAGGGAGAACAGATTCCCAATATAAAATTGTAAGTGATGACTACAGCCAGGTCTTGGTTTCTAGTTCAGGGAAGACTAAAAGGGAGCAGGTCTGTGCAATTAGAGATGAGTAATCATACTCACTTACTCTTATTGATCACTCTTTATTGAAACTCCTATGTTTTAGTACTTTCCTGAAAATGTACGTATATCATTGTATTTCATCTTCACAATGATTCCGTTGCTTGTGTATAATTACTCACTTGTTACATTTAAGGAGTATGAAGCATAAAGAAGTGAAGTAATTTGCAGCAAGTAATGGCAGATCTAAGACCCACACGTAGGCTCTCTGGCTCCAGAACATTCATTTTAGAGACCATACATTGTTTTTCATGGAATATTGGAATGTGATGATCTAAAAGGAAAGATCCTCATCGGTTGGGTTACTCACAGGAGCTTCAAGCTTGGATCCCTCAAGCTTCCATGGTATTGTTCCTTTCTTCCTTCTTTCCATTCCCTTCCTTTATTTTAGTTTCTGGGTCAGATGTTGACTTCACTGCTTGTCTTCCACTGTCATTGTTCTTTTAGCCAAGGATGTTCTCCTTCTTGCTCTATAGCACTGAACTTTTGGGAAGCCTTTCTAACACTTTTTCTAAACACTAGTAACAAAGATAAAGAGACCAGAATGTGAAGACTTCTTCCCAGGGCCCTTCTTTGTCACCACCTTCTTTTCTCCCTTAAACCCTGCCAAGAATGACAAAGTTACCATTGTAGGGGAGGGAGGAAAAATTGTTTTCTTTCCACTCTGCTGGGTTCTCCAGCCAGGCCCCGTAAATTGGTCTGATGAAAGCAGATCAACAAGAGAAAAGCAGAAGTTCATTAACAGCGGCCTCCTGCATTCACATGGTGCCCAGGCCTCGGCAACTCGGGGAGGTTGGACTTGGGGTCTGTGCACCTAACTTAGCAGGGAGAGGGAGGAGGAGAAAGGCACTTATGGGAAAGCCAGGAACTGTTTGGAAAGATCAGTGGCCCTTTAGGAGAAGTGATGGTGTGTGTGGCAGGGTCTGGGTGTGGTGCCTGGAGAGGACACAGTTGCCCGGGGAGGGGATTTATGATGGTTGAGTACTTTGAGGGGAGGCTCTGCTTGCAGGCAGATCAGAGATTTCAGAAACTCAAATGCCTTCAGATCAAAATAGTTCTTACAACAAAGTGGCATATTTTGGGGTAGTGTGTCCCAATCCTCTTCACTACATAAATATTCAGGAAGCAGTTTATACACCCAAACCCACATATGTGTGCCCCAGTGTCTCTGGCTGAGGGAAAAGAGCTGGATGGGGAGCTCCTTGCCATTGGTCCTTTATCCATTGTTCTTTGTCTCCTCCAATGCTTCTATCACCAGTCCTGCCGAGAGGGCACCCAGCCTGAAAAAGTCTTGGGTGAGAGAGAAGGTGCCAGGGTTATAGAACCATGAAAATGAAAGGAAGAAGAGAGATCCTCATAAATGGTTGTTGGCCGAGGTGGGAATCCCTCAGTCACTGGTTATTCCTTGGTCACCATTCGAATATAAGACACATATTGAGACGGTCTATTCTGTGATGGTACATCCTACAATTTGGGGTCATACAAAGGTGACAGAGCTCAGCCCTCCTTTTCAAGGATCTCCCAATCCATAAACCTGATAACTAATAGCCTTAAAAATATTTAACATTCTGACTTGCTGAGGTTTGTGTGAGGTGAATTGAATGTTGATTTCAGTGGAAATATATCAAAATTTCACTTCGTTCAATAGGCAAGAGTGTTGTTCAAGGCTTGGGGCTAGATACTATGCATCACTGGTGTTTTTTTTTATTAAAAAGTCCTAGTAGAAGTGTAACATATTAGGTTAGTTTATTCGCATTTTTTAAGAAACTTCCTCTCTCTTATCCTTCGCCCCCCACATTTTGCCTCCAATATCTCTGTGTGAAATATGAACCACTTCCAAACAAGTTAAACTTGAAGACCTACTTAGTTCTCAGGCTCATTACCAAGGATTTAAAACCTCTCCTATTCATTCCACAACAATGGTTTCCATGGCAATTACCGCAACACATGACATCCCCTGCAGCTCTGCTTAAAAATGCACCAGCAGAAATGGCTACACATCAACACATTCTTCAGGAAAAGCTAGGCTGGGCAGGTCTCTTTCTTGGTGGCACTGGGTGTAAGAAATTAATAATAATAAAAAAAGACAGTCATTTTTATTTCTTTGTGCAATATTGATTTTCCTCTTTTTATTTCAATACTTCACACCTGTGAAGATATAATTTCTTGTAGCAAATCATTTAAATTACATTTGTGTGAAAGTGGCTAGGGATGAAGACAAAGTGCTTACCATAATTTCTGTCACCCCCTTTACCTCTTTCATCTGTTCCTGACTCTTTTAGCCATTACTACTTGCCCTTTCGCCTTCTAAGAGAGACATAAATTCTGAAAGAATAAGTAGAGTGCCAAAGAAGAATCCTAGACACAGAAGAGAATCACACACTACACTGTCTCCCTGT
Organism: Nasua narica; assembly: GCA_028533885.1. Lineage (NCBI taxonomy): Eukaryota > Metazoa > Chordata > Mammalia > Carnivora > Procyonidae > Nasua > Nasua narica. Next base: position 7,833,410 of record CM052807.1, read on the forward strand.
CTGCCCTTTCTCTCTCCCACCAAGAAACACAAACAGAACATGCACTTAAAATACATCCACAAGAAATAGCAAGTCAAATGAATACCCAAAGCAAAAGCAAAGACATCCCTTTTATTGGGCACAGCAATGTGCGGGGACCACGGTAAGAGCTCTGCAGTAATCATTTCATCATGATACTATGCGCTCAGTGTTTTCACCATTATACAAATTCAGAAATGCAGGCTCAGAGGGAGAAAGAAATTTGCCTAAGATCATGCAGCCACATGTGTCAGAATTGTAACCCACATTGGCCTGGCTCCAGAACCCATGCTCTTGAGTTAATTGATAACGGGGCTGATTTCTCCAATCAAGGCTGAGAAAAGGTACATGGGAAGAGGTATGTAGTCAAGAGTTCCAGGCTATTATTGGAGCTCTTGGAATCCCTGTGCTGTAGCTGGGACCCTCCTAAGCAAGTCTCTGTTTCCTTACTCCTTCATTTTTCTGGGAAATGTTAATAGCAATGTTGACCTGCTTCCTTGGGTTATGTAACGAGAGACTGAGATAAACAATAGGTAAGAGTTTTGAAATGCTAAGCAGTAATGTTGGTGATCATAAACCCACAGGGATAGACAGAGGGGAAACAAACATAGCAAGAATACTTTAAAATGAATAGGGAGAGGGGCTTGCCCAGAGAGAATGAATGGTATAATCCAATTACCCTCATTCTGTCAAGCCCTAAGCAGATGTGTGGGATGAGAAATGCAACTCCTGATTCTAACTTCTGTGAGACCTGGTTTTAGAGGTTTAAAAGGCCCCCTTGGAGAAGACTATCTGGGTCATTCCTGGTTGTTTCTGGCCCAAGAATATATAAGACCATGGAAGACTTTATGCATACTCGTTAATTTTTCTGCAGAAAGAATTTCAGATTTCACGTGTTCCTTTTAACAAGCAAGGGAGTAATGCAAATATCACTTACTTTCATCATGGGCTTCAGTTTGTGTAATCATTAAAGAAGCTATATTAGCTTATTTAATATATAAGTATATAGCTTATTTGTATATGTAGCTATATTAGCTACGTATGAGGGAAATAGCTTTGCTTATCTAATTTTCCATTTACTTAGGCTCAGTTCTTAATGATGTATAAGAATTGGCAATTAATGCGGCAGCTGAGGTTACTATGCTTGACTTTATATTTTAGTTAGCAGAAATGAAACGTGGTTGTAATTTTGCATCATTTTCCTCTTTTCCTGAACTTGAGCAGCTGTGTAAAGAAGAACCTTGGAAATAACACAGAACTATGCCCCTACACATATTCCCATATATTTAGGGGACAAGCATTTATTCAGCACCTGAGGACACACAACAGAACCCCCTTTGGTCCCTTTGCTCAAGGAACTCGGAGTCTAGGCGTAACCACATAAGACTTTCATAGACATCATTTAAAAAGAAGCCTCCAAGGAAAATGGGAACTATAAACTATGTGGGTTTGATCAAGCTGAGGCCCAAAGACTTGAGGATCTTGCAGGGTTTCCCATTCTCTTATGAAAACATGTAGGAAAAATATGTCTAAATTGTCAATGATTGCACCAAGCTCTTCTAAGGATCTGCCATGGCAGTATAAAATAAAGAATTTCAACCTTCAGAAAAAGAAGATTAAGCAATCATGTTTTGTAAACTTTCAAGTTGGTCATTTTTGTCCATTACCTATATAAATGAATTATAGCTGAATTCTAGGTTGAGTCCAGAAGGCTTTGGAGTTTGCAAGGCTATTATTTGGGAACATTTTAAAAAGATACCCTGGAAATTGATTTAGCTTCTTGGAAATAAATCACTCTTCTAGAATGTGTTTCTTCCAGATATCCCTCCTTAAAATTTTTAGGTTTTCTGAGGGCACCTGGGTAGTGCAGTCCATTAAGAATCTGACTCTTGGCTTCGGCTCAGGTCTTGATCTCAAGGTCATGATCTCAGAATGGTAAGATCCGGCCCTGCATTGAGCCCTGCTCTGGGCTTTGCACTCAGCATGGAGTCTGCTTAAGACTCTCGCTCCCTCTTCCTCTGCCCCTCCCTGCTGTGCTTACTCTCTCTCTCTCTCTCTCTCTCTCTGTCTCTCAAATAAATAAATTAAAAAAAAAATTTTAGGTTATCCCAGATTTTACAAGTTAAAGCCAAAGAACACACATTGCATTTTGGCTTTCAGAGACATAAATACTTAAATATACACATGCATAATTATACATATTTAAATATTGGTTGCATTTGCTACTGACAGGAGGATCATTGCAAATAGAAAGATGGTGGGTATTTAGGAAAAGATATCCTGATAATGCATAAAAGACTAACATTTATGGATAGATTTATTCTAACCTAAATAATAGGTGCATATAGATTTGATGAGTAAAATAAACATTCAGTCTATTGCTCTAAGTCCATTTTAATGGCAAAGAGAACTGAAAAAGGAAAAGAAAGGAAAGGGGTTTATTTTAAAACTAAAGAAAGAATCATGTAAGACTTCCAACAAACAGATGAAGAAAAGTGCATTGACTTTAAAATTCATAGTAATTTGTTTGAATCCTAGGTTGCCATTTACAGATCAGTTAAACTTCAGCAAGTGTTATAAATTGAGTTTCCTAAATAAACTCACTCGACAGTAGGAGATTTATTTGGGTGTGCACTTGGGATGAACACCCAAGAAAAGATGACAAGGAAAGAATTGAAGCAGAATTGGGTAGAGAGAAGTTGAGCTTCTCTGCAGTCTCAATAGAGGTTTCCACTTGATCAACAGGGAGCTCCAAAGTTGGGTTAACCCTTCAGAATGGTCGTGGGTCCAGAGGGGACTAGGCCCTTGTAACTCCCACACTAATTATTCATTGAGTGGACCTCCCCAGGAATGCCATGACTTTGAGCAATGTGGTTCCCGTCAGCAAAGGTACTAGCAAAGGGCTATCTGCCAGGAGCACTCTTAGCATCTGGGGAAATAAATTCTGGAAAAGGGGACCCTGAATAGCATGTTGGTGTCTCAAACAGTGCACTGTACTCATTCATGTATTCATCCAATCGGTGTTTATGGAACTCTCATGGTCTACAATTAGGGTGCCTGTGATCAAGTGATAAACAAAGCAGACAGGTCCTCACCCTCATGGGACTTTCACTCTGTAGGATGAGAAAGGGGTTTACAAAAAGGAAACAAACAAATTAGATAATTATGAAGTGTTAGTACTATAAAGAAAATAGAGTGATTAGAGATGAGGCAGAGAGGCCACTTTAAATAGAGCCATTTATTTATTTATTTATTAAAAAGATTTTACCCATCCATTTGACAGAGATCACAAGTAGGCAGAGAGGCAGGCAGAGACAGAGGGGGAAGCAGGCTCCCTGGTGAGCAGAAAGCCCCATCTGGGGCTCAATCCCAGGACCCTGAGATGATGACCTGAGCCACAGGCAGCAGCTTAACATACTGAGTCACCCAGGCGCCCCTAAATAGAGCCTTTTGAAGAGAGAGGATTGAAGAATGAATGCAGGACAAGGGAGTGGAGAGAATGAGAGCCAACGATTCTTTTGAAAATATTGACTATGAAGTAAAGGAGAGAAATTGGGGCAATAGCTATAGGAGGAGGGGATATCAAAAAGGTCATTGATATTTTCTTAAGATGTTTGCAAGGCAGACAAGTAGAGAAGAAGGGAAGGGTGAGTCAGAGAAAAGGTAACTGAAGAGGCAAGTTCCCCATCTAGAATCAGCAATCTAGGGCCCCAACTCCATCAGCTGGTTTTGTAAGTAAAGCTTTACAAAGCCACACCCACCCACTAAGTTACTTATTGTCCATGGCTGTTTGCATGTTACATCAGCAGCCTTGAGTTGTTATGAGTGAACTCATGGCCTGCAAAGCCTAAAACTTTTACGATCTGGACCTTTACAAAAAATGTCTTCTGACCTCTGACATTAGAGGTGGTAAGAGGAAATGGGATCCAGGGCAGATCTGAAGAGGCTCACCTGTGGATAGAGCAGATGTAACAAGAGGAAAAGCAAAGAAGATTCACACAGAGGCAGGTAGGATTGTGGTTTGATGGTGGCTGAGAGAAAGAAGTTCCATTTTGATGTTTTTTATTTTCTTGGTGTCAAACTAAGTAAGAGTATGGAGTTGGAGGAAAAGTTGGAAGTATTTGAAAAGAGAAGAGAGGTTTTTAAGCTCTTGATTTGAAGAATAAAAAAGCTTAATTTACTGTGGAAGCATAGTAGAATTGAAAGAGGTGGTGGTGCACACCCCATGGAGCTTATGGCCCCAAATTTAAAGTAACCCCAATTTAATTGAGGGCCCACTAGTTATGATGTAATAAATTTATACTTTGACAAAATTCTCTTTCCCAACCCAAAGCAGTGAGAAATAATATATTAATAGAATAAACAAACAAAAAAGATTCAGTTGAGTATAGAAAGAGATAATCATCTCCATATACCCAAAACAAAGCAGAAAAGTAAGGCAATAAGTTCACTTGAAGAATCAGGCATTGGTGGCTGGATATTTGGGTTCTTCAGGGTGAGGGAGAGCTAAATTTTAAGCTCATTCTTAAAGCTGGAGTTGGGGTGTGTGTATCAGGTTCAGCGGAAAAAACACTCTTGGGGTGCCTGGTTGACTCAGTTGGTTAAGTGTCTGCCTTTGGCTCAGATCACGATCCCAGGGTCCTGGGACCAAGGCCCATGTTGGGCTCCCTTCTCAGTGGGGAGTCTCCTTCTCCTTCGGCCCCTCCATGCTCATGCTTTCTCTCTCTCTCAAATAAGTTTTCAAAAAATCTTTAAAAAAAAAAGAAAAAATATAAAGCACTCTAGAATTTTGAAACATAATGTTTATAGCAGCAATGTCCACAATAGCCAAACTATGGAAAGAACCCAGATGTCCATTGACAGATTAATGGATAAAGAAGATGTGGCCTTCTTGGAAATAATATGCAATATTACCATATACGCACATATTACACACATACACACCATGGAATATTATGCAACCATCAAAAAAAAAAGAAATCTTGCCATTTGCAACAATGTGGATGGAATTGGTGAGTATTATGCTAAGCAAAATGAGTCAATCAGAGAAAAACAATTATCTTATTATCTCACTAATATGTGGAATTTGAGAAACAAGGCAGAGGAGCATAGGGGAGAAGAGGAAAAACATGAAAGAAGGTGAAACTAGAGAAAGAGACAAACCATAAGAGACTCTTAATCTCAGGAAACAAACTGAGGGTTGCTGGAATGGAGGGGGTGGGAGGGATGGAGTGGCTGGTTGATGGACATTGGGGAGGGTATGTGCTATGGTGAGTGCTGTGGATTGTTTAAGACTGATGAGTCACAGACCTGCACCCCTGAAACAAATAATACATTATATATTAATGAAAACTATCTTAAAAAAGAAATTTGAAACAGAGTAGTTTAGTACAGAAAATCAGGTGCTTACAAATTATTAGGAGGGTTGAAGAATCAGGTTCTGGGCTAGACATCATGGAATGATAGCAGAATACCATGGAGTCAGGTACAACCTCAGCTGCTCTGGGAGCTGTCCTGTGCTGGCAGCTTTGCCAGTCCTTGGGTCACTAGAAACTGTCTCAGAAAAGCTGTGTCTTTGCATTCCAGCAGAGGCAGACAGAGGCTTTGGAAGATTGCCCCTATCTCGCTTGCCCTTTCCAAATCTAGCATGAAGGTACTTACTTCACATCTGAGAAAGTTTATAGCTTTTTAACGTCTCCAGATAAAAGGAAAAAGAAATGGCAGAAACTACTCTAGTATCCACCACAATGAGGTAGCATAACATGAAAGGGCTGCTGCCTGAGGCCTGGGGTCTTATGTTACAGAGAGCTGTGGGTCTATGGAGATAGCTAGGGGCAAAATAAAGTCTCAGGGCCAGAAACTGAGTTAGGTCACCTCCTGAAAGGTCACTTGGTCTGGTGAGCCCTGAAAAAACATTGTGAGACTTACTGCTAAGTTTTGTAACCAAGAAGCAGGGTAGAGACAACTGCTAGGTTATAACTAGTGAAGAGAAAGTGCAAGACAAAGAAAATGGAAAAGGTCAACTGAAAATGAACCCAACAGCTTAAATTTATCCTAAGAAAGCAATGAAATCAGTAATTAGAATACAAATTCACTTCTGGTGAAATTAATTATATGCAAGTGTTTAGGATGTTCAGAGATAAATGAAAGAATAATATCAACTTCAAAAGAATAATAACTTGTGAAAGAAAAACTGGCTGAAAATAGGTGGATATGAAAGAGAAATTTAAAGTCTATGGATTAAAATGTTATCAAATTAAAAAGATCAACAGATGCCATATATACACAATTAGCATAGTTAGGAAGAGAATTAGTAAATTGAAACACAGTACTGACAAAGTCACCTGGAATACCAATAGTTTAAAACAGAAACAAGAAATTAGGAGATGTGGAAGATCATTTCAGATGCTTTTACATCTAAAGGGAGTTTCAAAAAAGAGAATACAAGAAATAATGGGCAAATAATATTTGGAGACATACTTTTCTGAGATTTTTGCAAAAGGAAAAAAAAGATAGTTTTTCTTAAATTGTGTACTGTGAATACTAAGCAGCTCAAATAAAAACAAACCCATGGAGATGAGTTATAATTAAATAAAAGCACTTCAAGGATAATGTTAAAATCTTAAGAGCTTCTAGAGAAAAAAAGAAAGATGACTTAAAAGAACCAGACAAGTGTACTACCATCAGAATGTTCATCAGCAATAATAAAATGTTTTCAGAAGTAAATGTCATGCTAGTTTCAGAGGCCTGAGAAACAGAAATGGCAACAACTCTATGCCTAGATTGACTAGATTTTTTTTTAAATGACAGCAAAACAAAATATTCAGACATTCAAAGACATAGAGTGCTTACCACCCACAGACCTTTACTGAAACTATTATTAAACAATGTACTTCAGCAAGAATAACAAGTGAACATATTCAGTTGGTGTGGGACATTGATGAAAATGTTGGTGAATATTATTCACAATAAAGAAGTAAATCCACTCATCCAAATAATTTATTTTTTTCTCCAAAATCTAGGCATAGTAAGCAGCTCAAGTGTTAGCGTAAAGAATATGAATAGCTGAGGTTTCACCACATCAGTTTAAAAGCAGGTGAGAGAGACCAGGTTGGTGATTGTGTATCAGGAAATAAAAACAATGTTGGACCACAGGCTGTAAATAGAATTATAAAGAAAAGAAAGGCATCTCATCAATGGCAACTAGTGCAAAAATGGGAGGATCATTAGGAGGCCTCAAAAAGGTCAAGAAAAAGTTAGGACCCTGGTAGAATAGGATATAAAGCTGTGTCAAAGACTAAATCGTTGCAGTAGATTTCTGAGTTATTGCTCTGATGCAGTGACTGTGGGCATGAGTCATGAGATGAGGCAGAGGAAAAAAATTCAGAAGTGAAATCTAGGGTGTGACAGAATTCTACCATTCCTCAGAATGAGGTGGGAGTGAGAAAGAAGGAGAAGGCAGAGGGTCAGAAACTCAAGAGTTCAGTAAGCTAAAAGTAATGGCATGATCTGTGAATGAAGGTGATAAAGAGGAAATGGAGTGGAGGGTTTTGGGTGTGGCCATGAGGAGCAGATCTTGACAGGATGATGTTCTGTTTTACACCTCAATGATGACAACATGTGTAGTGCAGGTTGCTGAGAAAGAGTCTGAGTCAGTGGACCATGCTGCAGAATGAGCCTTTTAAGAGTTCCTACTTGCAAGGCTTAAATTAGTTGTAAAGGGAATCTAGAAAGTAATTTTTTTTATCACAGTGTAGTGTCTGTTGAGTTACCTTACTCTTTCTGGATATCTCAAGATCAGATCTTCTGACGTAGTTTCAGGATTCTTGGAAGAGTTCTTATGCCTTGTTTGCATTGCTTTACGATTTTATGAGTGTCTCAGGGTCGTATGGAACTATATGTTATTCTTTGACAAGTAATCTATACCAAAAAGATTCAGAAGTCTATTTATCAAGGATTCTATAGTCCAATGAAAAAAGAGCAGGAAATAGATCATTGTGAGTACATGCACTTGTATGTTTTATTGCTTATATTGATTACATATTGGTTGTAAATAAAATATGCAAACATCCTGCAGTATATAAATAAAATATGCCTGTAATATAAATTCACATCCATAAATTAGGCTCAGATTACATAAAGAATAGAACATTCTGATTAATCAAGTATTTTAGATTTCACGTGATTTGAAAACAATCATGGAAAAATATTTATTGAGCTCCCTGAACATTTTAGGTGATAGTTTCTGTGTCACAGGTGATACAAAGAAGTCTAAGACAATGTCCCTACTTTTCAGAAGTTCAGTTTAAATATTTTTAAAATATATCTAATATTTTATAAAAGCTGATATATATTAAATGTCAAAAGAAGAATTGCCCAGATTATTATAAAATTGCTCTTGGATGTTTAGAGTAGAAAAGGGTCAGTGTGGTCTGATTTACTCAAAGAGAACCTCAGAGAGATTCTGTATTTTACAGAGAAATAGAAAGCTAAAAATGGCTTGAATACAAATTTAGAAATAGCATTGCAGAAGACTGTTTCACAAAACCAGCTTTCCTAAATAAAGTGTATTTGTATATGGAAAATACAGATTATAGGGTGAAAGTCTTTGAATGCCAAGGACATTAACCCATAAGTACTTTGAGCCAAGGGAAAATTTGGGGACAGATAAATGATAGCGTGAAATCAGCAATTTCGGACTGACTGCTGACAAGTTACAAGAAATATCATGTAAGAGACGCATTCGAGGTATAAAACTGTTAGAAGTTCAATGCTAGACTTGAAGAGACATAAGCATACTCCAGAGGTAAGAGAGAAAGAAAAAATATGTGGCTGAATAAGAAAGACATTATGGTCAACCAGTAGACTTCATTACTAATCATCAGCAGTGAGATGACAACAGGAATAAATAAGGGATCCCAAAGAGTCCAACAGAAGTTCAGTTTGATTAGGGAAATTATGGTATTTCTCATGAACAGTAGAAAACAGGGAAAAAAACTGTTTTAACTCAAACTCAGCATTCCTGTGTTTGTGAAGCATAATGTATACAAACAACTCATAACTTGGGAGCTGGCAGTGTGTATGTTAATGTTTTATTTCAAGCAAATGACTTTTTGTTTTCTTTTTCTTATTAGAAAAGCTAAGTACATTTAATAACTTTTAAAGACAGCTTTAACACTGAACGAATAAATAGAAGCACAGTTGGTCACTGTGCAGGCATACCACATTTCATTGAGCCAGTTGCTCCTAATAATGGCAACACAAACATGAACAAACAGGCACAAAAATACACATTACTCATTAACTCATTCTTGATGGGCATTCGATACTGAGTAAAGAGAACATATAAAAGCCTGATGCTTTATTTTTATATTATACCTTTCTTATTTTGCTTTATTAACAAAAGTTATTGGCCTTGGTTTATTGGTGCTTCAGAAAAATTAAAGTACTGACAAAACATACTTCATGTTGAAGTTCATTCTTGTGGAAATGTAAAGAAATTTTCATTTTCAAAATATCTGATCTAGACAGGCTTTTCTTTTGTTGAGTGTTTTATGTACCATGCCAGGATTTTTTTTCCCCCAATACAGGATCCATTCTACCTCCATACAAAAGGAATACACTCTCAGTATGGAATTTCTCTGTCTGACCTTGTATCAAATAGCTACCGTCTATTACCAGAATTGAAAGCCTAGCTTTCCTCTGGCTACTGAGGTCATGTGTTTAATTTTTTAGGTCAACATATCCAATTAAAACGGAGTCAGTTCAGAATAGACAATAAAAGGCAGAACCCTTACAAGGGACAAGACATTCACCCGTCTGAAGTTACATAATTAAGGGGAAAAAAATGAAAGTTTCATATTGGCTTGTGCTGTGAGTGTTAGATACTCTAAGTAAAATTCAACCACTCAAAAATATTTTTTCAAGATAGCATCAAAGGAATCCCGTGACCCCTAGCAAGGTCAAGAATCATGAACAGACATTATCTCCAGATTTGGAAAAGTAAATCATATCAAAGTAGACTTTAAATCAAATCATAGTGGGCATTTTATCAGTCTCATGGACTAATAGAAAGGGTTCTGCATTTTGAATCCTTTGCAAAAACTGCAAAGTACAATATATACAGACATCCACTGGCTTCTTTATCCTATAGGCCTTTAGTCCCAGAGTTTTTCTGTTTTTCATATGACCAGAACTCCAAGAGCCCTGTCTCATCCCTGTAGGGAGATAGAGACCAAATCAGGGGCTTCAGGCTGGATGAGAAGTTAAAGGACTTGGAAGGATCAGATGACTGGGTATAGATAACTGAAAGTTTCCTCCTTGTGTCTCCTTTCTCTAAAGTACATAGTTAACACAAGCCTAAGAGACTGGATTAATTTTTAGGTTCTTTAGCAAGATCACAATGAACTCAAGTGTTTGCTTTCTCGGGCCTGTTTTGACATACTATGCACTCATGAAAGAAGAAATTGACTCCAGAACAGGCTTCTGATGCTTTTAGTTAGCAAGTCAATGAATTATTAATTATGAAGTCATCAGTGAACACATAAGGGAGTCTTTAAAACAAGTGCATGGTCTCCTTTGAGCCAAACTACCTAGTTTGAGTCCTGAGTCTGCTACTTATGATGCCATTTCTGGTTGTTTAAACACCCTAGGCCTCGGTTCCTCACCTGTACAGGGTAAATAAAAATAGTGATAGTGCTTTCTCCAAGGAGTTGTGAAAGTGATGAGTTAATATGCATAGGGCACTCGGCTCAGGGGTTCTCTCCTACCAAGCTCTTGGACATGGCAGCTGTCTGTGGTTACTCTGTGAGCCGACTTCAACTCACAGTGAAAACTTGATCAGGTACAATAATGCCCTGCATTTTGTGTAATTGCCTTCATTTTGAAAGGATGACTTACATATTCCCATCATGTGCCTTTACTCACGCTGTTTCCCCTATTTGGAATATCCATCAACCATCTTTCACCAACTATAAAACTTGGCATAAATTCATCTTCTACATGGTGTTTTCTCCATCTTGCCCAATTCTAGTCACTCTGGTCATTTCTCTCATTCCTCATGCACTTAACTTAAGCATCGCTCATTTACATATGTCCTGAGATCCTGAAGAACCCACGTAAAGTAAATAAACCAACACCAGAGTTACTCTTACCGGTGGAATGTTTAATTGTGTTGTACAGGAAATAGAGTGTTTGTTTCTTATACATAGGTTAAGTGAGGGACTCGTTTTCATTTTAGAAGTCAAACAGGAAAAGACTATGCTGCCTGCAAAGGGGGTTCACCAATCCATTCCCGTGACCACAGCAAGAAGGAAAACACTAATCACACAAGGAGTAGGAACCCATCAAATCTCAGATCACAGCAGAGAGAAACTCAGAGTCAGAATATTGTACTTTGAGCAAGTGCACTGGCAAATACTAAACCAGGGGCCCTGAAGCTAGAAGCAAACTGCCTCAGGCCAAAAGTGAGTGATGAGAGTATCGAAGGACACCCAGAAGAATATGTAGACCAGACTAGATCTGTTCGCTGAGCCTCTGTGGCCATGGGTTGTTTTTCCTTAGTAGGGAGGAACTGGAGTTGGAGAAATCACTTGGTCAATTCTTCAGATGTTTTTGGTAGAAGTAAAAACCTGTATGTTTGTCTTATTGTGAAATTTGGGTTCAATTGTTCCCAACAAATCAATTTATCAGTTTTCACGAGGTCTTCAGTTTTCATACGTTAGAGAAATAACCCAATGTAATTGTATATCCAGGGTTTGCCCTACAAGACTATTGAAAGTAGAGTATTGGCTTACAAAGTGGGCAAAGTAACAATCAAGCATACTCCATGTGTAAAATATAATCGTCTTAATCAGATATTCTTCTCTTTGGATAGGCCCTCATTGCATTTACAATTTTCACAAGGACGACTTACGTTGCTCACATTTCATGTATATATTTAGTCCTTCCATGGGTCCAGAGGCTTTTTAGACATTTAAATCTTTATGCTAGTTCTACCTATAAAAAAACTAATAATTTCATTCTACACTGATCATTCCAAGACTCTGTATTTTTACATGTTTTTAAGTTTAGCAATGTTTATATCCATTAGCTATTTATCTCGTGCATGTCTTAGGTCTTCAACTATATTATAATCTCCAGGTCTAGGATGTAGGAATTCTACTTCCTTCCTTAGAAAATTTCAAAATGTCTGCTGGTTCTGTACATATATTAGAACAAACATTTCATTTTAACAAGTGACTAAAGACACAAATAAATTGTTATAAGAGAATAACAAGTTTCCTCTAGGTTCAGATTTCTTGAAATTTCTAAACAGACATCTAAGAAAATTCAAATGTTAATAAATGCATCAAGGAATGTTACGGATTTAGGGTTTGGGGCTCAAGAAGGCTGCCAAAATGTGATTTAAACTCATGAAGAAATATCCATGTTAGAACTGTGTTCATTGTCTTTCAGCATGCTTCATATCCTTGCCTTTTTCTATTGGTTGGAGGTTCTCTGGTAAAGATGAAACGGAAGCCTCATTTCAGCTTGGTCTGAGTAGATCCTCAAAGATCAATATAGATTGTTAGGTGGTTACCTAAAATGACTTTTTCATTGTGCTGCATTTGTTATTAGCCTTAGAAACTCTGGCTGTTGCATGGCTTTGGGACCAGGATAAAAGGAAAACATATACCCTAGAATAAACTTTCTCCTACCTTGAAGAGGTGGCATCTTTAAGAGAGGGTAAACAGGCAGTCTCTCTACAGAAAGAGTGCTGCTCCAGAATAATAAGAACATTCATCTTTTAGTGCCACAGATTTCCCCCTCAGAACACATTGAAGGACTTTTTAATCTCTTCTGGGAAGCATTAACTATCTGATACCCTAGAATATTTAGAAGTTCCACATATCTGGGGGAAAAAAACTGTTCTTGAGTGGGACCTACAAAGTAAAAAATAAATGACCAAAACAGAATGAAGTATTGATGGAATGATTTATAAGTAGAATACTGATGGGGTGGAGGAGAGATTTGAATTACAGGAACAGATAACAAAGAATGTAAGATATAGATTGACATCTGGGGATTCAACAACATGTCAAAAAAGGTTACCATAAATTATGTTCTCCTTCTACACAGCAATAATAGTTGCCACACGAGGAAAACATATTTAAATATTTTCCTTAAAATACTGCATCACAAAAATGTGTTTTCATAATCACTTGAAAATGAGAGAATAAATTTACAACTTTAAGCCATTTGAAAACCCTATAATCATTTTTGGATTAATCGATATAGGATCAACTTTATGCAGAAGAGAGAGGGAGAGAGTATTCCTTTCCCAGAATCGTCCATGTACTTTGCAAGGGTTAGTTTATTTAATTTTGCTTTTAATATCTTAACTGTCTAGAGGACCTCTTTCAAATGAAGACTCCAGGTCCTATTTCTTCTATGAATTCACTCAGGAACAACTTCGGGAAATCTTTTTTTAATCTTCAAAGTTTATAACCTTTTGTCAAGTAAAAACGATTTGCATTTTGAACACATAAATGATACTATGGTTTACCAAGAAGACCATTCTGGCCCTGTCACAAATCAACTCTGTGATCCTGAGAAAGCTCTTTCACTCCTCTGGACCTGAGTTTACCCATATTTGAAATAAAATACTCAAAACTAACAAGTTCTAAGTCCCTGACAGTACTACAACTTTGATTTTAAGGAATTAATATATGGCACAGATCATAGTACATATGAGAAAATGGAATCAAAATGAACATATTTTGTAGTTCAAGCTTTCTCCTCTTGGAAATTCTGTCTCCTGAGTCAGAGACAAGGCAAGAGAAATGGCTTAACAAACTGTATTCTGTTGGGTTGGTAAATATTTACTACATGATTGAGTCAACAGGTGAATTGATCTCATAGTGACTGCATAAACCCTGTAGAAGTCAATAGAATTATCCGAAAATATAGTGCAAGTTGTAGGAAATGATTTTCATTTATAAATTTTACTTCCTTGTGCTACTGTCCATGGGAAAGTCACAATTTTAGAGAAAGATTTTTTTTCAAGTCACAATTATGTTGCCATTATTACAGCTCTTTGTTGGCTATCTCAGCTTAGTGTGGCCATTAACTGCTCGTATGTCAGAGATAATGTGTTTTTATTTTTTAAATGCTGTTGAATTACCCATATTTGCATCTCCTGCCAAGTATAAGATGTCAGTGCTTGCACATAATGATTATTGTGGGAGATATATGGTGTTTACAAGCAAACAAATGGGTAGTATTCACAGACTAAACAAAGGACAGGCCCTATCCATTCAGTTTATTAATAGGTGCTCCCCAGATATTAGTTTAGGTATAACCGTTAGCTGTAACTTGTGTATTTAAAATATTTTGGGGGGCACCTGGGTGGCTCAGTGAGTTAACCATCTGCCTTCAGCTCAGATCATGATCCCAAGGTGCTAGGATCAAGCCCCATGTCTGGGTCCCTGCTCAGTGGGGAATCTGCTTCTCCTTCTGCCCTTCCCCCATTCATGTTCTCTCTCTCTCTCAAAGAAATAAATAAAATCTTTAAAAATCCTAAAAAATAAAATACTTTTATAAGGGGGAGGCACCTGGGTGGCTCAGTCAGTTAAACGTCTGACTCCTGATTTTGGCTGAGGTCATGATCTCAGGGTTGTGAGATAGAGCCCCACATCAGGCTCCACACTGAGCATGAGACATGCTGAAGATTCTCTCTCTCTCTCTCTCTCTCTCTCTGCCCCTCCCCTGGCTCACTGTCTCTCTCTCTCTAAAAAGAATTAAAATTTAAATAAATAAATAAAATACTTTTAGAAGTAGCCAGTTTTTTGAGTCACGGAACAATCTTTGAAAGCTAAGTTGGAAATCATACAGATTTTGATCCATCGACTGTCAAGAGGCTGCCTTGATGGAGAAGCCCCAAGCGCTGGGACGTGGATTGACCATGGCAAATAGGAGGTGACAGTCAAGATGAGAGATGATGGGAAGACTTTGGCAGGGGTGGAAACTGCGTCGACAGTACTCAGAAAAGCTGACACACTGACACCAGTAACAGAAAAAAGACCACTCTATCTCCCTCCCACATTCCAGCAAACGGGTATTTCAGTCACTCGAGGCTTCATAGAGAAGGAGTGGAATGAAGACAGAAAGTTGGTAGCAGCTTCCCTGAGCGCCCCGGAGACCAATGCTTCATGGCTGTTTCCAAGTCCATTTGAAAATCACGCAAATATCTAACCTAAAGATTTGGCAATTATTAAGATACCCTCACATACCTACCACTTACGTTCCAGGTAAAAGAGTCCCACATTTCAAGCAGCAGAAGCAAGATTAACTCATTCCTGTGAATATTTCCCTAATTCTTGATACAACTCTGGAAAGTTTCCTTTCCAATGAAATTTCGTTTCCACGTGACAGAGCTTTCTTATGTACTACCCTAAGCATCTGAATCTCAGCTTGAGTACTAAAGATATTTTAACTAGTTGATGTGACTAGTTACATTTACAAGATTTTAAATGTTTTTTCAAAATTTAAATATATTAATAGAACCCATGATTATATAGCTTTGATTATGTGTCTTTGGTGAGGCTTTTAATCATTCATAGATTACCAGGATATTACAAAGTCTGGTAGTATTTTTACTAATGACTGAGTTTGCTTCTTGGGATGCAATATGTGTTTTTATATGGATGTATTCTCATCCATAAATTGAGATGAAGAGGAAACTAAGCGATTATGTAGTCCAGGCTTCTCACTTTATAGATGAGCAAACCTCATTCCCTAGAATTGTTTTATCAGCCACCTCTCCTAATCCTTTCCCCAGGTAATAACCATGTCATTTATTTTGTAATTTCTTCAGTTGTGCATATTCTCTCTTAGATTTTCAAGCAATCAATAGGCTTTGAGTACTTATTGTATCCCGAGCTCTGCTAGCTGATCTAGAGGATACAGTAGAACTGTATATATTATATTTTCGCTAAGATCATTAAAATCTTAGAAATGGGGTAAAATAAAATGTCAGGGACCAGTGAGTCATGAGCTTCTATATTCTGCCAGTTTTGGCCTTCAACAAAAAGTGGTGGTGATTTGTGTTAATGGAAGTATAGGATTTGGAAAGAAGGAGGTGATGGTTTCATTCTATGCAAGGGCGATCAGACTGTATTTGAAATAAAACAGTCCTGGTTTCTCAATTTAAGAGGAGTTAGACAAGCTATATGTTCAGAGGATAATGAAAAATCCCAAGACCATGTAGAATAAACACAGACCTCAATCTAAGGAAGAAAGTATGTAGGGGGAGAATGAAAGCTGTCTTCAAATATGAGAAGGTCTCGTAGTGCAATTGTGTGAAAGAGCATAATCTTATAGATATATATAACCTGTGCTTCTCCAAAAGCACCAAGCTGAGGGTATAAATGATTTTATTTATCTGCCTCTCCCCACTTTTATAACTGCGGGGTTTAGTCCCACCCCTCAGACTCATCCGTGTTTATGCCTGTGTGCCCTCAGGCTATTTCCTAAATACTATTTGTTACCTTCTGTATTTTTCTGCTCTCACTCCATTGCTCATGAACCCTATGACAAAAATACTTCTTGACTGCCATTGCTGCTGGTGGAAACTCTTTCTCTGCCAAGGATGTGGTCTTTGTATGCCCCCAAAACTTTAAAATCCTTCAAATGCAAAAATAAGTGGGCCCTTTAGGCTTAAAGTTGTTTCCATGTTGCTCTAAATGAGGAGACCATCCCTTCTCCCAGTAAAGCCTAAGACCTGGTAGCTGGGGCAAAACTAGAGATAAGATTCTCTCCTATCACACCCAAGGAAGATCACCCAAAATTTCTCTTTTCCAAAAGCCCCTTCCTTCCATAAAATATGTTCATAGAGCATGACACCTGGAGAAGAGGGACTGACTGCCATCAGCCTAAAATACCCAAGTCAAGATTGAACTCTGACCAGAGAAAGCTCTGACCAATGAGGGGAAGCTCCTGGGACATGCTTCCATGTAAAGAAGACTAGTAAATAGTTGGGGCTTTTATCAGATCGAATGTACTACCTTAAAAGTTTTTTCCCCATCACTGTTCCTATTCAAATGCATATTCCACAAGTGCTCCATGGAAGATCATCTAGAGAGGACTCAAACAACAAACAAGTGTTTGGACTAGATAACCTTAAAGATTCCATCTAACTCCAAGACTGTAGGAGTCTGACACTATTTATTCACCTTGGACACTGAAGTAGGGTGTTGGTGATAAAGACCAATCAGTGGGACAGTCATCATCATAGACCCAGAAACAAGTGGAAAACAAGGGGTCAGTGTGTCTTTAGATCCTGTTCTAAGTGTTAGCCTTAGTGCTGTTTCTCTAAGCATGATATGTAGACACTCTACATCAAATCACCTGGGGAGCTCATTAACATGTAGATTCTTAGAATGACAGCTTAGAAATCACTATCTTTAAAGCCGCACTATCCAGCAGAACTTTCCGCAGTGATGCAAATGCTCCATATCTACATTGTCCAGTACAGAAACCAGGGGCCACATAAGCCTATTGAGCATTTCAAATAGGACTGATGTAACTAATGGGCCGAATTTTTAAGTTTAGTTCATTTTAATTAATTACATTTCAATAGCCGTGTGTGGCTAGAGGCTGCCATGTTGAACAGCACAGTTTTGTTTTTGCCTTGTTTTTTGTTTTGTTTTTATTAACATATAATGTATTACTTGTTTCAGGGGTACATGTCTGTGAATCATCAGTCTTACACAATTCACAGCACTCACCATAGCACATACCCTCCCCAATGTCCATAACCCAACCTCCTCTTCCCTCCCACCCTCTTCCACTCCAGCAACCCTCAGTTTGTTTCCTGAGATTGAGTCTCTTATTGTTTATATCCCTCCCCAGTCCCATCTTGTTTTATTTTTCCCTCTCTTCCCCCACAACCCCCCACCCTGAGTCTCAAATTCCTCATATCAGTGAGATCATATGATAATCGTCTTTCTCTGATTGGCTTATTTCCCTTAGCATAATACTCTCTAGTTCCATCGAGCTCATTGCAGATGGCAAGATTTCATTTTTTGATGGCTACATAGTATTCCATTGTGTGTGTGTGTGTGTGTGTGTGTGTGTGTGTGTGTGTGTGTGTGTGTGTATACCATTTCTTCTTTATCCATTCATCTGTTGATGAACATCTAGGCTCTTTCCATAGTTTAGCTATCATGGACATTGCTGCTATAAACTTCAGGTGCACGTGCCTCTTTGAATCACTACATTTGTGTCTTTAGGATAAATACCCAGTAGTTGAACAGCATAATTTTAAAGGCTTGGGGGGGGGGAGCGGGGCACCTGGGTGGCTCATTCCGTTGGCCGTATGCTTTGGCTCTCAGGTGATAATACCGCGGTCCTGCTTCTTCCTCTGCCACTCCTCCTGCTTGTGAACTAACACATTCTCTCTATCTCTCTCTCTAATAGATAATATCTTTTTAAAAAGTCTTAGAAGAAGGAACCTTAGAGAGAGATAAGTTTGAGATGCATAACAGTAAGGCTGGACAATTGAAGCAATTGGAGATTAGAGCAAACACGCAGCAAAAAATGAAGAAAATTATAACAGGAAATGACCTTAGACATCATCTTGTGCAACAGTTCATAACATTTCTAAGTTTCTGGAGCCCTTTGAGAATTGTCGAAAGCAGTGGGTATTCACACCCAGTAATAGGAGTGTAGTGATTTATATGATAAATATCTGTGAGGTTTTGGGTGAGAGAGTTAAATAATCCCTAAAGCTCATCCAGTGCCCCCTTTCCAAACCACAAATCCCTGATTGGGAATTCCTGATATAGCAAAACACCCCTCAGTCTATACATAGGAACACCAAAACACAGACTTTCAAGATTGGCCCGAAGCCATTCATTTGTCATCAGGCTTGGCTTTCATTGTGTCCCGTCCTATCCTCTGTACATCTTCCTTTACCTGGGTCATGTAAATTTCATGTTTTATATGGACAGTAGAACTAGCTTAGATTTATCCACGAAAGTTAGGAGTCAGCTGGGTGTGCTTGAATAAGCACACTTGAATTTATTTGAAAGTGCAGTGGGTTTTGTTTTTGGTTTTGATTTTTTTTTTGCAATATTTAACCTTGTTCTCCCATTTCTAAAAATGAAGGAATCATTAGTTCCATATTCCAAGTGTAGGAAGAGCAACAAAGTGCTTTTGATTATCTTTCCTGCCTCTTATAAGAATAAAACGTGGTTAAGAGGAGTCAATAAAGAGAAGTCTTACTCGGTGTTTGATTAGGGGAGCCTTTATGCAATTGATTTTGCAAGCTCTTTGTCATATTGCAGAAAGGTCCCCATACATTTCAGGAGTATTAACTGTTAAAAATAGTTTGCAGTTGCTGGGTAAATACCAATTTGCAACAATTGGGAAGAAAAATTTGGCATGACTGTTTACATACATTGTAGAGAGAATATTAACATCACCTTGAGCTATCTGCTGTTTGCTTGTATGTGTGAAGGGAGAAAAGCCAATTCTTAATACAACACTTGGAACTCACATTTGCTATTGTGTGTTCATAAATATTAATCTAGAGAGATAATTAGCTCTATAAATTTTACAATTAGCCTTTCAGAAAAGAAGTGGATGCTAATAAAAATAAGATGTGCTTTTAAGCTTTTCCCCTGTAAATGTTTTCCCTCTAACAACTCTGAGGCAGGTCTGTCTGTGTTTAATCTTTTCTTGAAATAGGCATGCTTTACACTTATTCCATCTCTCCCTGGGGACCATAACCTTGTAAGAGGGAAAATAGGTTTTCTATTCTTAAAATCTAGTTACTATCTATTTTTAAAATCTTTTTTTATTTCTTTTTTCTCTGAAATATCCTGGGATAACAAAAGGCCATGGTTCACTCCCTCTGAGATTGTTCCAAATCAGGCCAAGGGAAATCTACATAAGTGTGTTGCCCAGGTGACATCAGCGTGTTTGTGTTTGTGTGTTCTTCTGCATGTATTGATTTTAAGCAATGCTCCTGACCTTAAACTAACGGTCAAATCCTACAACTTAATGTCAATTGCAAATTAAGAAGATAATAGTCCCAAAGACTTGGTCAATGCCCCCTTTTAGAAACTATATAATGTAGTGGGAAACCTATTCGATTGGAAGTCAGCAGTGCTGAGCCTAATCTAGTTGATATTAACTAGCTGTTTAAACTTGAGAAAATCACATTTTTTTTTAAATTAAGAGGGTCGGATTGATCAGTGGATTCCTAATCTGTCTACATATTAAAATGTATTAAAATACAGATTCCTGGGCCTCTCTCCAGCATTACTAAGTCAGAATTTGCGAAGAGTGAGACCCATGAATCTATCTATCTATCTACACGTACAGATATCTATATACATATATAGATATTTTGTTTTTATTTAAATTCGTTAGTTAACATATAGTATAATATGTTTCAGTGCTAGAATTCTGTGATTCATCACTTACATACAACACCCAGTGCTCATCACAAGTGCCCTCCTTAATGCCCCTGACCCATTTAACCCATTCCCCCACCCAACTCCCCTCCAATAACTCTCAGAGTTAAGAGTCTGTTTTATGGTTTACCTATCATATATATATGACATCATAGATAGATAGATATAGATATACAGATTTTTTTAAAAACAAGTTCTTCTAGTGGCTCTCATCATCCCCAAAGGACCCCAGTGGATTGTATATGGCAGCTAGTGAACGCAAGCATTTTTACTGTCCCTTCCTGTTCTCAATGTCGGTGATTGAAATATACCCATGCAGGGTAAACACAGGAGACCGCAGGAAGAAACAGGTTGCTTTTCTGGATCATGCAAATAAGATACAAAATGTGAGCAGAACCAGAGGTGGGCTGTAGCCCTTCCTATTCACTCAAGGCCATTTCTTATCTGCACAATGAAAATGGTTGTAAGACTGGTCAAATTTTTCCCTTGAAGCAGCCTAGAATATTGCCAGGACGGGAAATAGTTTCCTGCTGTCATGCCAGCTATAGGTGACCAGCAGTGGGGCCTGGAACCTAATAAGAGGAATAGAAAGGCCAAGTCCAGGGCTAGGTGGGGAAGGGCACCAGCATGAATGGTTAAGGCAAGAGTGGTCACAGAAGGATCACTTGCTCTGCTTTTAGATGCTGTGAGAAGTCTGAAACCCACAAACTTCAGAGACCTGGATTCACACCTGAGCCCCACCATTCATGACCATGGTGCCTTAAGAAGGTCTCTCCCCTGCCTCCTTAAAAAAATCAGAGTAATAAAACATATCCCATAAACTCCTTTAAAGACTAAACTGATAATGTTTGAAAAGTTCATAACATATCTAGCACTTAAAAGGCAAAAAAAAAAAAAAAATTAGTTCTTCATTCTCCTGCTTCCATCAAGCAAAATATTCCTATCTGATCCACTGATGTAGCTCCTCGTCAGGCCAGTCCAGCCCCCTGGTACATGAGAGGTGCTTGAATAATGACAAATGGAGAATGAGTGAATAATAAAAGAAAACAGATATGTAATGTTTTATGTGTACCTGGCAGGGATCTAAGCGCTTGATAGCCTTGTTTATTCTTCTGATCCTTTTACGGATGGATTGAACTGTGGTGCAAAGAGGTGAAATCACAAGCCCAGAATCACAGTGATTTGCTGGTGTTCGGGCATCCAAGTTCCTGACCGCTTTGTCATGCTGCTGCTTGAAGGGAGGAAGGAAAAGGGGAAGGAAAGGGAGTTCCCATCACTGAGTCAAAGGAGAAGGCGACAGACCCCACTTTGGGAAAAGTGCATGTTTTGTGTGACCTGCATGGGTTGGATTAGAACTTCGATGTGACACCTGTTAGGTGGGACATACACATCCCCAGTGCTCCGGCCTCACCATCCTGTCCTCTTATAACCAACTTGCTTCACTCATTTCAGCTATGTACGTCCCCGCCTCCCCTGAAAAGTGTTTGAATTTGGGATCCCTCTTGATACAACTAAGTGGAGCCCGTGGAGCCCTTGCCAAACAAATAAATTCACATGGATGGTGGACAGTGAGTCCTTGTTACCCAACTAAAGGTTCAGAAATTCTTCCAAATTACTTTGACTCACGTGAAAAATGGATCATTTTGTAAGCTGAAAAATAAAAACAAGCAAAAAAAGTAAGTCAAGTCTAGGAATGTATTTTCTTGTCTCTTTTCAAGTTAAGTTCCAAGGAGCTTAAAGCCGCAGAAGTACACAGTGTAGCGCCAGTGTTGCCTGCCGAGATTTCCAGCTCAATTCTTCCCTTGTTCTTTTTTGTTACTTTTTCCCCCCTCGAGATTTTTCTGCAGCAGAGCCCAACTTAGCTAAATTCAGGAGAAGAAATGAGGGCTTAGCTGATATGGAAAACTAGCTTTTGGCTTTCTGGGCTTGCTGGGGAAGATCCTCAGGCCACTTATAAAGAGACATTTGCAGGCCTCGGAGAGTTTACAAGATATCCCAACCCAAGCACACCTGAACTGGCCTCCACTCCCGCTGAGGAGGAGGAACGGGAAATTCCATTCCTATTTTTTACCTGACATAAAATGTTAACTGTTGAAGATAAAGAGAAGAGAAAGAACCACCCCTTTCTCACAGATTACATGTGAAAGAAGCATAAAAATGGTTCCACCAACGGAGCCAGCAGGCTTGGAATTGTGTGTTTTTTACATCTGGCAGTCTCTTCATGGGCTGGTGGCTGGCCCCGAGACTCATTAATTCCCCCAAAGCCAGGGGAGGCTGGAGACCCCCTGGAGTCTCCTGAGGATGGCTCTTGGAACTTTGAGCCACAGGTGGGATATTACTTCAACCTTGAGAGCTTTTCTCCAAAAGGAAAGAGTAGGTGAGTGAGACAAATTGGAGTGAGACTCCAATCTTGTCCCTAACTGCCCAGCAGGCATGAGGACCCTGTGCCTTGTCATTTAGTGCTCCAAACCTCAAATGAACCTCATGGCTCAGGCTTTCTGGGATTGCCAGGTTGGTCCCCATGCACCAGCACACCATCCTGGGATACCCAAAAGCACTGAGGGGAACTGTCGCTGTCATCCTTGGGTTTATCTTGGAGCCGTGATGCTCAATATAGCAGTAGGGAAGGTGAGGTAACAGGGGGCAGCTCCTTGAGGGGCTGTGGATGATTTCAGTTTGGTCTTGGTGGTAAATATATTTTGACATTTCAAACAGCATTGAGGAAGTACATGAGACATATTTTTATCAAGAGGTCATGAGTTTAAAAGGAGAACATTCTCACCTCAAAGCCCATGGATGGAACCATGAACTACTCTGGCTGCTGTCAGGGTGTTCGAGCCCGAGCTCCCCTGAGGCTGAAGCACAGCCCCCCACCTCATTCCGGCGTGAATGCCAATATGGGCAGAAAAGCCAATTTACATTGAAATGCCCATTTACCCTCTCTGGTGCCACAGCATTCCTTACTTCACACTGCCCTCGTGCTTCTACACCCGGTAACTGCCGGGCTCCGCTCGCCTGGAGGGAGCTCTGACTGGAGCTGTTAGCCCCCATTTAATAGAACATAAAAGTAAGGCTCCTCGAGGCCCAGTGACCACCCCAGGCCATGAGCTAGTGCCCAGCCCAGTGGAGGCTCAGCACGCGTCCTTTCCACTACACCAGGGGACAGGAGTCACTGCCTTCTTTGCTCATGGGAGAAAATCCCAAGACCCAGAGAAATGCGGTGACTCCTCAAAAATCATTTAGCCTATTGGTGGCAGAAGACAGGACTACAAACCAGCTTTCCTTTTTTTTTTTTAATGATCGTTTCAATTTTTATTAACTTAGAGATATCAATTAATTTTTTTTAATTTTTTATTAACATATAATGTATTATTTGCCCCAGGGTACATGTCTGTGAATCTTCAGGCTGACACATTTCACAGCATTTGCCATAGCACATACCCTCCCCTATGTCCATATCCCTACCCCGCCCTCCCAGCAACCCTTAGTTTGTTTCATGAGTTTAGGAGTCTCTTATGGTTTGTCTCCTTCCCCATCCCATCTTGTTTCATTTCTCTTCCCCACCCCCCCATAACCCCCTGCCCCGCCTCTCAAATTCTTCATATCAGAGCGATCATGTGATAATTGTCTTTCTCTGACTGACTTATTTCGCTTAGCATAATACCCTCTAGTTCCATCCACGTCGTTGCAAATGGCAAGACTTCATTTCTCTTGATGGCTGCATAGTATTCCATTGTATATATATACCACCTCTTCTTTATCCATTCATCTGTTGATGGACATCTAGGTTCTTTCCGTAGTTTGGCTATTGTAGACATTGCTGCTATAAACATTCGGGTGCATGTGA
Source organism: Nasua narica (assembly GCA_028533885.1). NCBI lineage: Eukaryota > Metazoa > Chordata > Mammalia > Carnivora > Procyonidae > Nasua > Nasua narica. Next base: position 7,857,737 of record CM052807.1, read on the forward strand.
CCCTTCGGATCACTACAGCTTTCCTGACTTAGAGTTTCTATTCTTTGTGTATATTCTGCTGCCTCTAAAACACTGGCTGAAGTTCGAGAGCTCCCACAGACACCGGGGGCAGCGGCCTTAGGATCTTAAAAGTGCTGCATTTGAGGCGGCCCACCTCTTTCAGGCCCACCAGCTCTCAGGACGTCAGAGGCAGCTGGGTGTACTGTCTTTAAGGACAGCTTCGGAAGCTTTCCCCATCCCCACAGAAGCTGCTCTACTGGACATTCCGGGACCATTAAATCACTTTGACCTAAAATGGGACATACCAAGAACACACACACACACACACACACGCACACCTTTCTATAGCAACAACAAAAAAGCATTTTTAATGAATTGACAGTTCGATCATTCCCCTTCACATTTGAAGACAACACGTTTGTACTCTTTTAGGAAGCCAACTTTCATCAGAACCCAGAGGTGCCATGGGCAGAAATCAGGGGCAATTCAAGTAAAGAAGATAATGCTATGGGGGGGCAGGGGGGGTATTTTCCAACCTCTCAGTTCCCCTGGCCTGGGCAGTTTTCTTCACCAGCAGTTCCAAAATGCCTACGCTGCCATTAGAATACACAACCTCTTCTGTGCTCATGGTCACCCTTAGGATTTTGGCTTAGTATGTGTTTACTACCTATGTGCCTTTGTGTGCTCTCAGACATACACCCTCTTGTAATTGGACATGTATTTGTTTCATTAAATTCACTCAGTCAGCAGTTTCTGCTCTAAATAGTCCCTGAGGCCAAAAGGAAAAAAAAAAAAAATCCGTAATCAACATACTACTTTCAAGTACAGAGTACCAACCTATTTATAAAAGGAAATTAAGTAAAACCAGTAATTATAACTAGCGTACAACCTTTCAACATAGTCAATGAGAAATTCAATTTGCTTAAAATAATGAGATACTCTGGCAGGAACAATCTGTTCAAATGCTGTTCCCAAGAGCCTCGGGTTGGAGACGAAGCCCTGGCTGACATTTGATACTATCTGTCAGTTTATCAACTCTGTCTCAGGGTGAGTTTTATGAGGGTGCTAGGAGGTTTGGGATAGAGAAAGGAAAGGAAAAAAGCTCTTTTCTATCCAGTTAAAGGAAGCCTATTGGAAAACGGATTCAGATTTCCATTTTGAACACTTGAACAAGTTCAATAATCTACCTCAGACCTACTCTCTCTGCATTCATTTAGCTACTTTCCACTCTTCTGCACCATCATCCAAAATGCACAGTTAAAGTCTCTGAGATATCCGTTCTCCTGGTTACTCACAGCCTTCTTTGCCGAACGTTCATCTGGGTTTTCTTGCTACATTCATGCTCTTTTGAGATAGGATGAAGATATATAAAAGTTGAATTAAAGAGTGTCAGCACAAACACCTTCGATGTGAGACCTTCCCCAGCTACGTACAGACTCCCTCCTGACTTCCTTTATTCCTTCTGTCATTCATTCATTCAGCAGGTTTTATTGGCTACTACTAGGTGTCAGCCACTCTGCTAGATGTGGAGGGGATAGAGAAGAGAGAACAAAGCAAGACTATGTCTTCAAAAACCCCAACAGCTAGCTGGAGAATGGACCCGTAAATAGGCCATTATAAAATTATTTGGAAGTGTGATGATAGGGATTTTTGAAAATGGTTAGAAGAAGTACCTACCTAACCTGACCTAAAGGACCACAGGAAAGGGTGAGAAAAGAAGTGTCAAGGAAGAAACAGGGCAATAAAATCTAAACTAAGTAGTAAAGGATGAATCAAAGTTAACCAGGCTGAGAGGAAATGCATTCCCAATCGAATGCTCAACAAGAGCAAAGGCCAAGAGGCAAGAATCATAGGCCAACAAGCAGAATTGGTGAGAAGTGGTGAGAGATAAAGGTGGAAGATTAGGCACGTGTGTCCGCTAGCTTTTGCCATGTAAACAAACCACCCCCAAACAAACTGCCCCCAAACCTGGCTTAAAATAACCACCACTTCATTTATTCATAACTCTCTGGGTAATCTGGGCAGTTTTTCTGGTCTGGTCCAGCTTGGCCTGAGATGGACGTTTTAGAATGGCCTCGCTTATACATCTGAGACCTCACTTAGGATGACCGAGATGTCTTCACCTTGGAGGAAGTTCACTTTGGATTCTTTCTATGGAGGCCGAAGGATTCCCAGAGAGCCAGGAGATTCCCAGAATGTAAGCGCCATGTGAAGGTATTTTCCAAAACTTCACTTGCATTATACTTGCTGATGTCCACTGGTCAAGGCCACAGTCAGTGTGGAAGAGGACTATCAAGGGCACAGATACAGGGACGTGTGATATGTTGCAGGCTGGAACTCTTACCAGTCTGCCACAACAGGTAAAGATAGAGGGCCTTGAGTAACCCATGCTCAAGAAATAGGAGACCAGTTAGGGCATGTAAACACAGGAAATTTATATTTTAAAAGAACCACCAGGCAACTGTGAGTTCAGAGAAATTATTGACTTGGTGATAAAAACTCACTCTCTAAAAACAGGCAAACTTGGATGTGCATCTTGACCATACCACATTCTAAATATATTTCGTTGAGCAAGTTCCTTGACCTCTAGAATCCTCAGTCTTCCCATCTGTCAAGTGGAGATAACACCAAATGCCTAGCCCATAAGGTTAGAACCAGGATTAACAGGAGATAAAGCATCTGAAGCACTTCAAAATAGTCTAGAGCTGGGGATAAGCCCCCATTAAGCATTAGTCATTACTACTTTATTGTTATTATGGATCTAAGGGAGCAGTTAGAACCCGGATACAGCAGTTCAGGTGAGAGATGATAATAGCCTGAAATAAGCACTAGTAGCTGAGGCAGAGGAAGAGAGGTTTGAGAAATACCTGGGGGTTAACATTGGAAGATGAAGAAAATTGATTGCATGTGAAACTCTAAGAAGAAAAACTTGAGAGAAAGCTCCAGATTTTCTAGCTCAGGTTCCTGGGTGAACTATTTGCTTCTAAGTGACAGTTAGGATAGGAGGAAAAACTTATTTAGAAGGAAAAATAATGAGTTTTTTGAGAGGAGTTTGAGATACCAATGAGAATCTAGGCTTATGGGTACTCACGGGACAGACACCATTAAGTTGAACTTTAAGCCTAAGTGCACAGCCGTGAGATTATATAATGTTAAAAGAAACTCTAACTGTACATCTAGTTATACTTTCAGGCAAACGTTTTCACTATTCCCCTAGTTTTATTGGGGTATAATTGACAATACAATGCTATGTCAGTTTAACGCATGTAGCATCATGGCCTGACTTACATACATTGCCAAATGATTTCCACAGCAACTTTGGTGAACATCTGTCATCTCATAGAGATTGAAAGAGAAATTGTTTTCTCGTTGTGATGAGAACAATTAGGATCTACTCTCTTAATGATTTTTAAATGTAGCAATAAAGCAGTGTTAGCTCTAGCCATTATGTTGTACATTACATCCCCAGGACTTATTGGTCTTACAACTAAAATTTTGTACCTTTAGGCCACCTTCCTCCAAGTCTTGCGTCCCCACCCCTCATCTCTGGTAATCTCAAAGCTGATCTCTTTTTCTATGAGTTTTGTTGTTATCGTTGTTATTGAATTCTTCATGTAAGTGAGATGATAGGGTATTTGTCTTTCTTTGTCTGACTTATGTCACTTAGCATAATGCCCTCCAGATCTATCCATATTGTCGCAAATGGCAGGATTTCCTTCTTTTTCATGGCTGAATAATATTCTACTGCATATATTTGCTACAACTTCTTTTTCCATTTGTCTGAGTGGATACTTAGCTCATTCCCATGTCTTGGCTATTGTGATTAATGCAGCAGTGAATGTGGGGGTGCCAATATTTCTTTGGAATAGTCTTTTCATTTCTTTCAGATATATGCCCAGAAGCTGAATTGCCAGATCATAGGGTCACTCTATTTTTAATTTTTTGAGGAACCTACATACTGTTTTCGATAGTGGCTACACCAATTTATAATCCCACCAACAGTGCACAAGAATTTCAAAGGATTTATATTTTTAGAAATGCAATAGAGCCTTATTCCTCCATAAAATCCAGACCCTAATAAGCAAACATAGGTGGCTGGAATTCCTAGTTTTGTTCAGTGTTATTTAACTGACTGCAGCTTCCCTGGAAGATAAGACAGTGCTCACCTTGTCATCCCATCAGAGGTCTCAGTTGGAAGGGGCTGAGCCAGTGGAAATGCCTGGAAGCAGAGAAGACCAAAAGTGGCCAACAGAGGGGGAAACAAAAACCTGGGGAAAAAGGGACAGGATTTTGCTTCCTCTAGTTGGGGACAACAATGCAAGACTGATCCAAACAAAGACACTGCAGATTCCCAATTAAATGATGGGGTCAAGGATCACTGTGAAAGAAGAAAAGAAAGACACGGCTTTGTTTAATAAGAACTAGAGAACTTTTACTGGGAGAGTATAGGGTACCAACTCAGTTCTTTTAAGAATTCTCTCAACCCTTAATTTTCAGAACTCTGGGGCCACTCCATCCCTCTCCTGCCATAAAGTCTTTCAGGCGGAAGAACTTTCAGAGGGTGAGCTGGGTGCTTGTTCCTGCTTGGACACCTGGAGGACTGCCCCACGCAGCACAGTGGAAGTAGCTAGAGCCTCTGCCCTTGGACATGGTGCAGATAGGACAGTTCCCAAACATGCTAATGCAGGGGACAAGGGGTCCTAAAATATTTAACTACTAAGTCATTAGTTCTTAACTGATGAAAACCATAAACTATCTCACCATGAAAATTCACGTTCACACACAATTATCCATATGATTTTAGGACTTGCATAAGCCTTTTAAAGACTATCCAGGGAAAACATAAAGCTCCGAGGACCCAAAGCTAACACCGTAGACCTGGCAAGGGGGTAGGAGGGAACTCCAGAGTCACTGGGTGATGGAGTCCTCATTCTCAAGAGTGGTGCAGGGACCAGGTCAAGGCAAGGATATACAAGGAATGCACTATTCCACGATGATGTTAGCTAGAATGATCAAGAGATTTGACAATGATATGCTGAAAGTAGTTTGTGAAAACCGTTGCATCGCTCCATTTGGGTGGGATAGGTACTGAGGCCTATAGGATGGAGCTGAGTGAAAAAGCAAGGAATTTTGGAATTTGAAAAGGAATTCTGACTTCTACCTGCTAAAAATAAATAAATAAATAAAACTCCTAATGATACCAAATATAGTCTCTGTTATCAAGTTTGCTTTGAAAGAGGCGTTTAAGAAACTTACTTTTCACGTAACAGGGTTTAGATGATCATTCGCGGGCAGCCCACCCACTCCTTGCCTCTGTCTCTGATTTGTACATGTGGCTCAGTGTCCTCTCAGGGAACACGTGTGCAGTGGTGGGTGGGCGGGCAGCAATCTGTGCAGGAGGAGACCCAGTTGCTACTGCAGAAAGCGTAGGTGTCCCACGAGAACCAGGCAGTTCTTGATTATGGATCAAATAGGAACACAGAGGATGGGATTTGAGTCCCCTGAACCGGTTCGCTTCTCCTTGCTTCAAAGAGCGGGATGTTCCCAGATATGGGCTCCTGCCTTTGTTGGCTTATTCCTTACCCAGTCCTCAGAAGGGAGGAAAACCACGGTCTCTGTTGTTCTTTCCTCCTCCCCTTGGGTATTTCCCATCTTTTCCCCTCCCTGGGATGAAGCACAGCCCTAAAAGGTGTGGAGGTGGCCAGAGACTTAGGGATGAGGGTTTTCAGCCTCACTGTGATTCCAACTCCCTAACTTCTCTCGGACCCCTCCCACTGGGGTCCCTTCTTCTCCGCCCACTAGACTACAGTGGTTCCTCCAACTTCATGCACGAGACTGACTCTTCTCAGACATCAATAAAACTTAATCCCCTTCCCACCTCCAAACCAAATCTGAGTTTCTTGAGTGTGTTAATCCAGGATAGAAAGAGACATGTCTCTAGTAATTTAAATTTGGGAAGGAGATAGATTTGTCGATCTAAGAGAATGAGGGGCTCGGCGAGTCACAGAATTTGCCTAAGGAAATTCAGTGCCTTGTAATTGTCCACATTGAACTCTAAAGGGTGGTACATTTGGAAATACCATTCTGAACAATGGGGATATTTTAAAATAAGCTGCGGCCATGTCATTTCTTTTTATCTTGCATGCCGAAATATTGTAGAAAATAAACACAAGCAGTGGTGGGCTGAGAACTCAAAGCTTTGGGTTTATTGACTAATAAGGATAAGCCACACTTCTAAATCCTTCCCAGGCAGGCACAAATGTGACATAGACAAAATCAACTCTAATGACCAAGAGAACATTTGGTATTTAATAACCTTTTGATATTACAGAGTAATTATAATTAACTTTAAAGGACCAGTGTGTGATACACAGTCCTCTAAAAAATCCTTGTAGCTGATTCCAAGTTAATGGTAAGATTGGACAAATGAATGCAATGAAGTGCAGCAACATTAGCAAAAATCACATTTCAAGTGCCCTGCTCCTTAGGCCTCTTCTCCCACAATGCACAATGTTTTCCAATCCTCTTCAAGTGCTTGTTCTAATGACCCTGACACTTGACTATTGATAAAGCAACACATTTGTCCAATTAAATATCTTCCTTTAAATATTCCCCTGTGCATTCCAAAGGAAAATGGTGTCCAACACATTAACACATAAATATTACTTTTCAATAAAATCCAGGCATGAGCCCTCTCTTCTAATGAATCTAGTCTAGGGAGACTACCTTTTTGTGCAGAGGGGATATCATTTATCAAAATAGTGCTTTCTAGCTAAGAGGGAACCCCTTGGTGCCTGGACTAAAAAGCATTTCAAATAATATTTTCTCTTAAACTGATAGAAACCTTGAGTCCAGAGAGAGTAGGGGTCCTAATGAATGGAGCACTTCCAGAGTACTTAATTTCAAATCTTATATTCCACCCGAGTATTTAGTATGAGATACTGATATGGCCAAAGATTATGTTCTGGAACCTCAGATAGGCATGAATAAAATATGAACAGATTTATGACATGTAGTCTCAGTCCTTCCTCAGAAAAAGCCCTTTATAGATTTATGTCAGTCATCATTCTTTCAAGGCGTTTGTCTGTCTTTCTTTCTCTCTCTTTCTTCCTTCCTTTCTTTCTTTCTTTCTTTTTCTTTTTCACTTTTACCACAGTTCTTCAGGGACTTGGCAATGGGTTATGCACAAAGACTGTGACTCATGTTGGACAGCTGTAATAATTAATATCAAAACATGAAACTGAGATACTGTAGCAAATGCTTCACTCATGTTTTTGGGGTGTGGTGAAGGGACCCGGGGCTCTGACCCGACGCATGCTGGTCAGGAGCTCCTTGGTTCCAGTTATAGAGTTGCAGTATATATGCATACAATTGAGGGGGCTGTCCATACCTGGTAACTTATTGTAAATGTGTATGACTATTTGGAACACACTATTTAGACTGATAACTCACTGATGCAGAAGAACTTAGGCATTCTGAACAATCGGTGGCATTTAGGCAACTTTGGGCAATTTTTAAAAATCAAGAGCTGATGTTCTAGTTTGTGCGGAATTCAGCACTCTACTTCTCTGCCCTCCCTGTGCTCATTTTTTGCACCTGATCTGTAAGCTGACTCATGTGTTGATGAAAACGATTAACTCATAGAAGTTGGAAGAAAGTTGCTAGGGTCTGAATATTTGTATAGCCCTCAAATTCATTATGTGGAAATCCTAACCCCCAGGGTGATGGTGCTAGGAGGTGCAGCCTTTGGGAGGGGACTAGGTGGTGAGAGTGGAGTCCTCCTGATAGGATTAGTGCCCTTCTGAGAAAGGCTCCAGGAAGCTATCTCAGTCCTTCCGTGGGAGCTTACAGAGAAGTCGGCCATGTGCAGTTGAGAACAGGACTCTCAACACAATTGGACTATGCTGGTACCCTAATCTTGAACTTCCAGCTTCTAGAACTATGAGCAATGAATGTCTCTTGTCCATAAGGCACCCACTCTGTGGTATTTTGTCACAGTGGCTCCAACAGATGAAGGCAATAACATAGAGAAGTCATTAAGAACAATGGTTTTTTATGAAACTTGAATAAGTCTCCACCCCTTATATGAAGCTCCACCCCTTACAAACTGTGACTAGAGCTTGTCACAGACTCTTAACTTCTAGGAGATTCAAGTTCCTGACCTGTAAAACGGGGACAAAATAGTCTGTCCCTCTCCCTCTGGCGTTACTGAGATTAAAGGAGAAAGACACATTAAAAGCACTTAGTACCGTGCTCAGCTCAGAGCATGTAGGCAATGTTAGCAATCCATCTTTATGTTTCCTAGCAATGGACAAAGCCATACTGCAAAGATTTATTCTGTCTCTGAACCCTTGACGAAGGCCATCAAGTCCGTAAAACTATGGGACACGAACAGCAGGGGAAACGTTAGCTTTGAGGCTGGTAGGCTTGCCAAGGGGAGATGGAAAACATGCCTGGGAAAGGTGACAAGATTATCACTAACCACCTGTGACATGTTTTTAACTTTTTTTTTTTTTTTACTGTTGCCTTTATTGTTTATTCTCTGTCTTATTTGTATGCATTAATGCTGACCTCCTGCGCCAATACGCTATTAAATCCTAAACAGTTCTTACCAGACTAATGCGGCAGGGGCTCATGCACACTAGCAGCTCTGTCATCAAGAAAATGCGGAGTAATTCGTGCATCCCAGGAGGAGGGCGTGAGGGCAGGGGAAGCTGGGTTAGGATGTGAAGATAGAGGATTTTGCAGAGTAAGCCTTCATTTAAAAGTTATTTTCTCAATTGGCATTCATAGGGAGTCAATTACCAAAATGTATTTTTGAAACTTCTTCAGAGGAGCCTGGTCTATCTCCGAAGTCGTGCTAGAGACCACAGCAGTGTTCCTGGCATGCGCAGTTGCCACTCCGCTCTGTAGTCTTTTTTTTTTTTTCCACTCTGTAGTCTTTTAATTGAAAGGATTGAAAGGATTTTTGCTTATAATATTTTTAAAAGACATAATTTGGCTGAAAACTAAGACATGAAAGTTGCCGGCACGGTGTGATGTTTGCAGCCATGGAAACAAATAATACCCCAAAGTCGAGGCGGAGGCGTGAAATCTGGGCGCAGACCTTTGAGAAAAGCTTTCGTTCAGAGGGCGGGTAGAGAAAAAGGAGACAATCCTGATAGTCTGAGAGATAGAAGAACCAACGTATATACTGGACACATAAAACCCAGGGAGGGAGAAAACCTTGAACAGAGATCTGAGACGTAGATCCTTCTCAAAGGATTTTATGAGAAGTTCAGTAACTAAACTAACAAGTGCAAACTGGTGGGACGCCCGATGTGCCTTTGTAAGCACTCTATACAGTCACTCATTTAAATGTTGTGCAGCCCTGTGAAATAGGTACGATTAGGAAGCCCTTACATCTGCTGATCTTACAGATAGGCAGACTGAAGCTCAGAGAGGTGAAGTTACTGCCCAGGATCACAGAGCCATTAAGGGGTAGATCCGAGGGTTCAGATCCAGAAAGCCTGGCTCCAGGATTGGACAGGTCTGGGAAGATACTGTGGAGGAGGAGAGATAGGTCTTCAAGAGGCCAGAGCAGGAGCCAGATGATGAGAAATGGGGAAGAACAACAAATGATCTGTTGGCTACAGAATGCTCAGCCAACAACCTCGTCCCTTTCCTCTCCATTCTTCACAACCAAATGGGGTTTTAATTTCCCTGTTGAAATCCTATGAAAGATAGTCCCAATCTCTCCAGATCTCAAAACTGATGTTCCAAGGGAGAATGAGGGAGACACAGAGAAAGTCACTTCAAGTCATTGTTGCGTTGGCAGGGGGAGCCGAGGTAAAGCAGAGGAGAGGTGGAGTTTGATGGTGTAAGAATTGTAATGCATCCCCAGTCAGGGTGAGAAGATTTAATCGGGAACCCTAAAGGAGTTTTCCATAGCCCAAACCTACACAGCACAAAAAAAGATACCTGGGTCAGCGAGAGACAGACTGCTTCCTGAACTCGGGGCCAGGAGAGCCCGTACTGAAACGAGGCACATTTAGACTGCAGTTGGTTTCCCTTCAAAACATTCTGTCTCCAACCTTTTAAATGTCTAATTGGCTGCTTCGTCATAAATCTAAGGAATGGCTCATCTGTGCTCTATTCCCTCTTACAAACAAAAAACGAACTTAGCTCCTAGATGTGTGCTCCCTCAATAGCACACGTGACTTGAGCCTTGGATTTCTGGATTCTGGGAATGGTGTTGCACCCATGAGGAAGGGTTTTGTGTTTGGGTTTTCCCAGAACTTCTCCAGGCTTTGCAGACCTTACCCAGTTTTACAAAATCTCTGAACCCTGGCCTCAAGTCTGAGCTCCTTAAAGATGACACTCAGGCTTACTTCTGTCTGCATACCCCGAGCTGAAAAGAAAATGATCGGATGTGTATGCACGCTGTTGACCTCTCATTACTAATTACGTGGATAAACCAAAAGCAGCAGATATACTATGACTTGAAAATCCTTTATAATTAGGCAAACTCATTACCATTTCACAAATATTTTATTGAATTTCTATTGTATTCCAAATTTGAGGTTTGGTGATGAGATTTCAAAAAATGAATAAATTACGATTTGGGCCATGAGTTTCCCCAAAGCTGGAGAGAGTAAAGAGAATTTTATTTCTTGCCCTGATTTTCAGCTATTTTTTTTTTTTGATTCATTGACACTTGGTGACCACACGTCTATTTATAAAAATGAGGCAGGTCTCACCACAGAGTGATTGCCACAGGGAATGAGTTTTTTACTTTCAACAACACACCACACACGAGCCACAAACTGGACAAACCATAAGCAGTAGTTCACAGATCATTTTTCCTGTCTTTTCCTAACTGATGCAGTTTTGGGGGATTTGCAGTAGTCTCTACAATACGAAACTATGCATATCAAAAAGGTATCCAAAGAGGGATTATACATTTACATTTAAAAATATTGTGGATCTCATTTGTATCTTTGCCAAGTGGTCCTAAACCTGCCTTCGTACCAGTATTTTTATCAACTCACGCTGTCCCTGTAAGTCTAGGATTTCATTTTCTATTATTTCTAACTAAGAGTCAGATAACTGTGCATATTGAAATACCTGGTAGATCTTTAATAGCGTACTGCTCTGTTGGATGGAGAATTGGAAATTCAGTCATGTAGCGAGACTTAAATCTGTTTTAAAGCGATGTTAAGTGTAGTGGGAAGGCCCCAAATAGTTCCGTGCAGCTTCAAAATGAGAAAAATAGCCAAGAGGACAATGAACTGGAGGTAGAATTATTTTCCATATATTTTTACAAATCCAGGCAATGCATTCTCCATTCAAGCCACAAAATGAATGAGCAGCTAAGGGAGCAAGCCTGAGATGAAAGCTTAAATTGCTTTTACCTTGGGGCCACTGTCTTCTGCCTCCTGGGATGCATTTCTGTCCAAACGCTCTTCTTATTTTTGGAGAGTGGGGAGGAGAGGGGACCAATTATCACCGAAAGTAGACTTCGTCATTCATCGGATCACTAGAACTGAACCACTAACCAAAACAAAACCTTGGATTATTTTCCTGTAAAAAATAAAAAATTCTCTGAATAAAATAAAGATAAATGTCTTTTCCCTAAGAGTCTGCTAATAAACCTCTAAGTCCTTAGTGCTACTCAGAATGTGGTCAGATTTCTAACTGCCTAAAGACACACAAAGTAAGGAAGCACTGCCTGGGATACTTTCTCAAAAAAATAAATAAATAAAAGAGAGAGAGAGAGAGGAAAGGAAAGAAAAAAAGTCATTCTTAAAAAGAAAATCTTTACCTTACAAAGTGAATATTTTTCGTGATATATATAAATGATAAATGATAAAGGTTGGAGTACTTCAGAGAGGAGTATGATTGAAATGTTTCGAAGATTCACACATAATAGCTAACTCTTAAAAAGTAAGACACGTTAACTTAAGACACTGTATATTTAGTATTTTGGCTGTGGTTTACTAGGAACTAATGAATTGATTGTTCTGGTCAAAAAGAAGTTTGATGGGGACACTTGGGTGGCTCAGTCAGTTAAGCATCTGACTTCAGCTCAGGTCATGATCCCGGGGTCCTGGGACTGAGTCCCACATGGGGCTCCTTGCTCAGTGGGGAGCCTGCTACCCCCTCTGCCTGCCGCTGCCTCTGCTTGTGAGTGCTCTCTCTCTCTCTGACAAATAAATAAATGAAATCTTAAAAAAAAAAAGAAGCTTGATGGCCACAAAGACTAAATACAAAAAATGTTAGAATTATTAGATTCAGTGGGTTTACCTCCAGTAGACAAAGTAAGGTGGTGACCTCTAAGATTTTTCATGATGGCAGTAGTAGCAGAAATAGTAATTCACTGAATCATTATATAAAGTAAATCTTATATTTTACTTTAATATTATATTAAAATAATTTTAATTTTTAAGGAATTAAATATTAAGGAGGAAAATATTTTATAAAGTATGATGAGTAGCCTGAGGAACAAAATAAGTGCATAGGAAAAAAAAGATGTATGGACGTCAGTCTTCTCTTCTTTCTACAAAGAACTACTCCAATAGATTTGACTAAAATTACCCACCTGTTCTAGCCAGCAGCCTATCAGGTATGAGCATGATAAAGATAAAACAGTGCAAAAAAATGTCTCATGTCTTCATGGTTAATACAAATATTTTGTTTAGTAATTAGTAAATACTAATAAAAATGCTGCATAAAAATGGAAAATACTCTTTTTTTTAAGACTTTATTTGAGATAGAGAAAGCATGAGCAGGGTGGGGAGCAGAGGGAGAGGGAGAAGGAGAAGCAGACTCCCTGATGAGCAGGGAGTCCAATGTGGGGCTTGATCCCAGGACTCCAGGATCATGAACTGAATCAAAGGCAGATACCTAACCAACTAAGCCACCCAGGCACTCCAAAAATGGAAATATTCTTGATGCCTGTCCTTTATATATATATTTTATATCATTATTCCATTATTGTCCTCCTAAGACTATTGTTACAAGTAAAAACAGTAATTCTAATTATAGAATGAAACTTTAGGTTTTCCATATATTCAGGAAAAGTTCTTCCTTTAGAGCTGAATCGCCCCTAATGTGATTACTCTTTTGGCTGGTTTCTTGGTCAAATCAGAGTGCGTGGTTGATCCTGTGGTTTACCACATTGTCCAACATGAAATTAGCGTAAAGCATTGGCACTCTGGCCAGTTTGACCACATTGTACAAGCATGCTTACTCTGAGAAGCATCCAGGAAAGGGGAGAGTGTGTGTGTTCATACAAATGTTCTATAAAACCCTGTGCAAGAGCATAGGGTCACATCGGCCATGTGAGAAATAGCAAAGTCATATAGCAAGTGCAGGCACGCTTTTGGAAGGTTTCCTTTAATCAGTCCAAGGGACTTAGTACAGAAATCGAATACAATGAATTATTTGGAACAGCACTAGCGCCTTGGAAATTGCTAGCCTGTAATCGTGAGCCAAAAAGCATTTGTATCATGTGCCTGAAATGCATGATCTATGCTGAGTGTTCTGCCAACATTTTCAGGGCTATAAGTCATTTTACAACCCTGCATGTGACTCAGAGCTGGAAAGCGCTGGTGTTTTGTTGTGCTTAGTGCTGCTTCCCACTTCCCTCCCATTCCTCTTTGTCCCAACCTTTGTCTTCCCTTTAAACTAAATAGACACAGCCTTGCTTTCAGAGGTAAACAGAGGGGCTACCTGAATTCACAGGCTGTGCTGGGTTCTGTAAGAGAAGGCACATCCGATGATTTGTCTGTAGCATAGAGATATCTGTGTTTGAGAAAAATTGACTGAGGAGACTTGGCTGGTTTTACTCCTTTGGGAGTCCTTGGAAGGAGTGAGACTGTGATGGAAAATGCACTGGACAGAGAATAAAAGTTCTAAGTTTTAGTCCCAGTCTTGAAACTAAAGGCAATTTTTTTGAGCATGAATGTCCTTTGTAAATCTGCATTGTGCTACCGACCCGTGGTGAGTTGAGAATGACCTTTGGATTGGACGTGATTTGCTAATGATAAATTGAGCAGAAGCAGGCATCAAGGTCATTCTTTGGGCTGATGGCACATGTTTCACAAGGTACAGGTGTCTGTCATGATCACACTGGAGAAAATTAACTAGCATTGTACGAGTTTGAAATCCACGAACTTAGTTCCTTGTAACACGTTCTAAGCAATTGAGATTTTGTTAAGTGAATTCTGTCGAGCCCTTTTTGAACTGTACCTTGAAGTTTTCTGAAGTCACTAGAGTAACATTAGAACACTCAAATCAGAATCAGAATTTATTTGATAAAATTGGGATGGGATGACTATAACAGGGACTGGAAAAGTCTGGTTCCTCTTTTTATCTGGAGATGCACAGCTTTGTAGAAGGATGTTAAGAGTAGAAGACAATGGGTTAGGGTTTTAGATGGGGTCTGTTAAGAATCAACTGTGTGACCTAGGGAATGGTTATCCCCACCTTACTGTAAAGTTCTTTCTAGACCTGAAATTCCATGTTGGTTTCTTGGTTTGTTTTTTAAGTAAGCTCTGTGCTCAACATGGGGCTTGAACTCTCAACCTTGAGATCACGAGTTGCATGCTCTACCCACTGAGCCAGCCAGGCACCCCAAAATTCCACAGTTCTAAACAAAGGAGAAACCAAGGAAAAATGCTACTGAGATCACCTTTAAACACACTATGGTATTACATACTTCCCATAAATATTCAAAAGCTATTTAATACTAGAAGATGATCCTTGACCAAGAGCAATTTTATTTCCTTGCTCAGTTTATAACCTTAGTAATGCTTCTAACACCAAAGTATTCAGCAAAGATCATACATCAACCAACTGCTTGAAATGACTAATGCTAGTGCTCTCTTGTGCACCTCGTCGTGTTTTTGTTCAGGTGTTTCGTTTTTCACAGTGTTACATTTTATTTATGTAAAGAGAACGTTAAAAATAGGAAACAGCAGCGAAATGAGCTACGTGACAACCTAACAAAACACCTGCCACAGAAATTGTGACTTCCATTTGTAACTCGTAGGTTCAAACTACAAGTATCAAAATTACAGCCTTGCTCTTTGATGGATCTCAAAGCCCAGCATGGGTGGAATCCTGTTCTGAAAAGCAGCAGGTGTTTTCCATTCGTACTGATTTGAAGCCCCCCCAAACACAAAGGACTCAAAAGGAAGACATTGTAAAGAAAGAGGGGGGGATTAAGAACTCTGTTTCTCTGTTAATCATAGACCAAGACCATTCGGTAAGTTTCCTTACTCAGATGTGAGATACCAGACAAGGAATAGAAAAGCTAGGAATATGTTAAAACTAGTGAGTGACTCATTTTCATTTAGGTACGACTACTTGCCCAAGATCACTGAGGGAAAGAGTCCACGCCTTTCAAAGCGACACAAGACTCTGTTTTCTTGGCTACCAATAAAGGAAAGGTCTAAATATCACTTGAATAAGGAAAAGCATTTGTTGTAACCTTGGCTACATCCTGGAAATCCATGAAAGTACACAAAAGATACTTGGTTGGGGGATTTGCAGATTAACATCGCTGTTTGAGTTAAATGAGAGAGCATTTTTGAACACCATGTGTGTGCTTACCTTAAGACAACTAGATTAATACTGGCCTGGGGACCTAAAATCATTCATCCTTACTGACTGTCCATTATTCTCCACAAAATAACATCCTGGGCTTAGTGCATCCCACAGGATACTTAATTAGCTCCAAAGACAAAATTAGACAGTGCTGATGCCTCTGTTATGTCATCTTAAAGCTTGAGGGGCTGAATGGATCTGAGAGCCAGACTATTTCATCATCTTTAGTGGGTGTTCTTTAAGGAAAGATTTAAAGCTCTATGCACGTTGAATTGGCAGCAGGGGAAAAAGACCTGCATGAGATAAAAGCAAATGAGACTTGACCTCTCAGACGCCGCTCCACTTGGGTCCTACAGTCAATACCATTCCAGCTTTCCCAAACTCTCCCTAGCCCAATGGCCTGCCTAACGGGTGGGTCTAGACTCACACAGTGACCAGAGAGATGGTGTCTCAGGAAACCCTCAATTCTCTGGCGAGTTCTTCCCCGATATTCTGGAATTCCTTGGTGACAGCCGTGGGTCCTCACCAGAGCTACCTATCTAGAGGTACCCATCAGAAACACCTCCAGCTCCCTTTAAAAATGTAGGGCTGCTAGATGCCCCAGAGATCCCCTGAGTGAGCAGGTTTAGCATTAGAAATTTCAAATGCTCTGGGGGTGGGGAGGTGACTGTAATTTACGGACAGGGTTGAGAACACTGGCTTAAATGAAACCCGAATTGAAAAGCAGCCTTCCTGCAAACACGATCTCCCTTGAGAGAACCAGGGATCTCCCTCACATTCACTGAACAAGTTCAAGCACATTCTCCTACGATTTTCGAGTCAGTACAGTCTAAGGGTTCATCTGGTCTACTGTGTCCTGCCTATATTCCTGGTGAGAGAATTAAGTCCTGAGAGGGAAAAAAAAATGCATGAACCAAGATCACACAGGTTTAGTGGTAATAGTCAAAGCCAGAATCTAGTTATTTTGGTGGTGGTGTGGGGAGGGGGGGCGGGTGTTCAGTAAACGTTCTGCCTTGCCACCACTAAGACCACCATCTTCAATTCATTTGCCTACATCTCTCATATACATGATGAAATACAGTCCCACTCTAATAAGTACTAATGAGGCTGTGATGAGAGAAGGATGCAAACTACCCAGAGCAACAGAAAAAAAATTTTGCAACAGAATAAAGGGTTAATAAATCTTTCCTTTTTCAAGGGTCTCCTTTTACCACCTGAGCTCACAGACCCCTCTCCTGGAGCATCACAAAGAAGGCTTGACTAGCTGGTGACAGTGTTGTGGTTGGAGGCAAAGAGGTTGGGTAAGGAAGGTTGAGTGAGGCAAGGGCCAGAGGAGCAGGAGAGGGGAAGTCTAAGGAAAGTTGGCCCGGGTCAGCTCTGTCTCTACTAATAGAATCAATAGATTCTTCTTACAAAAGAACAGATAATTGGCTTCCGAAGTCACTTTAAAGAACAGATGGGAGGTAGGAGTTGAGAACTCTATTCTGGGATTGCAGTAATCACTGTAGATACTGTGGTGTTGGCCAAATCACCCAACTGGCTTGTGCCTCTGTTCTCTCCATCTGCTAATGTGCTAAAATAATGGGCCCCACCATCTCCTGCACCTACTTGCCTCTCTGATATGCTTCGAGGAACAACAGTACAAAGCTTCTCAGAGATTTTGGATCAATTTAAAACTATTCAAGGTACAAGGAACCCAACTAATCACTGTTGTTAAGGAGAAATTAATTTTAACCTTTGGGTTCAATGTGTTTCTGGGATCCTTTCTAAATGTAAATATTATTTTCAAAAGGGCAATTGATGTGAGACCTATTCATGTGGATCAATATATTTTGCTGAGCATCCTATCAATTAAGATAACTAGTTCATGCTGAAATACCTTTGATATTTTGATCAAAACTAAAAGGCTGCAACAATATGAACCTTGCTTTTCTTCCATCAGTTAAACAAGATCTATCAAAATGAATATGCTATGAGCCTGATTGAATGTGCCACAGCACCCAGCATTACTAATTAGAGCTGTATCTTTATGATATCCATGGTTCAAAAATGTAAAAATATTCTTCCTACACAAGTAAAGATATGTCCTCACATTCCGTCTCCCTCGATGCTTCCTTAAAATGGTGCCAAAGAAAATTTTTCATTCTGAATTTTAGAATATGTGTGAATATGACTTTATTCTGTGAGTGGCTGGTAATATTTTTTTGGAGTTGACATTTTTTGACGGTTCATTTAAAGTGATTATTGCTCCAAGTTGTTTTCAGTAATGTGAGACAACTTGAAAATCTTAAATTTATCTTTAGACCCACTTGCATGTTCTTCAAGATGGAAGCTAGAAGTTTGAAGAAAGGAGTTTTTCTTTGATTGAACTCGGTTTAACAAATAGGAAACTGTTGTTTCATGCCAATAAATGTTTTTGTCTATATGATGCCGAGAAAGCCAACAGTGGATTCAGAAAAGTCAATAAAATAGAGTGAAACTCATGCTTTGATAGGTATAAGGAAAACAAGTTAATTGGCTCAGTGTCTCACTTTTAGACCAGTTTATAGTTGTTAGAGGGAGTAAATTGGAGAATTCTGGGTTGAAAAAACAAAGAGACACAGTTGATAACAGAGACGAATTTGCAAGTTGGTATTTGTTCAAATAAAGAAAGTAGAAGCAAAACAATCAGAGGAGCCTTAGGCTATATTACTTTCTGTCTCTCAGGAATGGGAGACTAGGGATAAAAGTGATGATTTTGGAGGAGGTTCTTCTGGATGCCCTCTCTGTTCTACTATGATATAACTATGATGTGAGTCGGACAGGAGAGAATGGGAAATACCCTGTAGTAGGACCAAATCAGTGTATCACTCTCTCCTCCTTGAATTACTTTGTGTGGGAGGAAGGCACTTCTGGCCTCATGCAGGCATGGCTGAAAGAAGGCAGCCAGAAGCCTGTGCACCCCATATGCTACGTAGGGTTACCAGCAGAAAATCTCTATAGCATACAGCCCTTCAACGGGGCTGACCCTGTAGTCAGGCACAGAAACTCAAACACAGTATTCTCGCCCTAACTTTCTTCACTGAGTTACTTTAAGGAAACTTGGCATCCATCTGCATTATCTCCCTTGATTTTTCCTCCTTGAGCCGCAAGGATGCCACCTCCAATGGATCTACCTTGGCAAGACACTTGAGGAAGTGGCACCGTATTTATATTAGTAAGGCCTTCTAGAACCCCGATGTCACAAACACTTGAAATGCAGACACAGTTGTATTGAGCCATATCTGTAACGAAACATAACTGATATCACTTCAAATTACTGCCCCTCAAAAAAATCCAACATGATGGCAAAGCCCTTTCCCTGAACAGATCCTGAAAATCAGTGTCATCTCTGTCCATGTCTGATTTGATTTCCTGATTTAAGTTAGAGATTAAAGGCAATGAGGCCGGAGACACTGGAGGCCCTTTAAGTATATACAAACACTCAAGTACACACATACACATATATACACATATCGATTTCTCTCTTACCTTCCCCCCTCTGTCTTTACACACACGCATATAAATATGTATGCATATATAATATTTTACATGTATATATAATCTCCTCTTATATTTCTCTCTTATCACCAGCCAACTATCTAGTAAAGGCAAGCTATTTGCCAGAAGGCAGACCAGGCACAAATTTAGCATTTAGCCCATCATAACTGGGCAGAGGGAAGCAGGAATCCTGTATTCATTTACAGCATCATCTAAACTGAAACATGACTCCACAGAGTCTTATTATTTCAGTTCTTGATTTGAGGAACAAGAGAAAAAGGAACACCCTGTCTACTTACAGTATTGTGTAGCAGAAACAATCAGTTGGAAAAGTGAAACTTTCTCTTCAAGACTTGTTATTCCAATATTAGGTCCCACCCATAAAAATGTGGCTAGTGGCTTTTATCCAAAGTACAGTCAGTGGTGTTTCCATAAAAGAAACAATAGCAAAAAGGCCCCATTATGTGTACTGTATGATTCCAACTCTATGACATTGTGGAAAAGGCCAAACTATAGAGATAGTTTTTTTTTGTTTGTTTGTTTGTTTTTTTTGTTTTTTAAAGCAGTGGTTGCCAGGGGTTAATGAGGAGGGAGGGATGACTAAGGGGAGCACGGAGACTTTGGGAAACAGTGAAACTACTCTGTGTCATACCATCAAGCTCAATCCCTGTCATTATATATTTGTCCAGACCCATAGAGTGTCAACACTTTAACATAATCTGTGGACATTGGATGATAATGATGTGTTAGTGTAGGTTCATCATGTGTCACAAATGTCCCACCCTGATGGGGGATGTTGATGATGGAGGAGGCTGGTTAGTGGTGGAGGGCAAAGCACAGGGGGTATTTGGGAAACATCCATACCTTCTGCTAAGTTTTGCTGTGAACCTGAAACTTCTCTGAAAAATAAAGCCTTGTATTTTTTTTTTAAGTCCCCACGGGCCAAAAAAAAAAAAAAGTACTTGTTTGCTTTATGGGTAAATCAAATCCAGTCATACATCTCATCTTTCACTTCTTGGTTTTCTTGGTTGCTTTATCCAGGAAATAATGAAATGGTGAGCTTTTCTATAGATTGTGTGAAGAGGGGGAAGCACAAAGTAATAGGAGAAAAACACACACACATAAATAAATATGAGTTTTAATCTCAGATCTGTGACTAATTAGCTGTGTGACCTTAAGCATTCTATCACCAAACAATTATCAGAATTTTATGTGCCAAGAATTCTCCTGGAGGCAAGGACATACAAGCCAGAGAGGAAAGGGCAAATAAATCATTCTGATTGAGAGACAGATCTCTGATAAAAGCAAGTAACTTCCCTTTCTTGGATAGAGGTAAAACATGTAAAGTTCTGCAACAGAAAGTGCATACTAGGATGAGACAAGGAGGTTGAGCCAGGGCCAGCAAACCTCTTAATTCCTCCAGACCTCAATTTAAAAGTAATTGATTTGCATTGGATGCCCTTCTTCTGCTAACCCTGGGATACCCTTTGTTATTCTCATTTGAGACTACCACATCTGATCAATTTGCATGTACTTTTCAGAGCCAGAGTCTTGTACTGTGTCCTCATGCCTTAGCAAAGGTGACTCGTCACTTCGTCCGGATAAAAATCCCTGTTTTCTACAAATAGAAAAGCCTTGTTGATGTTCAGTTTGCAAGGATAGAGTCTAAGCTGGAATCTCAGTCAGTAGTCAGATGAGTGAAATTGTCTTAACTATCCAGTTAACATGAAGTGACAGATTTAGGGGGAAATGAAATTAACACAGGGGCACGTGGTGGCCCAGTAAGTTAAGCATCCCACTCTTGCTTTCAGCTCGGGTCATGATCTCGGGGTGGTGAGATTGAGCCCCACATCCCACTCTGTGCTCGGCATGGAGTCTGCTTGAGATTCTCTCTCCCTTGCCTTCCTTCCCTCTCCCGCCTCTTTCCCTAAAGTAAATAAATAAATCTAAAAAAAATTAACATACCCAAAGGTAAGACAGGGTTTAATGAGGCTTACAGCAAACACTCAATCTGTTGAATGACAATGAGGCCCGAGACACATCCCTGTTGGAAATCAAACTTTCTTCGTTTGTAAATTCTTAAATTCTTAGCTCAGTAACTTTTAAAAGCGGATTTTTTTCCCCAGAAGTCATGAAACAAATGTCAAGTGGAATTACAAAGGGTGTTCTCTTTCTTGGTCCTGGAAGTGAGGGTGGGCCGTGTAAGGGAGAGAAATATTACTACTGCTTGACAACATTATGCTCAGAAAATAGCAAAAAGCAAAGAGAGTTTAAAATGGGTATTTACATATAATATCCATGCATATTTACATTTAATATCATATTGGATTTAATTTTATTACTTTCTGGAAGGCAATTGGGAGAAAAATAAACACAGTGGAATGTTATCTCATTGGCATGCAGAATCAATATGATAGTCACATGGCTGAGATAAACTCATAAGAAAATGCTTCTGACATTTCATCGGCGCTTCTTAATTTAGTATTTACAATGTCTGTGTGAAATGATATAGTAGTTTTATTGTTTAATTATGGAGATGGCAGAACGTAGCCGATTCCTGACTTTTCCCCCTTAATTATTATTAGCCTGCTTTCAAACTGTTGAATGCAGAAGTATGTAAGTTGCTCTCTTGTTAGGTTTGCTATTGCTCTGATTTTAAATAATTTTTAATCCTCCCTGAAAATGCTTTTAGAAAAAGACCCTTTTCCTCTCCAATATGTGGACTTTTATTATGAGCAATAATGTAACACAGGGGTATGATTATGGCGAGATAATCACAGTACAAAATAGAAATGATGCTTTGGAGTACTATAACCTGCCCGAAATGCTTATTCATCTTGCTGATGTCCCTTAGATTTATTGCTCCTTCCTGCATAAGGTGATCAGCTCTTTTGGAAATGAGGGCTACGATTTTTTTATTGCGCTCAATGCGTATAATGTTTAAATGTCATTATTTGTGCTAGCAAATGTGTAATAGAGTAAGTCAGAATGAGCAAATAAACAAATTCCTTGGCCCTCTCCCCAACTAATATAGAATTCATGACCATGGGCTGTACCCAGAGTAATGTTTGTAAAAAGGAGACTGAGCTTGTGTTTCTAAAGTAATTTGGATTTGAGGATCTGGGCTAACTGATCTCTTGGGTTGAATAGGTTGACCAGATGTCTCCTTTCTCCCCCATTGCTCCTTTAGTAATTTTAATAGTTTTTATTATGCCCTTGGATTTAACACTTATTAGATGTCTGTTAGCATTTGTACTCTACTGGAGCAATAGAAGAATGACCACCTCCCATCCATTTCCCTCCAAATAAGTGATTTTCCCCATCTCTGGGGCACAGGCCTCCACCATGAAGCCAATGTGAAATAAGTCTCTCCATCAGCAGCAAATTGCATAAGGCAGTCTCCACAGAAGTTGTTTTTCTGATTGTTAAGGCAGATTTATCTTATGGCAAATGGCTCCATTTAAACAAAACAAAAAAAAGTTATAAAATTCCACTGTCTCCAAAACTGATTGTGAGTGATTAACATTCCCCACAACTTCACAGAGCCTGCCACAAGGAACGCCACAAGGGAGAATTGATTGAGACACTTATTTAAGAATAAAAATGAGCCGGGTGCCAGGTCTGTTGACAGGGAGAGATAGGAGTCCAGCCTTATCTTCCTGTTAGTGTCCTGCCAGTTGCTATCCCACTATGAAGAGAAAAAAGGCCACCTGGGTTTATAAGCCAATGATTGGAAAAGTTGGATAGCGAATTTGGGATTTTTCTCACTGCAAGTGTTGGCCAGGGCCCAGATAAAGATGAGTTGGTAAATGAAAAATTCACCCTCTAGAAAACAGATAGGGGAACAAACCAAAGTGCTTATTCAGCCAGACAGAGCCTTTCCTGTAGAATGGTGGGTAGTGATCACGTGTGGAGAAGTGCCGGATGGGGAAGCTCTGAGGAGCTTGATGGTACCTATAGGATCAGCTAAACAGTGTTCAACTTGTCCAGCATGGCTCCCGTCTCCCACGTTAGGAGCTATCTTCCCATTAACAAATGAGGTCGGGTGCCCGGGTGGCTCAGTTGGTTGAGCGACTGCCTTCGGCTCAGGTTGTGATCCTGGAGTCCCGGGATCGAATCCCACATCAGGCTCCCAGCTCCACGGGGAGTCCGCGTCTCACTCTGACCTTCTCCCTTCTCATGCTCTCTCTCACTCTCTCTCTTTCCTAATAAATAAATAAAAATCTTTAAAAACAAAAACAAATGAGGTCGACTAGATTCTAGCTCCTGTTATGTGACTGTGTGACTTAATTCATTGTTCTCTGTTGAAATTTATAAAAGTAGTGTTAAAACATATTTCATGCAATTATTGGAAAGATACATATCAAAGTACAGTCCATACAGTCTATCCTTATTATTCATTGATTCCAAATCTGTCAATTGACCTACTCACCAAGATTTATTGGTAACCCCAAAATCAATACCTGCAGCACTTTGCAATCCTTTGTGGACATATATAAAGGAACAACAACAACAAAAAAAACCTGAGTCATCGATATGTGTGTTCCCAGCAAGGTCCAGCAAGTCCTACTTGCTTTAGCTGCCATGATGTAAACATGGTTTCTTTGTGCCACATTTTTCACATTTTTGTACTTTTTTGGGTGATTTCACTTTTTATCATGCCCCCCAAGCATAGTACTAAAGTGCCAACCAGGGTTCTAGGGCAAGAAGGCTGTACTAAGCCCTATGGAGAAAGTACATTGTGTTAGATCAGCTTTGTTCAGACATAAACTATGGTGCTGATGGCTGTGAGTTCAAAGTTAATGAATCAACAGTATGTATCAAATGAGGTGTCTTTAAACAGAAACAGCGGTGTCTTTAAACTTTAAACACATTTTTTAAAAAGCTATATATTGGTTGGTTGGTGAAAATGTATGACCAGAATCTCAGAAAAACCTAACTTTTTATTTCCCCTAGGAGCAATGGCTCAGTATTTTACTAATTTAGTATTTGTAGTGACTTTGAAAGAACACAACTACCACAAATGAGCATCAGCTATATTTTGGGAAGTAAACTGTACTACATAGACAAAAAAGAAATTTTTCCCATTATCTGAAAGTTCTACAAAGCAAATTCAGAACGTATTGCTCAGAGAAAATGGGAGGATTCCATGACCTCCTGTCTTAGGAACGACCCTGCCATTAAATAGATGTTGGTCTGTAGTAAGTCTCTCTATATTTCCAGGCTCATCTTGGTTTATAAAATAAAGAGGTTACATGAAGGTTGCTCTCAGGTGTCAGGTTCTATAGAAAGGCTTCATAAACATTTATTGAATGAATAAACAGGATTCCATAGTGATCCTAACATGCAAAATTATGCTACCCTGGTGGTGTCATAATGTAGCCAAGCTCCTTTCGGGCAAAATGAGGCTATCTACCTAGTACCCTACAGAAGAATGAGACCAATAATATTGTTTCCTCCTCTCCTACATTCTCTTTTAAATTGGAAAAGCCCTAGATTGGCCAACATCAGTTCCCATCCATCAGATAGTTTCTCAGATGTCCAGCAGCTATATTTCCTAAATGAATGAGAGTTTTGGGCGCCTTGGTGACTCAGTCGGTGAAGCGGCTGCCTTTGGCTTAGGTCGTGATTCCAGAGTCCTGGGATCCAACCCCGCAGTCGAGCTCCCTGCTCAGCCGGGAGCCTGCTTATCCCTCTCCCTCTACCTGTCGCTCTGCCTACTTGTGCTCTCTCTCTCTAGCTCTCTGTCAAATAAATGAACAAAATCTTAAAAAACTAAAAGTGGAAATCAAAAAAAGAATGAGAGTTTTGGTGGTGATCGTTTGGAATAAGAATTTTGGGAGCATGAGTTTACAAAATGGGGATGCGGGAATGTCAGGCTTACACAGAATGCCAAAGTAATAGCTAACGTTTGCTGATGACGTGCTCTGTGCTGGGCAGTCTTATAGGTGGGAACGCATGGATACTCTCAGTAGCACTACCAAGGACAGACTGGTATCAAGCCCATTTTAAGGCAAGGCACAAGAGGTTAAGTAACTTGCCAAAAAGGTTACACAGCTATTCAGCGGCTAAGCTGGGTTTTAACCTTGGGTCTTCTGATGGCCGATTCTTGGCTTTAGCCGCTAACTATAACAGCCCCCAAATGTTAGGAAACATGGAAATACCAGAAACTCAGAAGTATTCTGGGCTTTGGGAAGAGGAAGAGTAGGTCCAGAAGAGTAAAGAAAGTACAAGAAGGGAAGTCAGAGAGAGAATCAAAGCACAACACTTTCTCAGGACTAAGTAACCATAAACCAAAGTGCAGTAGCATTGATAAAAAGGGCACACATCTAATGTACATTAATATTCCAATTCCATACCCCCCTCCCATTCTTTTCTAATTGGCACTAACTTCCTGTGCTAGAATCAGGCAGCACAAGGCTCAGAAAGGACTCCGGACATGACACTCGACTACTTCCTTTCCCTGATGCGTTCTATAAAGTAAAACAATCTGGAACTCATCAATGCACTGCCTTAATACTTCTGACTCTGACCAGCTCTCTCAACACTCACGCCTTCATCTGGGCCACTACCACGTCCTATTTGGATTATCACAGCCCAACTCCAGTTTCCAGGCTTCTATCTTTCCAACCCCATTTTCTATAATCCCCTTGAAGGATCTTTTCAAAATGTGCATTTGATTCTTAAAACCGTTTGATGGCCCCCAGTGTCCTTAGGAATAAGTCCATTTCAAGATGCAGGATGATCTGCGTCTTTTTTTCTAGCCAGTCTTTTCTGTGACTCTCCCACTGCGGCTCAATGTTTCATGTTTTTCTTTGAAAGGAGTATGTTCCTTTTTAGCTCATGGCCTTTGCACTCTCTGGTCCCTTGACCTTCTGGCTCAGCATAAAATTTGCCTCATGAAATCCCATGTGTTTTTTGCCCAGCAAGTGAGCTATGACATCATCCAGGAAGCCACGCCCACACAGGGTGGGATTCAGTGACTCTACCATGCAAGTGCAAAGCACCCTAACCAGTCTCCTCTGGGGACTTCTTGGGGTGCACTGTATGGGCCTCTCACTCCATCAAACTGCAGGTTCCCTGAAGGCAGGAACTGTCCCTAGTCTGTCACAGTATTTCCAAGGCCAATCCCAGGGCTTGGCATATAGTAAGCAGGGTTTCAAATAATATTTTCTCAATTGCTCTGCCACTTACTAGCTGTGGAAAAAGCACTTGGACTTTGAGTCTTACTTTCAAATATGCAGAAATAATACCTAAAAACCTTACAGAACAGTTTGGACACAGCTAGTTGTTGGGTTCACCTTGGGCCGTAGGTACGTTTTGTCTGTGAACGCCACCGTTTCTAAAGATTGATGTGAATTCTGGAGGCATAGCATGCCTTTCCAATTCAGCTCTTATTTCCTCATTCCCTGTGGTCTCACCTACCTGGTCACTGCCTGATCTGGAAGGCACTCGTATTTTTGACAACTAATTTACAGGATTGTTGAGATGATAGGATCAAATGAGGCAGAGAACACTGTAATCTGATCTAAACTAATCATTGAGCAGCAGAATCCCTTCAATAGGAGAATTGTCTTGGCTTGCAAAAAAAACATCTTCCTAACAGTTTAGGCCAGAAGTTGAGACCCCAGGGCTTAGGTACCATCTGATGGCAAGGTTCTGGAGAGAAGGAGAGAATCACTCTACATAGGAAGAGAAGGTCATTGGGGGTTGTCAGTGATGACAGGGATGGGAAATTGGATTGACAAAGAGCTGAACAGAGAAGGGAAGAAGAACCTGCACAATATTAAAAAGAGTACTCTAGGGTGAGATTGACAACTGGCGACCCAAAGGGCAAATTCAGCCTGCCACCTGTTTGTGAATAAAGTTGTACTGAAGACAGCGAGGGCTCCTTTGCTTACATACCATCTGCGGCTTCGAATCACAGGATCAGGGCAGAGTTGAGGAGCTGTGACAGAGACCAGATGGCCCACAAAGCCTAAAATAGTTACTCTCCCGTCCTGCACAGAAGAGCTTTGCTGATCCCTAATCTAGGGAAATAACCAATGGGCAAACCCTCCCCTTATTAGGGGGGCAAAACAGAACTTTTTAGATCCAAAGGTCTACTGTGCATTTAAATGTGTAGCGTAAATATCCTCAGCCCCCTTGATTCTTTGGGAAGCACTAGTTTGTTGATGGAGCTTTTTTTGAGAGGACTTCCAATGCCAAGGTTGAAGGAGAGTTGAGTTTTGCATCTGGGACAAAGCTGCATATTGTTAGCAATGCTTGTTGTAGCATCTTATAGAGAGCTGGCAGTCTTGCTCAGAATGAACAGAAATCCCCCAGAGGGATTTCCTGATCAGGAACTGAGCAGGCTATAGACTGTGGGGCGCTAAATCCGAATTCAGCCCCCTTTGTGAAGGAGGAAGGGCAACTGACATGCATTGCATATGTGAATCCCCTAGCACAGTGCCTAGGACGTTGAGCAGTCAAGCAGCAGCAAGAAATACCATTAGTAGTAGTCATAGTATTAATTATTATTATTATTTAGCCCACTTTCACTCTTGGATAGTTGAGAAAACTGAAGAGCAAACCAAGACATGAGCCCATCAAGAATTTGAAGAAACTCACAGTAACATATATATTTAACAAACATATTTATGAACAATATTAAAATTAAATCAAAAAATAAGGGCCTGAATATACTTGCTACGAAAGCTCAGACAGCTTCTGTGATTGAACCTTAAATTTACTCTAAGTTTCCTTCTATCTGGTATAATAAGAAGTAAAGTATATTATATAAATCTATTTAGAAGAAAGAAAACTGTGTCGTTAGGAGAAAAAAATTTCCTCAGCTCTGAGTTCTAAAACGAGTTTCTCACATACGACCTTCAGGGTACTCAGTGGCAAAATGAAAAGCAAAGCAGTTCATAGGCTGGCTGCACACTGTAGACCCTGAGGAAGTTTCTAAAAGTACCCATTCCTAGGCCTCAAGCCCGCCCTCCCCATTGACAGTCTCTAGGGCTGAGGCCCAGACATTCCCCTAAAATCACCACAGGTGATTTGGAGGCACAGCCACGATTAGCCACTGCCACCACAGGGCATCCTCTGATTGTGATAATTTAGAAGCAGAGTCCAAATGAACGTATCTTTGGTTTTGAGACCTCCTTTTAATGTAACTCAGTGAAGGATAAGCATCTTGAAAGGACAGACTGGTTCTTGAAAAATGCCAAGGTTAAGGCTCTGGATTGGGAAGAGAACTGAATGTTTCGAGGTTGAGATCAAGGCTGGTAACAAGGCGAAGGAGTGGACTCCAGGCAGGATGTGTATTTGGGTACCAGGGTTCAAAGTAGGTGGTTGGAGCTCTCTTTACGGCCATAAACAACCTTGCTTTAAACAATACAACAATTTGATGAAATGCCTTTCACTCACTTGGGAGACGCAGCCTGTGGAATCTGTTCCTGTGAATAATAGCATTGCTGTCTCTATTTGCCAGAATTCGAAACCCATCTGCAAAGAGTATCTAGAAGAGGGCTCTTCTTTACTCTCCAGAGGGCAGCAAATGTTGGTAATCTGTGTCATAAACATGCGTCAGAAAAGAGAAGCCTATTTTACTAAAAGTAAAAGGGCAGTTTGCAAGTTGATTGCAGTCGTCATTTAATTTACTCTGAGTTATCACTATACTGTATTCAGATTCTGTAGAGATGCTAATCTTAGCAGTGGGAAATTATGTCATGCTGGCAGTGTTTGATGGCTCAGGCCTGTCTCCCTTGGGCGGAGTTGGCTAGCACTCCGTTTTCCCTAGCCACCGATAGAGCCCAAAGCCAGTGCAATAGGAAATGCCCTTGGAAACAGCTGGCCCAAACCAGCAGCTTCTGGATCTCGGAGGAAGCATACCTGAACCTAAGCATTAAGAAGCAGGATGAGCCACGACAAATCAGAGATGATGAAGGGGGAAGACCTACGGATATAATAATGAGGAGGAGCGTAAGAAAGGGCTTGCATTTTTGAGGTGTTATAATGTGCCAGACCCTGTCCTAAGTGCTCTGAGTGAGTTCATCTCATCAAATGCTTAACGCGGTTCTACAAGATGGGGTCAGTTGTACCAGATTTCCCGATCAGAAAGTTGAGATGCAGAGCAGTTAATTATCAGCCAATGAGTGAAATTGGCCAGCGTGGCCCAGAGCCCCACGAGTGAGACTGCGGAGTGATGTGCTTAACCCCGCGCCCAAGAAGATGGAGTGCCCACCTGACAAGACTGATAAAATTAGACTCAGCAAGTCGCTCCGAATCACTCTCTGGTCCCTGCATTTCCATTTACTATGCAGTGTTTTGTTTTGCTTTGCTTTGCTTTCTTTCTTTTTTTTTTTTTTTACTTATCCCTGTGACTTGGAAGGAAAAAGAACAGTATACAAGAGGCAGTGTGCGCTAAGAATATTCCCATGGGCCACATAGAACTTTCTCCCTGGCCTTTGCTTCACTTTTGCCCTCTCCTCTGCTTTAGTGACAGTGGATCATAGCTGAGCTTGGGCACAGAGATTTCTGCCTATCCAAACCAGAAATCTGAGCCATGTCAATTTCCAAGCCATTAGGGCCTTTTAGCACCTTTAACCTCTCACCTTTGCTCCAGCACACTGGAACCATATGGAGTCACAACACATGAGTGATAACTCTGTCATGCAGTGCATTGTTCTGGTCACTTAAAAGATTTGATCTGCATCTATGGAATCAAAACGATTTTTGTTTCAGTACAATCAATTAGTAAATCTAGCTACCTTAATCAATTCACATCACATTCAGCTAATTTGGTCAGTTGATATATAATGGCTTATAAAATGACCCAAATTAATGCTGCCCCATGTTTTCAGCATATAAACCTAGTGCTGATGCTATGATATACATGGATTGCAGAAAACCCCAGGGGACAGTCTCAAATCCCACTAGATCTAGATATCAGTGAATAGCATACTGTACTCAAATGCATTTCTGTAATTTAACGAACTAAGGCAATGATCCTGGCTATGGAGGATTTTGAGAGGAATTCTGCATTGTTGAAATAACTAGTGGATAATCATCTTTCCTCCAGGAAACAAGAGGAGAAGGCAATTCAGGCACAAAAAGAGGCAACTGGCAGAAGGAAAGGTCTTGGTTCTGCCACTTTTGTTGTTCAGAATAAAATAAGACGTCACATAGACACATATATCCACTCTGCTAATGTCTTTTACCCATAGCACCATGGACGAGAATGTTTCTTCAAATTTAACCCCCCCAAAATATGATATAAAATCAGGGCATCTGGGTAGCTCGGTTGCTTAAGCGTCCGACTCTTGATTTTGGCTCAGGTCATGATCTCAGGGTTGTTAGATCAAGCCCCATGTTGGGCTCTGCATTAGCCATGGAGCCTGCTTAAGATTCTCTTTCTTGGGGCGCCTGGGTGGCTCAGTGGGTTAAAGCCTCTGCCTTCGGCTCAGGTCATGCATGATCTCAGGGTCATGGGATTGAGCCCCACATCGGGCTCTCTGCTCAGCAGGGAGCCTGCTCCCCCTCTCTCTCTGCCTGCCTCTCTGCCTACTTGTGATCTCTCTCCTCTCTGTCAAATAAATAAATAAAATCTTTAAAAAAAAAAAAAAGATTCTCTATCTCCCTCTCCCCCTGCCCCCACTCACACGCTCTCTAAGAGAAAATAATAATAATTTTAAAATAAACAAATAATTAAATAAAATAAATAAAAACTTGCAACTTTGACCTGCCCTCTTGTGACCTTTGCCCTGACAGTTTTCCATGATGAGTTTAATTAGACGGCAGCTAAGTAAAAATGTAGAGAAGTTGGTATCATTTCCCTAATCCTGTAGGTATAGAGTGAAGAGAAGAGACAAATTTAGAATTTCTCCCAGTTGACCTTTAATCCACTTACAGTGTTATCATTTACCTGCCTTCTGAGTATTGTGACTTAGCACAATTCTTCCTATGGAAATATGGCCACAATAATGACAAGAAGAGCAACAACAGTTAGATTTCATTACCCTTGTACTATGTGAAGCTGCCATAATGAATTAACTCATTTAATACTCATGGCAACCTTTTGTAAGGCACTTCAGTGGGGACCAATATTAATCCCATTTTGTACATGAGGCTACATTCCATGTGTGTTAGAAGCACGGTATAATGTCCTGCATTTTCATAGAACAAAGAGCATCATGCTTTGCCGGATCAGCTGGAAACATAGTCAAGTTTCAAAACTGCAAATCCTGGAGCTCTGAGAAGCAAGGTTTTCCTCATAATGAGATTGCCTCGGGGCCAAAGTGAAAACCACTTACTTGATCATTTATAGCTTGAGTGTTAGAAAGCGTCCTTCCTTGTGGGACCAGCTTCCTTTAGCAACCCTTTCTTCACTTCTTTTGCATCCTTCTCTTCCAGCGTTAGCCTGAGCATCCGCTCGGACCTCTCATCCCCTCTTTACTGAAACAGGGCAAAAGGTACAAGTCCCACACAGCATCATCCTAAGCCCCAAAGGGACAGTGTGGATCTAAGTATCCGGGTGACTCTAAGCCAGCACAGTTTCCCTCATTTGCTTTATTCATGTCTTGAAAGCTGTAGCCTCTGGATCTAGTTCATGAGAATTTTTTTTTCCTCTGAAAATACCAAGTTGCCCGCCAACAAGTTTCAAGTGTAAGAACAGTGCAGTTAACAACCACTTCACCTGCCACTGGAATCTGGCTTTCGCCTAGAGAGAGAACATTTTGGCATTTGCTCCCGACTTGCACCAAAATAAAATGCTAACGTGGACTTTTTCTCCCACCTCGAGCTTACTTTCGTTAAGCCGGTGTGCTTGTGCGCCTACATCCGGTCCTGAAGCGTGTTAGTTGCTTTATTAATTTATAGTCCACTCCTGTTGGGGAACTTCGGAGCCACACCTTCTTCCGATAGGTCAGGAACTGCATCCAGGCCTCACTCGTACGAAAAAAAAGGGGTGATTGTCAAGTCAAGACTCCCATACTTGTGTTAGAGTGCATTTGTATCAGCGATAGGAGTAGAGTAGATGAAATAAGATGGATCTGGGGTAGTAAATCTGCCTGACTTCAGTGAGTTTCATATGCAGTTAACAGCATGTAAATTTCCTACAGGTGATAAACAGCTTCACGCCTGTGAGGCCCGTCAACTAGTGACAAAGCTTTCATAAGGGAATGGGGGAGGGGGGAGATCACAAATAAACAGATTTTCTTGAATTCTTTCTCTAGGGTTTTGCCTTTTTGCTGTAGATTTTTATTCTTTCCACTTTCTTTTCTTATTTTAGAACTTACTGTTAAATGCTTTTAAGGGTTCCTATATTCTTGAGTTGAAGCAGAATCATTCTTCAGCTGGATAGCTCTGATAGCAGGCAGCAGTATATTTTCTATTTGGTGTACTTCACTGACAGCTTATTAAAATGGGCTATGTCTTGTATATTAATTTTGGAGTCCTCAAATTCTGAAAACTCTGTCCTTAATCACCTGTTTACAATGCAATATTAAGATGTTGAGTATTTTTCTCTGTCAAATGCCACTGATGTACTGATGTCGTACCATGTGTTACAGGGCTCAGAGGGTTTTATTATTATTATTTTCAATTTTAATTTTTTTTTCCGCATTCCCTAAATTGTCGATGGGACTTTGTGAATTCAGCACAAGTTGTTGGAGGGTTTCTCTGATTCCAAAGTCTAGATCTCTGGCATTTAAGAGTCCATACTGGGGCAAGTGGCTCAGTAGGCTAAGCATCCACCTTCAGCTCAGGTCATGATTCCAGGGTCCTGGGATCGAGTCCCATGTCAGGCTCCCTGCTCATGGGGGAGCCTGCTTGTCACTCTCGCTCTGCCTGCTGCTCCCCCTGCTTGTGTGCTTTCTCTCTCCCTCTCAAATAAATAAAATCTTTTTTAAAAAGAAGAAAAAGCCACTGCTAAAGTTACAACTGCTAGTTGTAACTAAACAAAGAATTTGGCAGAGAAATCCAGGTCCCAGGACCATCCAATAAAGATGTATGTGGGGCCCCCACATCTCCTACAAGAGCCTCATTTTATGCACTGAAAAGAGGAGGACAAACTTGCTTTTGCTGCAAGAATTGCTATGAGTCATGTCCCTATGACTTCACATCTCAGGGTTCTCATGCTTGCCAATAAAACCAGAGTAAGTGTGTGGACCTTCAGAGGGAAGCATAGGTTGGGCTGGGGGTGCAGGGAGGGGCTCTTTAGGGGTGACTAGAATTACAGGACTTATAGTTCAGTGTTTCTGACAGTTTTCTCTGCTTGGGGGCAACTGTGAAATAAGTGAGTGGTCTCAGAACGGCCTCACGGAGCCCCTACCCCCACCCCCATCCCAAGCAGTGTACCTGGGAGAACAGAGGCAGCAGCAGGAGGTCAGACCTCCCTGGGGTGCAGGCCTGCAGAGAAACCAAGATGACGAAAGTGCCCTGTCTCTGTCTAGCACCTCCTAGGTTCCAAAACTCTTTCACATTTAAGCCTCTTCACCTGCTTCCCAGCCACCAGTGAGCTCAGGGGATGGTGTCACTGGGGGTGGCCTGCCCAAGGGGACTGTGGCATGAGGAGAGGAATGTCCGATGCTACTGCGATCCTACCTTCTCGCGAGACCCCAGTCTTCTGCGGTCTCAGAACACTTGAGCTTCTACCCTTTGACGGAGACTGTCTCTATAACCCCATAGACTGGGCTTTCTTCCCAGTGCCTGCCACGCTGTAAGCTATGGAACAAGAGGATCATGGGCATATCATGTCTTCATCACTCCATTCTAGTTTTTAACCTATTATTTGGGACCTTGTGGATGCCTAATTCTTACCTAACCCTCTTAAAAACCACTAAATGCCCCATGGCACGGTCAAAACTTTTATCTGGGTCCTTGTGTCTGTGGAACCAAATATCTTTTTATCATAGAGACTGAGCTGTTCCTGTTCCAGAAAAAGGAACAGAAGGAAGGGAGGGAAAAATATCATTTATGGAGCACCCACCATATGCCACCTGCTCTGCTAGAGCCTTTCTCTGTGTGCATTTCACCAGTCCTTCCAAAAAACGTATGAGGTGGGGAGCGCAATCTCCAATTGGAAGATACATCAGTCGAGTCTCCGAGACGTGAAGTAGCTTCCCCAAGTCACTGGGCTGAAGGTGGCAGATAACCATAGTTTGGTGTCTGACTATGAAACTTTCCTCTTTACTAGGCAGCCATCCCAGAAATTCATGATTATAGAAAAGAGGATGCCCAGAAAACAATGATGATTATAAATAAGAGAATTACCTTTTAAAACCCCAAAGCTTCTAGAAAGTAGAGAGGGCCCACATTTTTAATCCAATGGTGTCACTAGATTGTGATGTGAAGATAGGTATTCCCCTCTCTCTGGAGCTTGTATAATGATGCGTCTCCTAGGTGCTGGACTCTGGTGGATAATTACCCCAAATCTCTTCAGCACCCTGACCTTATACCCCTGCCCCCCCATATTCCTTGGTGCTGTTCTTCTTTGCTCTCTTACTCTGATTCATTTTCCCATTCTTTGAAAGTAGCCAGAAGTCAATAATTTTCCCCCATGGTTTTAGAAGGAAACTGTGCTCACGAAAGACACTCCTATGCCTGGAATCCAGTTTATAATTTATAGCACTAGTGGGTGCATTTGCTTTTTTTTGCATTTGCTTTTTAATGGTAGGGTCTCTATGTTCCCTAGAAAATCTGCAAACTGTTTTGAACCTCCTTTTTAAAATTTGATTTCTTGAAGTTTAATTAAAGCTCTCCTCACATCATCTTAGGCAAATGCCCATCATACTTTCTGCAACATAAACTTCAAAATCATTGTTACTTGAGCTACATACTTTTTGGGTTACGTAAACCAAGATACTTTGGGAATAACAATCTCTCCAACAAAAGCACCAGTGTGCTTAAAGATAGCGGAACTCTCAGTGAACTGTTTTCTAGTGAAGATGTTGGAGTGGCCAGTATACTCCATTTCATAATACTAATTGGAGGGTTTTGTCTTAGGGATCTGGACACATTGCACATGTCATGGCACGCTCTTTGCCTAACTGAACTACTACAGAGCACAAACGAAGACAAAAAGAATCAAGCTTTCGCAAAACTATTAAACAATAGCCTATTAGTTGTTATGGCCCCAAAGGAGTTTTACCTGATGTTTTATTACTGACAAATCTGTATCTACCATTATTCTATGTTCTCCCATTTCAGAAGTTAGATAATAAAAGAATAATGGAATAATATCTTGCCAAGCAAGACGCTCCATCTGCTTTTGTTTGTTATTTTTTTCCCCAACCCATCGCCCACTTTCCCCAAATGCTTCCTCTAATGCAATAATTTTCCTTTAACACAGACCTACGATTTTAATCAGCCCATCTGTGTGGCTCCGTCTGGGGGAAAGGACTGAGGAATTAATGCTTGTTCAATTCACATTTTGAATTTAAGGGCAGTCGCAAGCACAGAGTTCCCTCTGCAACTCAAAATAAGCAATTATAAAGGCTATCCAAGGGTATCTCAGTTCTCACTAACTTTTTCCTTTTGCTTAGCAGGGGTTGTGCTAATTATTGGGCAAGGAATTTTGTCTCATCTGGGAAGAGAGAGGATCCCTACACCTACCATCTGGATTGGAGGCCACTCAGATCTGTATTCAATAGTGACTGGTCCCCTGGCTGTTAGGAAGACAGAAGCCAAAATCAGGACTCTGGTGACTAGTTGAAACTAGATCCACTCGCTAGGGATTGTCACTTGATGCTATAAAACATTTTGTAGCCATTAAACCAACAGCTCATAAAATGAGTTAGATTTGGACAAGTATAAACAATAGAACCTGTTAATGGCTCCACAAGATCTTAGGATTGGAAGGGAAATTAACGAGAGTCAGATAAATGGACTAGGAAAAGGGATTGAGTACTTTCTCTTTAATGCTTAAAGCATATGCAACCTGTTAGAATCACTAAATTGTAAGACCTGCAAAAATACAGCTGCAAACAAAGAAACTGAAGAGATGAAACATTGTAACGAAGATTTCAAAGGTAGCTCCTACACCCCCCTTCACTCCGATTCCCCCTGCACAAGTGAATTTGCTGTGGGGGCACACAAAGTGTACATTTTAATGCCTCATTACTTAAAAGGTGATGTCACGGAGTGACAGTTACCAGGAGAACTCTAATTTGGAATTGCCAGTGTTATACACCTTAAGATTCTCAACTATAACACAGCGTTAAAACTCTTCTCACTGAATTTCTCTAATAAAAAACACAGCTGTGAGCATTCATTCAAATATGTCCTTACCATGTTTTATTCCTATAAGTAATCACTTCCAGATTCAGCCTAGCATTTGGAACTTTGTTTCTAAATAGAAGTCTTTAGAAATAACAAAGGTACCTTTCCTCATTAGAAACAAAGCCAAACTCATGGTGACTAGGGATAAAGAGAAATCTAGTTCACAAGCATGGACATATATTTGGAATTTGTTATTTGGACCTGAGACTCTTCTGTGTGTACACAGAAGGAACCGGAAGGGCTCAGAACTAACCTACCAGCTCCAACCCAGAACTATATTTCACATTTGTCTCAGCAGGTCATGCTAGTCTGAAAAACACTAGCTTTAGAAAATTCCAGAAGCTGTCTGAAAGCAGGGATAAAGAAGTCGTCCCAGCACCAACCATTCCATTGAGAAATGACTTAAAAGTTGACAATAAAATTACTTAACTTTCTTAAAACTAAGACAAGTAAGATCTTGCTTTATTTGAAGAAAAGAAAAGGGAAGCTGTAAATTCCTGGAACGTGAATGAGTTGAGATTTTTTTGAGTGAGCGAATCACCAGATTTTTCCTTTTTTGGAAGAGCATCCACATTTGACATTCCGCTCCTCTTCTTGTAAGGGCTCAGCATCAGAATTCTTCCTAGAGGGGCGCCGGGGTGGCTCAGTTGGTTGAGCAACTGCCTTCGGCTCAGGTCACGATTCTTGAGTTCCGGGATCGAGTCCCACATCGGGCTTCCAGCTCCACGGGGAGTCTGTTTCTTCCTCTAACCTTCTCTCCTCTCATGCTCTCTCTCACTTTCTCTGTCTCTCAAATAAATAAATAAATAAATAAATCTTAAAAAAAAAAAAAGAATTCTTCCTAGCACAGGTGAAATTCTATTCATAAGGGATGATGATCTATAAAATGTGAGCTAAGAAAATGGGAATATATTGAACAAAGATACCAAATAAAATAATGGCTGGTGCCATGGGGGTTGAGAACTTGGTTTGCCTCTTACCAGCTGCAAGGCTGTACGTCTCTTCCTGCATAAAATGATATTACTAGCACGTACCTCTTAGCATTGTGAGGAATACATGAAACAGCCACATGAAATACTTAGCACCGGGCCCACCGCATGGCAGGCGTTCCTGACTATTAGTTCTCTCTGCTCCCACATACCAACCCATCCTCATTCCAGCTCTCCCCTGCTGCTTTATTTTCACATGCCAAAATGTTTTAAGCTATATTCTCATCACTCAAAACAAAGTGGGGGAAGTTCTTATTTCTGAGTTTAAGCCATGAAGCTGATCCATACCTTCCCTACACAGGAGCAAGACAGATGGTGCCTTCTTCTTTCTCAGAGACATAGACACAAAGGGTGGGGTGCAGCGAGGGATGAAATGGGTTTTATAGTAGCTGTCTAACCTTCTAAGTCATCACCTAGCTCATCCAATGATTTCTTTGATGTTCACAGGTAGTTCTATAAGCTTCATGTTGTAGATTCTGCAGGCACAACTTCATTTCCAAATTTCCCCTAAAAACTGGAAAAAAAAAAAAAGGTAGTTAACTTCTACTGTATGGAAGAGTAGATCATGTAGGTCTTCTAGGACAAGTGACTAGAGTGAACACACTGGGCCATCTGGCAGTTGGATCATGCGAATAGTCAGCCCTCAGATACGATCTGTCCCTTACAGCTCTGTTAGAATTGCTAATTCGTTGTAAATCTGCCCTCTCCTTAAAATCTCTGAAACTCCTTTTCGTTTAATTGTGTTTGATTATTCCAATTATTTTAGTAGGTAATGAAGATGTGTAGTATGAAATTCATAAGGTAGGAAGGAAGTCTTCCTTACCCTGAACCAAGTATTCCAATTCCTGTCCCAAAAGCCGAGCATGACTGCCAGGGCTCTAGAATATTTTTCCAGAATTATACTATGCACACACAAAGGTACAAATATATACCAATATTAGGGTCTGCACCTAAGTGGTGCATTTCTCACTTCCTAATATAGCTTGTAACTCACTCCATGTGCGTCATATAGAAGCTTTGTTCTTTATAACAGGTACATAGTATTCCAGTGTGTGGAAGTATCATGCTTTTCTTTAAACTACTTCTCTCTTATGAGCTTGAAGTCACTCTTCAGTCTTTATTATTATCATTATTGTTATTATTCATTATTCCAGAAACTATTTTTGGAGCTATACTTGAGCCTTACTCATTTCATACTTATATGAGTATATAAGACAAATTTAAAGAAATTAAAATAATAGTTCAAAAACTATAAGGATTTTTTTCTTAAGTAGACACTGTTAAATTACTCCCATAGAGATTTTAACAGTTACACCACCAGAAATAGGTACGTTCCTATTTCCCTGCCTCTTCACCCATACTGTTCATAAGCTGCTTTGTCTTTGCTCATCGTGATAATAATCTTTCAGTTTAGTGTTTGCTTACGTTTCTCTGGCCTGGTATCCTTTTTGTATGTTTCTATTCCCTCCTAAGTGCTTTATTTCATACCCATGGCTTATGTTTCTACTGAATTTTTATTTATATTAATTTATGTCTTTTTTATTAAGAACAGTAACTCTGTCTTATGAGTTGCAAACTTTTTTTATAGTTTCTCATTTACCTTTCTATTTGATTTTTGTTTTTTGATCACATAGAAAATGTTTTTATTTTTATGTAACCAGATTTTTCATATCAGTCTTTTAAACCTTCCAGCTTTGTGTCATATTAGAAAGAACTGTCCTACTGTGAGATTATTGGTTTTTCTAGAATATTAACAGTTTTAGTTTTTTTAACCTTTGACAATTGGACTCCTCTACTATGTGTATTTGTGTAAGTAGTGAGGTAGAGATGTAACATTTGCATCATATCTATCCATTTGTTATTTAATGAATATTACTTCTTTTCCCGCTGATTTCAAATACCATTTTTTATCATATATTAAAATTTTGTATGTATTTGGGCTTATTTCTGAATTTCTAAACTCTGTTCTAATTCTCTGCCTATTCAACTACCAATATCACCAGTTTTTATCATAGCTTCAAATGCATTTTGGTAAGTCCTAAAGCCAGCCTACTCTCCCTTTATCTGCTTTTCTCGAATTTCTCTGGATTTCTTACTTTTTATTTTATCATAAGTACTCTGAAATAAGCTTATCTTGTTTCATTTCAGTTGGATCACAGGAAATTTACAAATTAACCTAAGATGATTTCTAAATCTTTATGATGCCATGTCTTCCTAGCCAAGAACTTGACATGCTTTTTTATTCATTCAAGTTTTCTTTTGAGTGCTTTGGTAATGTTTTTAAATTTTCTTTATATATATTATGCACATGTCTCATTAATTACACTCATAGGTATATTCTCAATTCGAGGCTGTAACTGTAAATAGAGATTTTTCTTCTACCATACCTTTATATTTATCATTGGTTGTATATATGAAATTTCTTTAGCTTACATATCAACTTTTCAACAGTTTACTGAATTATGCTACTGCTTGTAGTAGTTTGTCAGCCGATTCCCTGTGTTTTGCAAGTAAATAATATGCCAACTGCAAACATTCCTCCTTAATTTAGTTTTTAGCTTCAATGAGGATAAGCTAGGTTAGGCTGCAGGAGTCAACATCTTCAAATTCTTAGAGATTTAGCACAACCAAAGTACATTGCTTGCCCAACCAAAGCCTGCTGTGGATCCAGATGATTCTCCAGGACAGCAATCCTCTATGTATTGGCTCGGCTCTCCAGGCGAACCTTAACGGCACCTTCCTATGAGCACATGCTCCCGTGGAGCCCATGCAGCAGAAGGGACGAACAAAGAGCTAGGGATCAGCAATTTAAGCAGTAGATGCAGGCATCCCTTCTGCTTACATTTCATTGTTCCAACCAAGTGGCACTGCACTCAAGTCCAAGGGGCAAGGCAGAGCAATCCTACTGCCTTCCCTGGCAGTTGAGGTCATCCCCATGCCGTGCAGTGTGACTTCTCCTGTGAGTCCTTTGATCAGCTCAACAAATTGTCCACGCACCCCCAGCAGAAATAGCTTCTTCATTTATTTCTCATCCTGCAAGTAAAAAAAAAAAAAAGTTACATGTGAATAATTCAAAAAATCGTTTCAGGCCTTGCTAAAATGAATCCTTATTAAAGTCTAGTTCTCAAACGTATCAGAGGAATCATTCCAAGCCCATTTCCCTTAGTCTGTGGAATGGCCCATGTACTGGCTGATCAATGTTTCTTCCAGGGGCCACTCCACAATCTTATCCCACCGCAGGGTTTATCTCTTTGAATTTTTCTTCTATTTTTTTTTTTAAGATTTTATTCATTTATCTGATAGAAAGAGCAAGAGCACAATCAGGGGGAGCAGCAGGAGAGGGGGAAGCAGGCTCCCCACAGAGGAGGGAGCCTGATACGGGGCTCGATCCCAGGACCCTGGGATCATGACCTGAGCTGAAGGCAGACGCTTAACTGACTGAGGTGCCCCATTCTTCCATGTTTTATCCCCTTAATTCTAGATTCGCTCTGTATGTCTGAGGAAAGGAGACAGACTTTCTTCCTTTAAGCACTGTGTGTTATATAAAATCTTTGTTTTTAAGAGATATGCGTAGAAGGGGAATGAACGTATATGTAGACATACGTGTAGCTTTACCTCTCCACCTGCTCTCCTCAAAAGCCACAACATAAAAAATAAACGTGTAGGAGTTCTCTCTAAATAATTAGCAAAATAAAATCGTTGGTACAGGAGAGATTCTACAGGCCTACGAAAAGAATTTTAGGCATTATTTTCTTCAAATTCTATCCACTGCAAGGTAATTACTTAGTAAACAGATACCATCCATGTGACCTCCAGATCCTTCCTTCTGAGGGATTGGTGTGGTAACTGTGATAATATAATTTCTGATAACTCATGTGTTAAGAATATTTTAAGAATGCTTATTGTGTATTCGGATTTTTTTTCCTTCTTCTTTAGAACTATTTGGGTCCCTCAAAACAGAAATATTTGTGACAAATATCCTGAAGTAAAGATGATCAAGGGGGAATATTTTTCACATAAGAAATATAGCAAAGAACCTAACGGAATAGAGTTTTAACACTTCCCAAGTATCATCTTAATGGCCAATTAGTGAAAGTTTTTATCTGAATTATTCCCTTCTGATCAATAACATATACACAAGAAAATATCTGTTTTAAAGAATTTCCTGCATGATCAAAACATACATATAATTGCTACTTCACTTGACATACATTGTCACAGAGCTAATATTTGGCTTTTCAACCTGCAATAAATACCTTCCTCTCTATTCTCTTCTGATTGTGCCATAATTAACACCAGAGAAGCACAAGTTTAACTATATATGACAGATATTTATTTAAAATCCTTTCTGCTGCATATATTAACATTTTTCTTTCCACATTCTGAAGTAGCCTTGAGTTCAACACTAAAATCAGATTCACATTTCTATTATGTTAATAGCCCCATGCTAGAGCAGAGTATATCGCTTCAGAGAAAGTCAGTGAGCTGCATCACAATAATTGTGTGTTTACTGCATTGGGCAATTTAAGTGGAAAAAAAAATGCGATGGAAATATGGCACCCTCAATCTCCTCTACCATCATCAAGGACAAACATGGAAGTCATATCCACACCTACTTGCAATAATCCGTTAGGTGCCTGATAGCCAGTTTCTTCCCAATTTCTTCCCAAAGGAAATCCCCATTGCTTGAGATTCTTCACCCTAACATCATGGAGTCAATAATTTAAGTATGTCTATTGTCAAAAAGACCTTCCCTGTGAAGATAATCTGTAAGCAAGATTAT
The DNA here is from genome assembly GCA_028533885.1 of Nasua narica. NCBI lineage: Eukaryota > Metazoa > Chordata > Mammalia > Carnivora > Procyonidae > Nasua > Nasua narica. Next base: position 7,899,881 of record CM052807.1, read on the forward strand.
AACAGTGTGTGGTTCACCAAATTCTGGAAACCCAGACTTGTGAGACATTTGTACATGTGGCAATGAGATTATGGGGATAAAGAGAAACAAGTCTTATTTTCATAATTAGGATATAAATTTTAAAATGTATCTCTTTCTAGGAAAGAGACTAGGTGGAAGACATCAACAGTATCTATGAGGTAAAAGACTTTCCAGGTGCAAGGTGTGTTAGATATCGTGAAGTTGTGCAAATGAGGAAACCGGGCCCCTGAGAGACACATAGCTGGTAACCAATGGCATTTGCGTTGGAACCCATTATCCTAGAACACCTCGATCCACTTTTCTCCATTGCACCGCATGAATGATCCACCTCTGATAAATTAATAAGGGAAAGCTATCAGTGCTGATTTATAGTCTGCATCCCATACAGATTCACTCCACCCACTCAAAACATGTTATATTGTGCCAGAATCCCAGGCAAAGACATTCAGCTGAAGATCACATATTTATTCATCAAAGATTGGGACTAGAATCCCACCTGGTCTTTCTAGATCCCAGTTTTGCCAGCACTGTACTACTTCTCTGACCACTAGAGAAAGAATAGTATATCCTGTAGCCATTGCCTTTGAGCTTTTGTTTCTTCAAAGCAAGGGAGAAACGTCCAGATCAGCCCTGGCTCTTGTAACAGGTGGTCGGAAAAGAACTTGGTAGCCATCACTCAAAAAGTAGAGAATCCCAGGCTTTCAGGACTCTGAACATCTTTGCTTCAGTATTTCAGAGCAGGGAATGCCCAACAAATATAACTAGGAAGCGTGTTCTTCCTCAGTGGGCATGGGATCACAATGGTGATCTGAAAATTTTGATTTCACCTTTCAATTTATCGGTGAGTCTCAAATGAATTGAACCTTTCATGGGATCTCTGCTCTGCTCAAATTAACATGAATAGAACATTCTGGCCCGTTTTGGTCCCTTACGTCAGAAGCCCTTTATTGCAGCTACACTAAATTCCACTATTCTATAATAGGGGTTAAGTAGAATTTCTGAGGTCCTAAAAATAAGCATTATATTTATAAAGTTCAATAATAGTTAGAAATTGTACTTCTTTAGAAAAAAAAAGAAAAGAAAAATCATAAGGTTATTATGTGTGGTTTCTTCTTTGGTTCAGTTTATGAATAGTTCATCCAAAACAGAATCTGGAGAAATATTCAGTTTAATTAAGGGCACTAACATGGATAGAGTAGAGTATTCTTACATGTTATAAAAAATGTTGCCAGGATCTTCCTGATACACAGAATAAAACACCCATCATACTGTTTTCTTTCATTTATATAAGTTAATGCAACCAGAGGAGCATTGTTGACGCTCTTGATGACTGAAGGGCCCAGGCTTCTATAAATCCATGGATCCTCTTGGTTTCTGTGTCTGAAGTTCTGCTGCAAGAATCCTCTACTCCAAGCCTACATAGGCTTCATGCATTCATGAATTCCTACGTGAACGCATTTAGTCACTCACTCATCCATCCATTCATTCATTTATGAGTGAGTGGTAAATGGTCATATTGTGGTGCAATAAGAACTTGGAGCTGTGGACTAATTTGTACAATATCTACTGGGAGATCACGAGTGTCATGAATAAGACTAGTTCCAGATTCTCTGCTTAAGACATTAATAGAAAAGGAACATTTTAGAGAAATACCCCATCTAGAGACCAATTCTCATTGCATCCAACTCATGTTGAAGGGCATCCATTGCTTTAAGATACATAAGGTTCTGGAAGTAAGTGCTCACTAAAGAAGTTGCTATTAGGAGTATAAGATGAAAATAGGTGCCTAGTTACAGCATCTGCCTCAGAGAAAGTCAAGACCTACTGGCAAAGGACAAAATTCCCTATGCTTTCTTGACCAAACTCTTTAAGTGTGAAACTCTCTTCAAGGCCATGAGGAGTTGGTTCATGCGTGGATGGAAAGATTCTGTTTGGTTCTTTGTTTTACTCTTGAAAAAATACAGAAGAGAACATGTAATACCAGACTCTGACTTTATGATCATGAGGAAACAAACTAAGATATATCCTAGCTCTATGTGCAGTTGTTCTGGATTATGTGCTTAGCATGAATGTTATGAAATTCTTTCTAAGCAATTGAATATCCTAAGAATCTTGAGTGTTTTTAAAAGCTAGTGTTACTGTCACCTTGTGGCGTACAGCACTCTTACTTAAGACAAAAGAATATTTTCCAGTCTGGACTGGACCACAAACACGTACCATACCTCTTAAGATTTCCCTCTTTGGATATTGAAAGAGTGGTTGCAATTTACAGGATTTGTGCCTTTTTGAAAATGTTCTTATCGTTTAAGAAACTGAATATAAAATGGAAAACATTTAGAGAGTTTTATAAGTGTTAGAGGAGATAATTTTTTTCACAAAGCATTGACGCAAATGATAAATTCACTCTCTTTCTTTTTACCATTTCCACTTGAACTTTGTTCAAACAGTATTTTATAAGAGTTTATGGCAAATGGATTTTAATTGTCCTGACATATGTATATATCTAAAATCCTTGAAAAACATTATTGCAGTGATGAAAGAGTTCTAGGCAGTCCACAGTCAATGTTTGATAATTCTTTTTTTCTTTTCTTTTATTTATTTACTTGTTTGTTTGTTTGTTTGTTTGTTTTTGCTTAGTGTAGTTTCTCATCAGGGCAAATAATTACCAAATTTAAAAATAAATCTATTTAGTGTGTTGGTAACTGATTTTTCCTAGAGTCAGCTTCCAAATCTGAGGACTTCCCCTGTTGTCCAAACCAGGCAAACAAGATTCCCTAGGGACAATCAATGAGGGTATGACTGTGGGAGGGGTGGGAGTCAACATGGCCAGGCTCATCTGTGACTACCCCTCCTGTGTGTGGTGTCTTCCAGTCCAAAGGAATAGCTTCCATTCCTGGAATGGGTCACACCTTCCTGTCTTTGTGCACACTCTCCTTGCTACCAGGAATGCCTTCTTCTGGTACTATCTGTTAAAATCTTGTTCATCGTTCAAGCCCATTTCGAATGTCATCTTCTCCAAAAAGTCTTTCACGATCCCTTAACTTATCACCGCTTCTCCTGTACTGTGAGCATGTTGCTTCCACCCTCTATTTAACACTATTTCTAGAATGTCTTTATTTTATTTTATTTATGCCATTATGTATATCTCTGTTTGTCCAATGAGATGTTAAGCATGCTGAGGATGAAAATTTTATCATATCTTCAAATCTTGCTGCCCTAATAGTATTTGGGCCATAGCAGGTATTCAATAAATGCTTGGCTTCAATCATTTTTGCAATTCTATGAAGATTTCATAGTCTTTTTCCCCTATATGCCTTTGTTCCTACTGTTCGTTCCCTCTGGCTGGGATACCTTCTCCCAAGTTCTACCCACTTTGCTACCCAATTCTTTTACTCATACATCAGGACTTCCCCAATTGTCATGCACCTCTAGTAAGCCTTCTTCGATGGTCCCTTTCCTCTCCACCAACAGCCAAGAGAGATTTGGGTCTGTCCTGCACACTTCCATAGAAATCTCTGTCTTCCCTAATCATGGCATGAATCTATCAAGGCTTATTTACACAGCGGCCTTAGTAGTCTTATGAGTTCGTTGAGGACAGGAATCATTTCTTTTATCTCTGAACTTCTAAGACTAACATAATAGGCACTCAATAAATATTTGCAGAAAGAATGAATGAGTGAATGGATATCAAAATATAATTTGGTGGATAAATTCATGCATTTTGCCATCATTCTTTTATTATTTCCTAAACATAAAACAGAGAATCAAAGAAATGCAGAAAAGAAATTTAACTAAGCATATTATAAAATCTTTTACTTCATTTTCTTTCTACTTCCACTATTCATTGCAAAAGTCCATTGGCCAAGTTATGGCAATGGATGGCTCACCCCTCAGCCATCTTTGTTTTCTTCCAGACTCTACCCGCCACCCAGTCGCATCTACTTGGCTGTGAGAAACAAAAAGACATTCTGACTGGCAATAAGTTGATTACATGAGTACACTATACCTTCTTTAGAGAAAAAGAAAAGCTTCAAAATCTCTCCGCATAGATTATAAACTACACTATTGAGAATTTGTGGTACACCAGTTACAGACATACCTTACTGGACATTCCACATTCCAGATAAATTTGAAATTTCTCCAACGTCCCATAGTCTCACCTCATCAAAAACAATATTTTTATTTAGAAGCCAGCATGTGTCATAGAAAAAATGACAGACTTTGTGTAGAGACAGGACAAGGTTTAAATTGGTACCTCCACTTCCTAGAATGACCTTAGGCAAGCTTGTCTCAATTCAGTCTCAATTTCCTCATCTGTAAGATGGCAGTAATATAGCACTTGGTCATGTTGTTCCTAAGAAGTAAACTCCAAAGTACATGCTTACACGTGGCAGTGTCTAGAAATACAATAAGGATTCTTTTCCTTTTTTCTATAGGTGAAATGCTAAAGAGATTTTAAGCAAATTTCTCTTCATCTCAGTTAGTTCTCTCACATCCCTCACCTCTACACCCATTATCGTTTTTGGATAAAAGTGGGTTAAAATAAATATCAAAACTCAACTCAATATCCCTCAGGCTGTATTAAGTCTCCCTCCTTGTTCTCCGGAGACGTTCTATGTTATCTGCTCTCATAATTTTTCATGCTGTTTATTTTAATAAACTTTCAATCTAGATCGTAAACCCCTT
>CM052807.1:7905087-7976221 GCA_028533885.1 Nasua narica
CCCCCCCCCCCCCCCCCCCCCCGCCCACTGCCAGCAGGCCTGCCACTCACTCCCTGTGGATTGCCTCTCAGCCAGCCTGGCAGCCAGCAGCTCCCCCTCTCAAAGAACAAGGACATTCATTCTTCATCCGCATCCGCAGTAAACAGCAGTTGTGAGAATTGGAGCCGCCACAGCCCTCCGAGTCTGAAGATTAGAAAGTTCTCTTGAAATGTAAAATATTAAAAAATGTTTTAACCGTCACGGGGCTACGTCCGCGGTAATGCTGAACAGGGCCGAGAGGGAACATGTGAGCCTTTCAGCATCTCCTATGACCGGCCCTGTTGCAGGGTCAGATGACTGACAGTTCTGTCATTCTCCCAAATGCAAATTTTTGCAGAGTGGGACCGCAGAGTTTGAAATATTTTCTTGGTTTCTGCTGGAGAATTTTGTCCAATGCTCTCCTTTATTAATCATGCATCTTAGGGAACAACATAAATATTGATCCCTGTGGAGTCCCTTCTAGAGAAAAGAGCCCTGGGAGTTCCTATAAACACACCCAGCCTTCTCTGAGGCCTAGAGTTGAACTTCTTTGTTTTACTTTATGTCTTAATGTAGCTTCTGAAAGTTTTAAATTGCATCAGTCATAAGTGGCAATTTCAGAGTTGCATTTTGAACATCCGACACAGTTACCGTTTAATGGGTTATAAATAGTAGACTCATGGAGTCCGTAGTCAGAAATAATCTCTTTCTCACCTGTCTCCCAAATGATCGTTTCCTGTGCCTTGGCAGCCCTGAGGGAAAAAATGCAGAAATGTGGACAACCTTCCCTTCTCAGCCCTGCAGACCCAGGCCTTGCTTTGTTTTCTACCGGGTGACAAAAGAGGTTTACCTGTGGCTGAAAATTCGATGTTGCAATTTAGGCTTTCTTTACAAAAGCATGTCTCCTTTCTCCCACCCCATGATAAATAGAATCAGTACTGCCTGACACTTGTGAACAATGGGTGAAATGGATATTAGAAAAATCTCATTTATCTTCTGCTTTATTTCTTGATAGGGGTCCTTGTCGCTAGGGCTATTGTGTGACCAGCTCTGGAAAGGGCATCTCATTAGTTTTTCTTATCAAGATAGCAAGGTCCTTTTAAACAGCAGAGCACTTATACTTTAGATTCAATTAGGAAACTGCATTGTGTGTGTGTACGTGTGGGTGCGTACGTGTGTGTGTGTATGTGTGTGTGAACTCCAGAGTATCTGCTTTGAGACAGAGCAGTGTCAGCTTGAGTCCTAAGGACTCAGCATGCACCAGGGTTAGAGGCAGGGGCCCTTCCCAGTACACCACTAGCTGGGATTGAGCATCCTCCTCCACAAAGAAGTCTCATCCACCAACCTTCACCTGGTCCCTTGGTCTCACAAGAGATAGAGTCAACCTGGGGAACCTGGGTGGCTCAGTGGGTTAGGGCCTCTGCCTTCGGCACAGGCCATGTTCCGGGGGCCTGGGATGGAGCCCTGTGTCTGGCTCTCTGCTCGGTGGGGAGCCTGCTTCCCCCTCTCTCTCTGCCTGCCTCTCTGCCTACTTGTGATCCCTCTCTCTCTAATAAATAAAAAAAAAATAAAATCTTAATTAAAAAAAAAAAGAGATGGAGTCAACCTGAGCAAGGTAGGGGAAGCAGGAAGCCATCTGTGTATTCAGGGATATTTGTAGATTTCTTTTCTGAGTTGGTTTATTTCAAAAGCCCCAAAAGCCCCCCTTTTTTTTTTTTTTTGGCTCTACAAGCTTCCGGGGTCCCCCTTCAGCTTGCTCGGTCCTCTCTCGCGCTGCAGGCTCTTTTGACAAGTGTGCTTGGGAACGTCTCACTGTTGCCACCCGGACAACTGGGAGAATGTCAACAAATCAGCAATGATTCCGAATATGTCAGATGGAATTCAACTTTTTCACATCGTTTCAGAAATCCTAGCGACAGGCAGATGAAGTGGGACAACTGTGCGTCAGGGCGCTGTTTAGTAAATGTAGCTGATACACTGCGAGAGAGCTTCTCTCCACCAGCAGCTGTGAAAACAAACCGAAAATGAAAATATCCTGCCAGGGTTGTGAATGATCTCCTGGGGATATTGGCCTCTTTTGAAAGCACGGTGATTTCTCTCAGGACCATAGGGTGCCATGTAGCTCACTTGTTAAGTGGAGATGGGAGGTTATTGGCTTGCACGATTGAGTCCCCCCTTGATGAGTGCTGTTGAATCCCCTCTTGCTGAATGGATATTTCAGGGGAAAGTTCCATTTACTCGGCTCAGAATAGAGTCACCACCACTCGTGATCCCCACTCACCACAATTGGGATTAAGTAATACTTTGCTGAAGTACTACATGTTAGCTAATTGAACATAATTAAAAAAAAAAAAGCAAGAAATGATTTGCTTGAGGGTGGATAAGCTTCCAGGATGCCGGGACAGCGTCTCGGTCACTGGGTATCTCCTAGGTCTTGCGGGTGCCTGACACAGAACAGGGGCTCGATAGGGTTCTTCTCTAATGGAAGAATGACTTAATGCCAAGAGATTCCTATCTCAAACTTCCTTTCCTTTAATCGGGAACTCTAGTCTGAGATGCCACGAGACTGCCATGAAGGCTCACGGAGTCGTGGGTCCAGCTTTGCGCCTTGCCAACTAGAACTGACCACGGACATTACCTTCGGGCCTCAGTTTACTCCCATGTGAGGAGGGGTGGGCACTCAGACCTTCCCAGATGTTGCAGTCTTAATCCCTTGGCCTAGGATCCTGGGGAGCTTTTACTCCTCTTATTCCTCATTGACCGTGCAAATTCCTGGATAAGGACGTATAAGCCTGAGGTTGCTAATAATAAATTAAGGCTTTTGTTGGTCCTATTTTTTCCTATGAGACATGGCATCTGAGGCTGCCTCGGTGTTCTGAGCACCTACCAAGAGTGAGGGTCTTGACTGAGGACAGAAAGGGAAGTAGAACACCGCCAAAACCCGAATGCATCTACTTCACCATTTCCCCAATGGCCAGTTGGTAAACACTCACAAATCAAAGCAGAGAATGTTTCTGGGAACGATGAAAATGAACAACTCCATGCAAAGAAGAACCATGTGGAACTGATGCTAATCCCCCAGTTTTCCCACAAAACCTGCAGCTGGCATTTGCCCCATCCGTGAAGAGCGTTTGGTTTCCTGCCCATTGTCGCTCAATCCCTTACCCTGCTCCCTCACTATTTAACCAAGTCTCCTCCACTGCTACAACACTTGGTAGTGTTAAATATTACAGCAGTCACATCCATCTTCATGCGTAATGAAGAAATGGATTAGATGCTTTGAAAATGAAGATTGCTGCCACGGCTTCCGAGACTAGAAAAATTATCCAAATCCAGTATTACTTCCTGAGTTTTGTTTCATGGAATATTTATGACAAGCTGTGATAAAATACTGAACCGGGATGTTCTGACTAGAAACAGGTGCCATCGAGGTGCCACAGCATTACGTGGAGCTTGTGTGCCAAGAGCCTCTCGCTAGTGTGTCGGCTTAGCTATGCGCTCGCACTGTCAGCTCCACTCTGTCAGCGCTCAGAGTAGAGAGAGAGTCCAGTGGGGGGAGCGGGTTGCCCACGGTAATGATTTCTCCCACCTCACGCGAGCTGTGCATGTCCTGCCCATTCCACTTCCCGCAAGCCTCCTCCTTGGTGTGAGCAATGATGACCCGAAGGATGCATCACGGTTCCTGCCACGGAATGTCTCCGTGACTTCCTAAATAGGGTCCCAGACATGTCTCTGCCTCTCCTGTCCTTGGATTCAACCCTGATTTCTGAGTTGGACAACTGGCCCCTCTTCTCACAGCCCAACCCCTACCCCCTTGCCCCCCCTTCACTCCCAACTCCACTTGCCTCTTTTAACCTCCAGTGGAAACCCTAAGCCTCTTTCAGGGCTTGGCTGAACTGTTTCTTAGCAGTAAGATTTTCTTGCTGATCCTGGTCCCTGAGGTTTTCTGTCCTTTGAACTCATTCCCAATCCCCCCACCCCCCATTTATAGGAATGCACAGTATCACTGCCTTTACCTAAATGCTGCTTTCAGTTAGATCTCAATTCTTTTGCGTGTTTTTGACAAATTAAGAACTCTTTGTAAATGCAGACCTAGATGTGAGTAAAATTTAGCCACCAACTCCAAAGCCACGTCTATAGCCAGAGGGCGGCTCTTGCGTGGAGAGGATGACCTGCCAATAAATGATGATTGCAAATCATGAAGACCACCATTTGGACACCACCTTACCTTTTACCCAGTGCCTCCATTAACTGCACTTCTCAGATTTTTCCTCCCTGACACCCTGGGATGTAGATCCCCAAGGCAAGAGGATACAGCTCCAAAAGGCAGGCAAGCATAAAATATTTTAAGTCTCAAAAAAAAAAATTTTAAGTCTCTTGCTTTATTTTAAAACTTCATTGAATTTTGTTATCTCCCATGAGAAGCCTCCTCATTTTCTATTTTAAAATGTTGTAGCTCATTCACCATTACATAAAATTACTAGTCCACAGTCATTCCTGGGTTTATAAAACCAGTCTGAAAAACACTAGGATGCCGTTGAACTTGATCCTTTTCGCTGCTCTATGAGAGAGGTAAGACATTTATTATTAATTCATTGGGCTCAGATTGAAAATTGACCTTCAGCTTAACTCAATTCCCGAGGTCACAGATCAGTGACAGCCCAGGATTCAAACCCAAATGTGTTAACTCCAGACCCCATGTGAAGATGGCTTTGCCCCTCAAGAAGCTTCCAGCTGCACTGGCATAATGATACCTGAAGTCACACCTTTTATCCACCACTAGCTGCTCAAGCGATGAATGGAACAACCTGCTGTCCGGGCCACTGCGGACCCCAGGCCCATGTGCATTTATTCCACTGAGAACCTTGACCATCGCTCTCAGCTCTGATCCTGCAGCCAACCTAGAGACGAGGGCGTCCTCCTCAGTAGCCCGCTGGAGTACTTTCCTGCCCACATTAGCAGCAAACATCTGCCCTTTTTCACTCGACTATAAAGTCCTTTTCTGCACCTCAACACATCTCCCTAATCAGCTAAGTGTCTGGCCTCTCCTACATGCTCTTCCATATGAATTGATCAAATGAATGGACTAGCTTTCTGGTTTTCTGAAACCAGGAAGGGAAGGTTGGAGTGAGGAAATGAATGAATGAATGAATGAATGAATGAATGAATAAAATAAAATAAAATAAAAGTACCTTTCTCCCAGAGCCAAAGCTAAAGCATAACTGCACCAGTGAATACATAACACAGGGTTGAGCCAGGCCAGTCTACAGCTTTTCCTCCTTACTCTCTGGGATGATATATAGCATTTTGGAAGTAATGGTCTGTGGCTTAAATGGGCCAGGTGTGTATTTTGATTTCCTCTTATTGCCTGTTGAAAAATATTTTATGGTTTTGTAATTTTGTTTCTTAATATTCGAAATGATTGACCATACTACCCAACAGCCAGAAGGAAGACATTCTTAAATGTCATGATTATTTATGACAAAATATTAGAACAATCGTATTTGAAATTTGGTCTTCTCAAAAATATGACTACAACAGCTTCCCATTTGATTCAATGATTGAAAGAAGGCAGTAGGGTGGGATGGGCAACCTCTTTCCCATTTCTCTCCCCCAACCCTGCCCTGAGAGCCACAGCATTAATATGTTACCTGTACCTCGCCCTCTCTTATGATATATTATAACTTCTCAAGGCTTGAGATTTCAATCCTGGATTTTCAGCAGCTAGGCTATAACTGATTTCCCATCTATTTCTCTTTGAAAGAGGTACTATGTCTAAAGAGACCATTATCTCCTGATATTTTCACTCTGGTGAAACTACAGCTCTTCATAGATAATCCTGCACACACTTACACACTCTTCATAGCCAAGAATGGTGAGGCTTTTGTTTTTCTAAATGACCTAATAAATAAAAGGTAACTACCTTTTCTGAATATACTTGCCTTCATGATCTTAGAATAAAAAGCAGGTCCGTTTTTCTGTTGGGGAAGTTGGGAATTATAAGTACGTGATAGGATGTACCTTCTCTTTTATATTTTCTTGGATCACTGTTACCAACTATTTTCTCTGGAAAAAAAAAAAAGAGCTAGACAATCCCCAAGATGTGTGTGTGTGTGTGTGTGTGTGTGTGTGATACATATAGATACATCCTATAGGGAAGAATATAGCACCAAAAGCCACACTGCTTGTCTTAGATGACAGTCTGAATTCACAGACATAACCTCTGGGTAATAATAGGCTTGCAGAGCAGATTCTAAACATCTTGAGATGCAATGATTAACACTTCTAGAAGTAAACAGATTCCCTTAACCTCAGGTTTCTCCGGAGTTCCCCAAAATTCTGGATCCTGACTGCATGCTTTCCAGCCCTGTGAAAGACTCAGCATACAGTATAGATAAACTGAGGGTGCCCACTTGCTTTCAGGAAGACTCCAGGGCCTGAGAGTTGACATTTAGATTCCCTTGGGCTGTGGCAGTCCATCTGCTCACTTCAGCCTCCTCCACATCGATCTCTGTGGGGGAATGATTTAAGTGGCTGATTAGATCGATTCCTAAGACAGCTCAACAAAGATATCCACCCCGTCATAATCTGCTCATTCTGTATGGATAGACGTGGGCTAAGCTCCAAGAACTCCAATTGCATTGCAATCTGCCGAAAACTTTCAGACTATTTAATGCTCTGCAAATACCATTGTCGAATCCAAGGAATGATAAAGAACAATGCAAAGTACAGCCTTGTCCCTTAATGGTGTTTTATTAAAGCCTCAATTTGAGGGAATAAAAGAAAATTGAAAACAAAAATAAAACAAAGCAAAACAAAACCCCCCTTTTGAAAGCATTGTGAGCTTTCAGTCAAAGCAATCACTTGTGTAGAAATAGACAAAGAGCGAGACATCTTAGCAAGAGAAGCAAAATTCTTTTCATCAAGCACATCCAAACTTCACCTACTATCTTATTGTGAAAGTATTAAATCAACTAATTTTACTCTCACTTAAAAAATAATTACCACAATTTTTCATGAAGTTGAAGATAAGCATACTAATGACCCCAAAATTCCAATCCTAAATAGGTCCCTAAAGGTGCACAAAAAAGTCTGTGCAAAATTATACGCGTGGCCTTCCTTGAGGAAAAAAAGAGAGAAAAGAAATAATCTAAGTATCTATCAATGGGAAAATGAATATTTTTAACAAAATGGAATATTATATGGTGTTCAAAAATGGAACAGCACCACAAGATACCATTTCACACTCTCTAAGATGACTATAATCAAAGACAGAAAACAATAAATGTTGGCAAGGTTGTGGAGAAGTGGAAACCCTCATTCATTGCTGATGGGAATGTAACATGGTACAGCCACTTTGGAAAGCAGTTTAGGAGTTTCTCAAAATGTTTTACATGGGGTTACCATAGGACTCAGCAATTCTGCTCCTAGGTGTCTGCCCAAGAGAAATGAAACATACATTCACATAAAGGACTTATACGTGAATGTTTATAGGGGCATTATTCATAAGAGCCAAAAAGTGGACACCATCCAACTGATGAATGGATAAGTAAGAGTGGTATATCCATGCAATGGAATATTATTCAGCCATAAAAAGGAATAAAGTGCTGATGCATGCTACAGCATGGATGAGGCTTGAAAGCATGATGTTAAGTGAAAGGAGCCAGACACAATGGGCCAAATAACATATAAATCTACATATTAGAAATGTCCAGAATACATAACTCTGTATAGACAAGACATAGTTCAAGGGTTATATATAGCTTGTTAGTGAGGAAGAGTGACTGCTGAGGGGTGCAGGGGGTGTTGGGGGAGGAGTGAAAATTTTCTAAAATTAGATTTTGGTGATGGCTGCACACCCTGTGAATATAATACCAAAAAATTTCAGTTGTATGCTTTCAGTGGGCAAATTGTATGGCATGTTAATTCTATCTCAATAAAGCTATTTTTTAAAAAGTTACAAGGAAAAAGTGAAATAGAAGCAAAGTTATCAACATGATTATTTCCTACAACATAATGTTAAGTGAGAAAAACAAAAGGATGCATGTAATATAATTCTAATTATATAAAGTTTAAATATTATGCCAAACACAGGGTGCCTGGGTGGCTCAGTGTGTTAAAGCCTCTGCCTTTGGCTCAGGTCATGATCTCAGGGACCTGGGATCGAGCCCCTAGTTGGGCTCTCTGCTCTGTAGGGAGCCTGCTTCCCCTTCTCTCTCTGCCTGCCTCTCTGCCTGCTTGTGATCTCTCTCTCTCTCTCTCTCAAATAAATAAATAAAATCTTTAAATAAATAAATAAATAAATAAATAAATATTATGCCAAACAATACTACGTTTATATTAAGGATATATGTATATAGGAAATTAAGGCCAAAAAGAGGATAGGAAGGAAAAACATGCTCTGGAATATTTGTACAAGGTTTCCAACTCTACTTATAGCATTTTATATCTTAGGTTTGGGTGAGGATACGAGATATTAACTATAAAATTGCTTATGTCTTTTTAACTTTTTGAGCAATTTTGGAACAGAAATAATAATAATTACCAATAAGCTCATTCATCCAGAAGGATCAGTTGAATTTTATCAGAGTGTGCTTTGCCCTATTAGTAACTTTCTGCTCCCATTAATTAGGCTTACACTGAATTGTAAGATCAAAGAGAAGTTAAATCCCCTATGAGTTTTGGTTGCAACCTTAACATCCCACTATAAAACTTGAAGGAAATTAGCAATATATTCCCACACTTGCCCCATAAAAACATTAAGTCTTTAAGTTATCATCACTATTCCCCTGTTAAGAATGGTTACTTAATTCCTATCTGTTGATGTTCTTCTAAAATTTAAATACTGAATCTTAAAAAAAAAAAAAGCCAATACGTGGTCAAAAAAGACCATGATGATCCTTTCGCTCATTTACTTTTCCCAGCCTTCTGCTGGTTGGGGCCTTATGAGTGCTGATGTGTATGTTCCATCATAGATTGTCAAATAACCACTTGATCATTTCTCTTTGGACTACATCCCCACTTTTTGATATTATCCTAAATATCAAACCCGGAATCCAAAATACTATTGACAATTTTATAAGTACTACCATCCATTAAGCTATTTAGTGAGAATGCTTTGTTTTTATTAATAAAATCAATATAAATCTCTATGTCCTGGACCTAGGACCAGATCTCCTACAGACTAAGCAACATCGTGTATCCATTTAACAGGACGCCAAAATCTTGCCCTGTTTGCCAATTTTAATAAATGTTTATGTTGTCAAAGTATTTCAGGCCTATTTTTCTGCATTTTTAAAATTTTTCTGCAGTAGAAAAAGACTTAAATTCAGCAAATGTGACCTTATAAAATACATCCTACATTGTTACAATTTCTAAATATATGACATATTCTCTGTTGATTCACTTCAGTTCTTTTCCAAGTCAAGTATTAACATGTTAACTGGCCTAACAGAATTTTCTCCTCATAGAGTCTAGATGGTCATTAGCTGGAATTCGTCATGTTCTAGGACTTTGTACTTCTTGCCTTGATAACTCAGAGCAAATGCCAGGTCTTTTTTGAGAATTATAGATTCTTCAAGGGAGAGGAGGGAGCACTTTCTATGGTTTGAGAAGCATCTGTACCATCTTATCTACAGGTGACACTGAGCTCATAAATCAATCTGCATTACTGTTTGAGGTGCTTAAAGTAATGAATTTTCACCGGAAGAATGCTTAAAATTTATGTTTGACTTCTGATTATTAGAAAAAGCAAGCATAAGCTACCTTGTCTCTTGTAAAAATGCTGTTCAAATTATTTTATTGAATATAAAATGACCTCAAGAGCTTGATTATAAGGACTTTGTTCTTTAAGATTTTCTCGACCCATCTAATCCTTCAATTCATAAAGAAAACAGGCGCATATCAAGGAGATCATGCACTGTATACAAATGACTTGCCAGTGTTTCCATAATGAGGGGATCTTCTTGCTATCAGGTTAGTTGGTGAATTGTTTGCTCTTTAATAAAATATTTATGTTTCCAAGTCTAAAATGCCCTCTGTGTTGCAATATTTAAAGGAATTTCAAAGTCAGCAATTACAAATAAGTCCCATGAAGTTATTTTCCTTTCGTGTTTACGCATTGCCAAAACTCTGAAGACAAGAAATCCATGTTTCTCATCCCATTCTCTTTTTTTTTTCATCATATCCTTCTCTTTGAATCTCCCCCCTCATTATGGTGATTAACCATGGAATTCATCTTGGACACGATTAAGAAACTGGAGAACTTTCTACTTCATACCTCGCCTGCCCGTTGCAGTGACTTCCAAAGTATGGCCTCACCTCCATCCAGTTCCCAGACCCTTGCAAGCCATCTTGTACCCTACGCAGCACTGGATCCCTGAGGCACAGAGCTAAACTTGTCAGCATGGGGCTTCTTCATGCCCTCAGCTCTACTTCCCTCTCAATGACCTTTCCCTGACCCAAATCAGCCTCTCATCCACTCGGTCCCACCGACGTTGCCTCTCACCTTCTCATATTCTCCAAAAAGGTCTCAGGACATCACGTATATTCTGTGCTAGGCTGAATGTCAGCCCCTCCACAAAGAGGTCCACATCCAATCCCTAGAACCTGGAACAGATGTGATGACAAAGTGGAGAGAAAGTGGCAGATCTGGTAGAGAAAGCAGAGATGAGAAACAGGGAGAGACTTGAGGATGCTGTACCACTGTGAAGACGGAGTGAGGGGCTAGGGGCTAATGAAAGCTGGAGGCCTCTAGGAGCTGGAAAAGACAAAGATTGATTTGGTCTTTGGACCCCAACTCAAAGTTCCCCAGTGATCTTTGTGTCTATCAGACTAGGTTGCTAATCCAGCTAATAAAGCAAAGGATTAATAGATGAACATGACTTAATCATCTTTCCCAGATAAGAATAACAACAACGACAACTAGATGTTATAACAACACTGCAAGTGTTATTATTCCAAATTAGAAATAATGAGGTGGAGGCTCAGGAAGGATAAGCCAATTGCTAAGGTGATACGGTGTGTTGGAGCAAAGCTCTTAGGTAGGTTTGCCTATATCCAGAGTTGTCCTATGTTAGCAGGATCATGCTGTCTCCTGTGTTTAATAAAGCTTTCAGTGTCTTATTTCACATATCACCTCCTTTTGGAAGCTTGTCCTAGTACCCCCAGATGGGTCTCTCCATCTCTGTCCATTCAGCATCTGCTGTGCCTAGGACAGTACTTAGTTCCAGGATTTTGTGACAATAGCTACAATCGACTCCTTCAGAACATTCTTAAGGCTGAGAAAATTTTGTGTTTTTCCTCATATTCCTAGCATCTGATTGAGTACCTGCAATGCTACACGTAAACTACAAATGTTTGATAGGAGAAAATGAGTGAATAATGAGACTTTTTATATCTTTGCAAATAAAGTGTCATCAAGAAGAATGACCTATGTTACATTCATTTTTTTTTAATGAAATCAGAGAATCAGCACTATTCCTCTCCTTCTCTCTCTCTCTCTCTTCTAATCCAAAGGGAACCTGAAGTAAATTGAACCCAGATGGAGCACTCTGTAGAACAGATGCAGGGGGCGCTATGGAACCAATCACTTTGGTGATTCAGTCTGAGCTACCTTCACCGCAGTCCCTGCTCAACACAAGTTTATGATCAAAATAAGCAAAACAGGAAAAGATGCATTTCTCACATCTGCTTTTTTTAATTGAGGCATAATTTACACACAGTGAAATGCTCAGATCTTCAGTGTGTTCTTCAATCAGTTCTGATGAATGCAAATCAAGGAAAAAAACATTTCTATCACCTCAGAAATTTCTTCCTGCCCCTTTCTAGTCACTTCCACATTCTTCTCCAAAGTAATCACTGATCTGATTTGTGTCACTCTGGATTAGTTTTGTCTGCTATAGACTTTCATTTAGATGGAATCACATAGTGTATACTTTCTTGTGTCTGGTTTCTTTCATTCTGTGTAGTATTTTTGAGATTCACCTCTGTTATTGTCTGCACCAGTAGTTCATTCTCTTTGTTGTTAAGTTGGGTTCCATTTTAGGAATATGCCGCAGTTTACATTTCCATTCTTCTCTTGGTGGACATCTGGGTTTCTAGGTTTGGGTTTTTGTGAATAAATCTGCTATGAATGTTCTCGTCAAAGGGTTTTTGTGGACATATGTTTTCATTTCTCTGGGATAAATACCTAGGAGTGGAATTACTGATGCACATTATAAACATATATTTGCATTTTACCAGATGCACTATATGTGTATAAATGTTAGAATATACAAGAAATAAATTATTGTAATTTTCCTATGAATGTTAGTGTGTTGCAACAGTAGACTTAGTTACCATGTGTCTTGGGTCATGTTCCCTTGAAGTGGAGGCTAAGACAGGGATTCTTCTAGAGGTGATCTGTTGAGATGGTGCCTCTAGGAGGAACCTGTCGGGGAGCAAGGGAAGCAGGACAGGGCAGGGAAGAATCTAAGCACAGAGGTGGTTTCACTTGAAGCCCAGCTTCACCCTTATCCCACTGAAAGTTCTAGAGCATCTCACCTTCAGATAGAAGAGCTGGACACTTCACAGTTGTTGCTGGAGACAGCCCCGTTCTAGGGCAGTGGAGTTCGCATGTAAGGAGGAAACTCCCAGGCACCTCTTTGGGTCGGTGGCTCTTGTAATTCATTAGAGAAGAAGGCAGCTGTGAGCCATGAACAGCCACCTCTCACAGCAGCTGGGGGATGGGAGCAATGGCCTGGCCGTCAACATCAGGGCAGGACTCAAACAGCATCCATTCTACCAGGTCAGTCACTAGAATGCATAAATTACTTCCATACCACAAAGTACCTGCATTGGCTCAGGATGGGACAATCCATACAAAGAAAGGGGCTCAGTCACTTCTCTGAAAGGGCTCACCTCTGTGACCCAGAATGGATGACTCTAGATGACAGTTACCTGCCCAGGCTTAGTATATACCTGAAAACCTGTGTGACTTCCCAGTAAGGAAAAAATCAACAGTAGCTGTCAACCTTGAACTTCTACTTAGTGACCTTGCCCTTGAGGGATGATGTGGCTGCTTTCTGAGATCTTTCAGCCCTGACGTGGCTTCTGGTGGTGGCTGTTTACCCCTGTATCCTGGTGGTTGGGTCACCACTTCATGGCACGGATCTGTAGACCTAGCAGGCTTGGCAGGCATATGAGGAAGGGCGTGGCTTGTGAAATACATGTTGCCTAAGAAGTCTCATTTTTTTGCATTAAAAACCGACCCATCCTCCATAGACCTGGTTTTGGAGCAGTGTGTGTCTTTCTTTGAGGGATGTTTTGATTCTAAACTGACAGAGTGAGTACAAAAAATGAAAAAGGAAAGGTCACAAAACAGAAAAAAATGAATATTATCTTTTTTTTTCCCAGCCAAACAAGCAATGGTGGAGGGATTGATAGGCACGGGGGCCTTGGGAGGCAGCCGATGATCTTGTGGCCCAGTGGCTCTGCTTTGGGACACATTCATTAGAGTGCATATCACCACGTGCTGAAAGAGAAGAGTGTCTCTACACCTTCATCATGCGTCCACAGCAACTCAAGGTCAAGATTCTTTCCATGACCTCTGCAGCACTTTGTGCAAAGGAAGCCCCATTTGGGCTCCGCGGTCTCAATGCCGCTGCTCTGGAGGGTCGTGTTCTCGGCAATAAAAGGAGCTATTGTTCCACTTCTTAGATATAAGACAGTGGTGGGAATGAGAGCTGTTATTGCAAACTCATCATAGTTTATTATTTCCCTCAAAGAAAGGGAGGAAGTCCTCAGGCAGGCTCAGCTGAAATATTACAGGGGCTAAGAGGTGAAGTTGAAAAACCTTTCATTTTAAGCTTGCAGCTGCTGTGTACACTCAAAATACTGCGAGGAAGGACTTGCCCAAGAACCACAACCATGAAATTGAGCCACGTTTATTAATCTTTGGTTATTTCTCTGTGGCGGTTCAGTAGCAAGCAGTCACAGGTTAATATTTCAGGCCATTCGAGTGGAATAGTCTTAGAAGTTTGGGGGAACTTAGAAGTATCCCCAAAAAGAATAAAAATGCAAGGAAAAGATAGAGCATTGACTCACTAATGAAGAGGAAGTGATCTTTCAGCTTGAAATTTTGGTCATTCTCAAAGTCATGTCAAAGTCCTTTGACATGAATTTCAGCTACAAAAGCTGTCCAGTTTGATAACTGTGGCCCCAAGAGCATCTATGTCAGCATCTGAACCAAGGGGGAAAGAGGAAGAAATACCTGACGTTCATTATTTTTCACATAATTCCCAGTTGTCAGAAGAGAAAGACAGTCTGTAGATAGAGGAAACTGCGAGGTAAGTTGATAAGCAAAGCCTCAGTTGGCTGACCCATTGAAAAATACCTTGAGGCTGAGTTGATGTATGAAATGACTCAGTACCGATATCAGAGACATATGTCCATGGCCCTGGATAGCTCTCCTTTCCCTGAGAGAGGAATCACAGCATGTAGCCGAAATATTATTTTTTTTTCTGAAATATTATTATATTTCTAACTCAATAGTAGCGACATGTTATAGAATTAGGGCACAAATAGATTGTTCAGCATGTCGTCTTTAGTTTTCTACCAGTAGTTAACCTCTTAGAGCAAAAGAAATCCATTTTGTTGTAAGTGACATTTTGAAAGAGATACTGACTTTGAAAACTTACATTTACTTAGCCTTCTGGAGCTTATCTCAAAGAACTTTGAACTCTCCAAACAAATTAGGTTAAGATAAAAACCACTGAGGAGAGATGCATATTAACATCCTTAGCATCAAAAAATAAATAAATATGAATCCATTCAAAATCTGGGTAACGGATAGGGAGACCAAGGCAGGAAGACAGTTTTGTTAGTCCTCACGGATTGCAAGCGGAAGATAAATTTTGAGCAATTAAAAAGGGTAGACCTAGTGATATCATGTTGGAAACAACTACCATTCTCTCTTCCGAATAATGAGATGAGGCAGGAAGTGAAACCACTGCTCAATTCAGATATACATTGTAGCGCTTTTTATTGCAACTGGTTTGGGGCTCAAGCTTTTCCACTGAATATGGAAATACACGCAGTATGATATTAAACAGGCTCTGTAATGAAAGATTAATGATAATAGGACTGTTTTTACTGGGTGAAGTGAAACAAAAACACTACCTTCATAGGAACCTGTGGGTATTTGAAGCAGTATCACAAAAAAGGCACAAAGTGAATTTTCTCTATTTGTGCAAAGAACGGCCAACAGAGAAAGTGGGGAGGTTGAAATGGGCTAGAAATTGTTGCACACACTTTTTAACTTCAGCCCTGGGATGGCCCATCAAGGAGAAGTTCAGGCTCCTAGAGATCTTTAAACATAGCCAGAAAAAAACAGAATAGAAAACCATCTGCCTTCATTTCTACAAACCGCACAATAAACTGAAAAGAATTTTTATGTCCGCCTTCACGGTAGTAGCCCCAGGTGTGTGAATCCGTCTTCATCGGCGTATCGTGGGCCTGCATTCTTTACCTCACAGAGTCGGATAGGAGTAGTTTAAAAAAAAAAATTATTGAAATGGTTAAGACATTTTTGCAATTGCAGAGGGAGATTCACATTAACTGTGCAAACTAAAATCATCATCATTCCAACAAATCAAATATAACCAAGGAAAATAACAATACCAACAAATGAAGCCAGTGTGAGGCCACTCAGCACCGTGGTACTGGATTAATCGTGTTGCTCTTTGAGAATTTAAAGCTTTTAATCATGTAGTGCTGTAAGTCTTTGGTTAAAATTCATGGGCACTTTACGGGTTTATTTCGGCCCCCAGGGCCCCTGTATTGTTCACTAAGTACAATGAAAACCTGTTAAGAATAAAGAAGAAAAATTAATGTCAAACCAAATAAAAGAGCTGAAAAGGTCAAAACCTGTTCCTAGGGCCAAGGAATATGCCTGCCCGTGGAAAAGACCACGGAAATCAAAATTAAATACAGAGCTTAGGCCCATAAATTTGTGGAACTAGCAAAATTGTCTGAAAATCTGGCTTTCCAATGACTGTGCTTTACAGACACATAATACGCCCAGGAATATATTGTGGGTATACATAAACGTGTGGATAAGCAAGAAATAAATTTCTATTTTTTCTTGGATTCCAGATACCTTGAACTATCTCTTTAATTATCTGTCCTCAAGAAGATAGGAGCAGGCTCCCTCAGAAGACCCATGTCTCGCCTGGGTGTATAAACCTACCGACAGGCATTAAAATTCTGATATCTAGTGAACACTCACTTTGTAGTTGAAAATAAATATAGTGCCGATATAACAAAGAAAATATCATTTTATTATTTCATTTCCGTTTCAGCGCCTTGCCGATTTGTTTTCAAAGAAGAGTAATGCCTATTTTTTGCAAATCACTTATCAATATACTCTGGGATTTAGGATTGCTCGGGGAGGTAGGGTTGGCTATATCGACATCTTGCAAGCTATTCCTAAATGTTAAGGTTAAGGTGGACAGACAGCTCATTTGGTAGAAAAGTTTGTAAAGAGAAAAGAAGAAGTGCCACAAAAACGAACTGTGCAAGTTTATCCCATACAGTCACCAGCAACTCATGGTCCAGGAATGAAGCTAAAGTCCTTGAACCCTATGGTAGGTTTCTACCATCCCCCCACAGGCCTGGGGGATTGGAATGGTGTGGGAGCTTTCTTAGCTTGCTTCATCATTCTCCCTGTTTATGAAGGGGAGGAACTCCCTCCACTAGCACCATTGCCATCCTGGGTAGGCTCGTGGGCATCTAGCTTTCCTCTCTTTCATGCTCATTTCCTGGGTTTCCAAATCCACTCGTCAACCTGGCAGTGCAAATCCATTCTTTTTATCCAGGACTCCAGAGCTTTTCCCTCTCCCTCTTCTGGGAGAAAAGTCCCAGCCAGGCACCAGTGACCGAGTAGATCTGTAGATTCCCACTGGTCTAATCAGTTCCGGGTGGAGGGGCCTGCAGGGGCTCGGTGTCGCCCCAGCGGACATGAGTCAGGGGAAGGAAGGTCACTGGTCAGCGCCCTGCACAGCCCTGGGCAGCCACACGTTGGTGGCAGCTCTGCCTCTAACCTGCGGGTCACCTCCCACCATCCCCATCATGTCTGCCCTTGAGCGAAGTCCAACAAACCAAGCCAAGGTCTCAGGTGGTAATGGGAGTAGCAGACGGTGAGGGAAGGAAAGCCTCAGAATGACTTGTCTCAGAAACAGACAGTGTTCCTACCTGAGGGGGAAGGTTGTGTGCCAGCTAGAGACAGCCTAGTTCACCTCGGAGCTGATTTGGGAATTGTTCTTGCACGTGTGTGTTCGCACACGCACCTCTGCATTTAGTAAGCCAAAGGCCCCCCAGAGTACATCAGATGGGAACCTGAGTCTAGCAGCACAGACTAGAAAGGAAAATTAATCTGCATTCTGGGCGATCCAAAGTGTCCATTTCATTTGAAAATGTGTTATGATGTCAGCTCCAACGGCACCGCACTACTCGGATAAATGAATCAATCCACCGGCGTGATGACGGTGGCTGTTAGTTATTATTGCTCAGACAGGAAACTTAAAGAGAATTATATGATGGGATCAGGAAAAGGGTCTGGGGTCAGCTTTTGATTTTAGGGACTGCCTCCATCAGTGGATGCTGTGAAAATCAAACAAGCATTTGTTTTAGAAAAAATAATACATGCAAAATGCATTCCTGCGGTTAGCTTCTTCCAAATAAATGGAAGCATATGTTATTGGCGACCTTGGGCGAGGGTTTGCAGGGGTTAGCACATTGAAATGGACATGTTTTTCAGCAGTGGAGGCCACCACCGTGGTTGCCACGCCGGTCACAACGACATCATTGTTGCAACATTTCCTATAACTTAAAAAGCATTATTGGGGTTTTTGAATATGTTCCCTAAATTTCAAGGCGACTTTCTATTTTTATCTGCAGGAGCAATATCCTACCTATTGATGGATCTTTTAAACACTCTGCAGTGTGTGGGCTTATGCAAATTTGATTTTTCAAAGGGGCCTCTGTGAGCACACGCGCGTTCGTCCCAATCCACTGGAACACCTGGGATAAGTGCACAAGGTGAAATCAGAAGGAGCTCAGACTGAAATAAAATTGAGCTTTTCCGCTCTCCAGGGGCATATCCCATACCATTTTACCATTTTCCAGTCGGGGTTTTGTGGGACATCAAAGAATGACGGCTCCTTTTAGCTTTTTCCCCTGAAACCTAACCCCGTGATTCTCGGCACACCCTCCCCTTAGGCCTTCCGACTACATTAACTGCCGAAATTATGCACCCTGAAGAGGTGCAGATTCTCCAAAGCAGCTGAGCCTGTCCTTTAGTCTTTCCTACTATTCAAAGGGATGAAATGGACAATCCAGGCAAAACGCCAGTCCAGAGGGAGAGACCGAGACCTCCAGAACTTAGGAGGAAGCTTTCTATAGTTGTGTGAATCCCTTCCACCATTAACATTTTTAACAGATTTGGGGGGGTTTTAAATGTTTCTTTAATTGAAATATAGACGACACGAAATGTGATGCGGTGATTAGATAAGCCTGGGTGATCTGCTCTGCCCCCCACAAGCGTGGCTACTATCACCACCTGCCACCATCACCATACCATCAACTGTCAACTGTATTGACTAGGATTGTTTTACTTTATTTTATCTATTTTATTTTATAGTATTAAGACTTTATTTTTTAAAAATTTTTTAACGATTTATTTATTTGAAAGAGAGAGGGCAGTGGGGAGGGGCTGGAGGAGAGCGAGAAAGAGAATCTCAAGCAGACTCCCCGCTGAGCGTAGAGCCCAGCCCGGGGCTCAGGCTCATAACCCTGAGATCACGACCGGAGCAGAAGTCAGGAGTTGGACACCTGACAGACTGAGTCATCCAGACGCCCCAAGACTTCATCTTAAGGGCATCTTCGGTCGTGCTGAAGAGTTTTGTTTTGTTTTGTTTTTAATTTTTTAGTTTTTTTGAAGAATTTGAAATAGGGAAGTGACCATGATATCCCAGAAGATCACTGTTAGCTTTTGGAACAGAAAAGTTTAGGTTTTATTGCAGTGTAGCTGACATACAATAAACTGCACATACTTAAAATGTATAGTTTGGTTTTACCACACGCAGTCATCCATGAGATCGTCACTGCAGTTAGGAGAGCACCCGAGTCTCTTCAGGTCTCTTTCAATCCTTCCCTTCCGCCAATCCCAGCATTGCTCAACCCCATCCTCCAATCTGTGGCCTTCATCTGTTAAAGAAGCCAAGAGAGTTGTCCCTCCAGAATGCCCCACCTTCCAGATTCGACTGGTTGCTTCCTCTTGGTGCCATTTAGCTCATTCTCCTATCTTTTATGTTTCCTATAAGGCAGAAGCTGCAATTTAGAGGCCTGATAAATTTGTGTTAAGCATTTTGGGCCAAAAATAGCATACGTAATAAGTGTTGCATTGTATCAGACACTTAATATCTGCCTGACCCAACTATGTCTATTTTACTTTCTTTGAAATTTTTATTTGTTGTCCTTTTATGATTCTTTGTTTTTGCTTTTAATGATTTCTTTTTTACTTAAAAGTTACACATAAGAAAATCTAGAACCTTGCACAAGAATATTACTTGGATTATAGTTCACAGAGTTTTGACATCATTTCTATCATAAAATATTTGTATACCCGCCCTATTCACTCCTCCCTGTGGGGGAAGTAACTTACTGGTTTTTCGTGGCAGTAGATGTGGGTTTGAATTGTGGCCTCCTCGATGAAAGCAGTGGGGTCTCGGACAATGTGCTTTTTTCTTCTCTCCATTTACTGTCCTCACCTGAAAAATTGGAGATTAAAATGTCAGCCCCAGTTCCCTGAAAGGTTGGTTATATAGATCAGAAGAGATAACATATGAGTTGTTTTGAGAAGAGTAAACTCTTAATCCAATAAAAGTTTTTATTATGCTGATGTTCCTTTGAAATCAGGAGGAGTCCTGCCCTTGTATTGCTTGGGTGAAAGAAATTAGAGACCCAGAGAAGATGAGAGAGTTTCCAGAGCTAGAAAACAGAACATTATCTCTTTGGCTCCCACTGGACCACAGTGTGGAAAGCAAAATGACATGATTTTGTTTCCAAACTATTCATGACACATTCTTTCTAAAGGGGTTGTGCATATCTTGATCCTGATCTGAAATTAGTGTTGCCTTGTTAGTAGCCAGGACTTGAACACACAGGTGACAGGTGACAGGTCTGTCATCTGCTGTCACTCTCAAAATGCAATCTGCAGACCACTCAGATTGGAATCTGCATTTCCTCAACACCGCCCATGCTTAACTGCTATTGCTCATATCACCTCTTTTGTCCTCACAAGATGGAATTTCCTTTCCCTCTGAACCCTAGGCACTTGAACTTTCCTTAGACATCTTACACGTTTTTCATACTATTATTGTTACTTATTTAAGATTTCATTCTCTTGGAGGCAAGGACTGAGCCTCATACCTGCTTTAAACATAGCACGTACTCACCATACAATTGTTGAATTAAATTAAGTGGACTTTCAATCCCAGTTTGAGCTTCCAGTGAGAGTAATAATACCCTTACTGATGCCCAGCTGTGAGCATTAGACAAAGCAGGTCACTTACCAAACAACAAAATTCTGATTAAAACTTGACAAAAAATATAATGCGTTGTTTATAGTTTAGCGCTTATACTTTTAATAACTGTGAATGCCAAATTTAAATTTGGGGAATTAAACTGCAACTGTCTTTACAATTAGTCATTATCCTAAGGTCTGGATGAGCTAAATACTTAACCTTTAATTGTGTCCCTTTATTAACAATATAAAATCTTTTAATATGGTCCAAAAAAAAAGGCAGACCAGTTCAGGCCAGCTGCTCATAGTTTTATTTGACAGCTGTAAGGTAATGATGACCGTTAGCAATGTATAGTCTGGGGAAAGAAATCTGCCAAGATTATTCTCTGGGGACATTAGAGTATACATTTACATGATGTTAATAAGATGCTTTCAGAGGGTCATATCCTTTACATCTTCCAAATTATAAGGAAGCCAAGTAAACGCCATTTATATAATGGCTAGATGAATCTTACAGCTTGTGGACAGGACCATCGGAATGCAACCTTTTCTACTGGGTCATAGAATGTGAGGCCACTCAAAGGTCCTGGCCAGAAGCCCATAAATTATGTAGTGACAGTAGGAACCAGCTGCCCCTTTCCGAAGCTTAGAAGCAGTTCTGACATTTTGGGGTTAGTGTTTTTCAAAGTCTCTTTGAGACCATCGATAGGAAAATGACTTGGATAGTTCTTGAAAAATGCATATCCCTGGATCCCTGATAGAAAATTCTGAATCCAGATCCCGGAAATGGGGCCTAGGAATCAGCATTTCCACCAGAGTTCCAGTAATTTATGATTGTCCCACACAGTAACCTGTGAGAACCTCCTTTGGCGTGTCCGAGCTCCACCTTCAACAACACGTGGTGGTGCTGCCCAGTGCTTCGCTCTGCACCACCACGTTCTTTCCTTGGAAGCAGCCTTGTGTTGAGTGCTTCAAAGGACCCAAGTATGGCTGACTCCGACTTTCGGAGAATCCTAACTGCTATCTGCTAAACCATGAAACAATTTGGCATGGGGTCAATTTGATTGAGTTGTTCAGTTGGCCAGCACAAGCCACTGATCAATGAGCGTGGCCTGATTATTTGGGGCCACATGAACAATGGAATCAGATGAAGCCCAGGTAATGCAATTACCAGGAATTGACTTCTGACTGTGGATCTGGGTGTCTTCAAAAGGGCT
Organism: Nasua narica; assembly: GCA_028533885.1. NCBI lineage: Eukaryota > Metazoa > Chordata > Mammalia > Carnivora > Procyonidae > Nasua > Nasua narica. Next base: position 7,926,886 of record CM052807.1, read on the forward strand.
GTTACTTTACAAGATGACCTGGTAAGTGTCTGTCTTCAGTCTATAGGTATCCCTCCTTCCGAGCAAACCACTGATATAGGTCTGTAGCAAAACTCTACTTTGGCATACTTGAACTATACAGTGCAACTAGTTACCACCAATCTTTGTAATCTTTCTGCCTTTGTTACCTATAATTTTATTATTTTATAAGAGATATTCATGCCCCCAACATCTAGCAAAAATATTTCCAAACTATTGATTTTTAGGTTCTTTTTAAAGGCCAATACATTATATGTGATACCTTAAAAAGTTAAATGAATACTTAAAATTGCTCTACCTGCTACCATATTAAAAATCTCTACTATTTGGGGGCTATTAGATTTGTCAGACACTAAGCACTTTGCAATGCTAAGGAAGTTCAGTGTTCTGACTAAAGAATCGCGTGCTTTTTTCAAGACACTCTTCTCTGCATGGAAGATGATGGTGGTCTTTCTCTATGACAGTATTGCATATGATGTGTAGACATGGCAATGGTTGCACAGAGTCTAGAAACTGGGAACAGATGATCTCTGAGGATACAGGGGACTGAGTGTTGATGGGTTTAAATCCTCCTTGTGGTCAATCAGTTTAAAATTGTTTACCCAGGCACATAATAGTTCCCAAAATGGAAACTGCTGAAAGGGGGAGAGAAATCTCAGTTCTTGTTCACAGAGGAAGTTATAGTTCATTTTTATGATCATATGTGACTCTCCTGTGTAGCTAAGATGTTAGTCATCTCATCTAACCTGTATAGAGGTCATTCATTCTGCTACAACTAAGCCAAAACAAGAAATTACGCATTCCGTTCCAAGATACACATGTAAGTGGGACAGAATTTCCAAGGCTTCGGCAAATAGTAAATAAAACAAACTAAAACCAGTGTTCTAGCACATGACCATGGGAATTGTGATTTTGATCCTTGAACAACAAAGTGACTTTTTTCGTGAAAAATAGGTAATAGTCCTTGAGTAATAAAACCAAGGACAGAATGGCAACAGTTTTTGAAGCTGAATGCTTTCAGTCCTACACTAGACCTTGTGTGTGTGTATACCTGTGTGTGTTTATAGTAACATGCTCCACAGGCAGTTTTTACCTCTTTTTAAAAAAATATTGAGATATCATAAATACTGAAGAGTATATAAAATGCATATGAAAAGCTTAAAGAATAATAATATGTTACTATCTATTTAACCACCATCAGATCCTGGAATGTTAGCATCCTGGAAACCACATGTCATGCCCACTATCCAACCCTAATAACCATTAATGTGATTTTTTTGGTGATATATCTGTATGTATGTGTATAGACAAATTTTTTAAAAATGTGTATATACTATAGTTTTCAGGGGTCCCCAAGACCACTCTCACTTCTGACACCAGCTCTAAGCTAGCAGGTCCCCCAAACCAACCTCAGGTCCCATAATTTGCTGGAAGAATACAAAGAACTCACTAATATTGCTATACTCACAGTTATGGTTTATCACAGTAAGAGGACGAAAGAACAGCCAAGGAAAGCAGCACATGGAGTGGGGTTCAAGAAGGCTCCATGTGCATAGCCTTTAGTGGTCTCCTCCCAGTGAAGTTGTGTGAACAGGATTTACTTCTCCCAGAGATGGCATGTGACAATACGTACACAGTCTTGCCAACCAGAGCCTTGGTGTCCAATTTTTATTGGGACCCAGTCGCAGAAACATGGTTGATCATCTGCTGGGCTGACCTTTGTCTCCAGCTCCTCCAGAAGTCAAGGTGATAGTCCATGATCCAAGGGGCCCCGCTAGGTGCCATAAATCATATAAATCACATTGGCCTCCAAATAAACAATGACACTCTCATCAGGCAGGATATTCCAAAGGCTTATAAATTATCTACCAAGAGGAAAGGGCAATGGCCAGACCTCTCTTTGAGCAAGATTAATCCTTTTCTACACATATATGAATATATATATTATGTATGTATATCTTTTCATTAAAAATAGTTTGTTTCCATTTTTGAACATTGTACAAATGCTTCATATAAATCATTACATGTATACTTGTATATTGTGTTTTGCTTCTTTGTGTTCTATTTATTCCATATTTTTATCAAATATAAAGGAGAGTCTTGAAGTCTTGTCATAAGATGAAAGTATGTTTGATAAGTAACTATAGTACAGCAATGAAGCCAGCCTAGAACTTCCTACACAAATGGTTAAGGACTCCATTTCTTTGTGAGTCTGCCCTGCATGATCAGCGATGAGTGACCTAGATGATCCCAGAATGAAATAGAGTCAAAGCTATCACTCACCTATCTATACCGATTAACCTTAATTATTAGAGTCAGCAAAGATGCTATCAATCACAGCATAAGCCAGGAGTCAATTCATTTTTTTTAAAGACCAGGTAGTAAGTGTTTTAAATTTTGTAGACCATCTCCTCTCTATCCCAGCTACTCATCTCTGCCATTGTAGAATGAACGCAGCCGCAGGCAACATGTAAATAAAATATTCCAGTAAAACCTTCTGAATGGAAACTGAAATTTGAATTTTGTATAATTTTTATATGCTATGGGATATTACTTTTCTTTTGATTTTTCTCAACCATTTAATAAGGTAAAAACCATTTGTAGCTCATGAGTCTTATAAAAACCGGTAGCAGGCTAGATTTGGCCCAGGGGCTATAGTTTGCCAATTTCAGGCCTAGGCCAGTGGATTCAAGGTTTCTAGAATTGGGTTCAGGTTTTCTGTTTATAATAGCATACTCCTTATTTCTCACTAATTCATCAATCTTACACCACCAGCAGTCACAAAAACAAAATATAAGTCATCTAAAACATTTTGGAACCCAATTTGTATTGCTTGGCTGAAAAATAATGATGTCACACATAGTAAATGGATTTTAGTAAGCATTGAACCAGAACAACTAGCTAATGTTCTAGATTTTACAACATAAGAAACCAGACCAAGCAGATTCCCCCAATAATCTCTGATATTAAGTCACTAGGTAGAATTTCAGTGGCAGAAGGGCATTAATTTTCTTCCTGCCCCCCAATTGAATTGACACAGATCAAATAAAAGGTAAACATCAGATATCAAAATCCCCAAGGTTATTTTCTTTTACTAGACAAAGTCTAGTAAAAATCTTATCAGAATAGGTGTAGCAGAAATTAGAAATCAATTAATGCAGCACTATCATTTTACTCAGAATTGAAGAGGTCCCCTGCAACTAAATTTCACTAGTGCTTTCACTTTAGGTCAGTGAGCACGATTTGTGAGCAATTTGTGATGGCAAATAACACAAAATTCATCTCACTTGCTTAATTGTTATACATTGTTTTTATTGCAACTTTTTTATATCCTGAGACTTGACTGAATTCCTGTATGAGTTCTAGCAGTCTTGGAGTGGAGTCTTTTGGGTTTTCCACATAAAGTATCATATCATCTGCAAAGAGTGAGAGTTTGACTTCTTCTTTGCCATATTGCAACTTTTTTAAACAAAAGTAGCCATTTAAAAAAAAAATGTTAGCATAAAATACCTTTCCCAGATTCAAGAACTGAACTTAATTACTCCTATTTTTTTTTTTCATTAGGTCTACTGAACTAACGGAAGGAGTGATCCAGCCAAGCAGGTAAGAGCTTCTCTCTTCTGTAGGCTTACAATGGACTGCCGGAAGACACCTGCTAAAGGTAGTGATGGTAGTTTTAATCACACGAGCTTGGTCATCTGGTTTTTGCTTTTCCTGCTTTCTGATACATGAACAGTTTTGTTGTTTCTCTTTGGATTTTTCTCTTTTGGGTTTTGTTTACTATTGAGTCTGATCCTTTGTCTCTTTGGATCCCATTTATATCAAAGCCTACCTGTTGTTGGATATTGACATTCTTGTATGACTAATTGATTTCACATTCCTATACTACTATTGGTTTATTTCATTACAAGTTGTTTTGTTTTCTTTAAGCATTGGCTTCTTTTAAAAAAATATTTTGAATAAGGTTATTGGAAAGATGTTCATAGAATTAGGCCTATGGGTATAGTTTTTCGGTTGTAAGCAGTCGATTATACTCCAACTCCATCGCTCCTGAATTGACGAAATGGCACACTATGCCCGATGACTGTCAGTATCACAATCACGTGTTCATACCACTCAGCAAGGCTTAGGCAGAAAGAGCTCATACCTATTTTCTCTCTTCTGCGATTTCAAGTATCAAAATAATAGTTATCCAAATTTGAAAGAATAATTTTCCTTAAAAAACTTAACACAGCAATACATTCCTGCCTGTAGTATTTCTGTAGCCAGACCTGGTGAAGATTTATGTGCTGCCCATTTCTCAAGACAGCCCAGAGATACACAGAAGCTAATCAACCATTTTCAAGTCATGCTCACCGAAGGGCTATTCAGAGTCCTTTTCTTTTTTGTCTTAGGTTTTTAAATATCATTTCAATTGAATATTGAGGACCACAGACTCAGAAACATTGTACTGATAAATGATTTCCATTAATAGCAATTTTATTCATTAGAGCTTTTTAATTTGTTTTGGTTTTGTTGATTTTATGCTTATGTTTTTTATGTTTTCAATACATTCCATTTTTCTGTTTCTTTTCAATGTTTTAATCCAATTACCAGCCCCGTAAACAAGCCTTTGCCACATCTACAGTAGATGCACTGAACTGTGAATGGAAGTGATTTCTGATTACAGACAAGCTAATTTTCAAAGGACCCGAGGAACAAAATGCAGTGAACTGAATACAAGAATAATGGAAAACACCTTGTTAGGTGACATATGGCACAGATTTAGAGCACAGATGGGAAAGGAAAAAGTTACTTAATCCTAAAATACATATGCATTACATGGATCATAGTTGTGATGTAGATCATATATGATCTCTTGGTTATGGGAAGAAAGATATTTTACACATTTTATTGCTCAGCAGTGTTCATTAATATTAGGATTAGGCTCTCTAATTGACAGGGTGACAAAAAACAATTTAGAGCCTGTCAAACCGTAGAGTTTTGTTAAGAGAGCCAAAGGCAAAGGCCAGTAGGCACGAGTATCTCCAGTTTCTCTGAATTTTCAGTTTCTTATCCTTCTCCCTCTTTCTTGGTCTCCTTTCTCCACCCCTTTTTAGAATTTCTACCTTCGTGGCCTCCTACTCTTACAAAAGAAGAAAAACTTCCTGCACCTAGAGGAATGATTAATAACATCTTGGGGACTTACCTCTGTTACAATTTTCACATATTGCCTGACAGTCATGCCTTGGGATGAAGGGAGGAAGCACTGATAAAAGAGAATTGGGATTGTTTTAATATGAGCCAACAAATGGGTGGGCATTCTAAGGAATAATAGAACTGTCACAGGTCCCCTAACATCATGGGGCTCTCAATACAAAGTGGATTACTCCTCCAGGAATGTGAGGGTTGACCATGATTATTTATTGGATTTGGAGTCATAACAAAGTGAGTCTGGAATGGATGTAGCTGTTTCTTACTGTTCTTACCAGGAATATGGATGATGGAGGGGAGGGGGATGGAAAGCTCTTTCCATTGGAAGAAGGTTCAGTAAAGTAAAAATCACAAATAATGAGTGCCTTGTCAAATTAGGCCACCTTCCATCACAAGAATAGTGTGTCCTACTCTGAAGCTCCTAAATCAGAGAAACAAGGTACATAGGCTCTAGAGTCTTTCAAGAAAACTAACAGGCACCTAATATTCATAGCATTGGAAACTACTTCACTGAGCTCTTAGCCACTGTGAATTAAGATTCTTACCCAATGATGAATTCTCTTTGGTCACAGCAAAGCTAACAAAGACAGAAGGCTAAACACAAATGACCACCAGAGACCAAAATATCAATTTCTTAGCAGGAAAGAAGAGCTTGAAAGGATTTTCAGAACAAGTTAAATGTAGTAGTAGAAAGCAAGTAAACTCTTAATTTGCTTGGTGCATAGCATAGATTTGATGAGCCTTGGGGAACGGAGTATCCAGAGGTAGATAGACCAGCTCATACTTTGCCCCTGCAGCTCCTCTTCTCAGAGACCAAAAGAAACTGGGTTAAACACCTGTCTTCTGATAGTTTTATGCAGCAGAGTCTGATTCTACTTAGTAATGCAGCTTACCACATTTCTTCCCGTTCTTTAGGCAAACATTAAATCATAAGACTTTGCTCGGTATTTAAAAGACATTTAGCTGCCAAATGATGAATAAAATGGGTGATTTAGACTCTAGAATCCAAAGCTTGATGTCACTTTTATCATCTCATTTCATTATATACTATAAAATACAGGGCTGTAACTTATAATGACAATGACAATCACACACAGTATATTGTGTAGATTCACTGCTAACTCTAGCAGAACGTATTTTAGACAGACTGTATAGTCCATATACAACGAACACACGGGACTTTTGACTTTGGTTTCAGTGGTTTTATATGCTGTCTCAGAGGCCAAGAACTAAAAACTTAGTTGATGTTCATTTGAATCCTGACTTGATCTGAGGGGGACTGTATAGTCCAGGACGCCTACTGATGAAACAGAAGACTGTTCTGGTAATGGCTGTGAAACAGTCTATTTCCTAATAGACTGCAGACATTTGCACGAATGAGGCAAAGAGAATAAACACAAATGAGCCTTCAGTAAACAGAAACTGACATGTAGAAGGTGAATGATCTAGCTTGGTTTTCTACATTGATCGATCTCACTGAATAATTGCTTAGCAGTCCTCTCCCTCACTGAAGAGGAGAAGGAAAGAGGCCAGTTCAGAATGGTAGTGGCGGGGCAGGGACTAGATTGCCTTCTGTGGTCTTTTGCACCCACAAAAGACCCATAGCTAAATTTTCAGGACCCTGCTGAATGATGTGACAGGGAATTTTATCTACAATCCCTCTATCAACATGGGGACAATACTGTGAGAGATTGGACTTGCTTCCTTGTTGGCAAATAGTATTAGGTTCATTCAATTTGTTGATAAGATGGGGGGAGTGTTTCACTTTGCATTGCGCTCTGCTATTTGCAGATCAGCTGGGAAAGAGTTCGGAGTTATCCCCATGGAAGTCTAAATCAGGTAGTTTTACCAGAAACATCAGTTGCTAAAAAGCCTTAACTGTGTGTGTGTGTGTGTGTGTGTGTGTGTGTGTGTGTGTGTATGCTCATGCTCATGTATAACAACCTCTTGTTAACTCATCCCTTTCCAATCAAGGACAGCAAATCCCACATAACATTGTCAAGGCTGGTCCATCCACCAACGATGGACCCCATGATGTGGCTTTCTCATCTTGTATCCAGGACTCTGAGTCTGCCCTGATGTTACATTCTTGACCAATGCTTGAATCATGGCCATTCTACCTAAACTCCTTACCTCTAGTAATTGTATACTCCTTCACCCTTGTTTCAGGAACCTGTAGCATTCACTTCTCATCTATTTTGGTTCTGCTTTCAAGGGCCCGATTTGTGCTTGAGGACCACTGTTCCTTTCCTCTGCTCAGGCCCATGAAAACACCCCAGGCTTAAACCCTGGGGCTCCTTTTCCATTTCAGTATTTCACAGAAGAGTCTCTCATACAATCACTATGCATATCAGCATCGTTGCAAAGCACTGATATTGTGAGTCTGAGCTGTTTTTTAATGGATGCCCATAGTCAATGCCCAAAAGGACTGCCATAGAAATACTGAAGGTTAACTTTCCTCCACCTGAGATTTACTGCTGAAATTAGCAGAGCTCATTTGAGAGATAAATTTGCTCTTTAAAAATTTATTTCCTCTGCATTCATTTTCTCTTCCTATAAATGGGAACCTGGGATCTCATAAAACTAAATTAAAATTATCAAATACTATTGAACCAACCTAATGAAAATTTTAACCAAAAGTCATTGTAAATTAGGTATGTGCTATACTGAGAACACAAGCCTTTGTAAAGTAGATATTGTTCTTATGTAAACTCATGAATGGAGACTTTCTTGAATAAATTACCTCTTAATAATATCAGAAAGTCATTGGCTGGGTAAATATCTCCCTGGGGCATTCACTGAGATTCTGGAATTTAAATGTTCACTAGAACTTCATATTTGTCACCTTTACTAACAAGTTTTTCTTTATGAAATCATTATTAGCATGAAAAGGTTAAATTTTTTGTCTTATTTCTAGAGTTAATACCATTTAAAAGACCTCAGGGGATTGAAATTTGTCTTGCTGGCATGCAACATCTACATAATTTCTCTTACCCCCACATCTTTACTCCCCAATCCCCTGGCAATTCACTCCCTGAAGCAGGAAGGAAACAAGTGCTCAGAACAGCCAGCATGTCTGGAAATTTCTGCCAAAAGGAGCAATGGGCCTTTTCAAAGGACCAGACAGCAAAATCATTGCTTCCATTCTAACTTGTGATGCCAGCATCTAAAACTTCTACGGTTGTTCTTTCTAAGCCACATATTCCCGGCAAGGGCCCCTGTGGCTGCCACATTTCTGACACTTGTGAACAGGTTTGTCCAAACTCCCTGAGTTGTGAGAATTTGCTTTCTTATGGTCACTCCATAGTTTTTTATTGGAGGGTATTTTACCTGCATTTCTTTCATTTCAACATGGCAGCTGATGCACTGATTGTTCTACCACAAAAATAAGACCTGTAAGTCCTGTAACTTCAGCACGGGATTATCAGGCGCTTTGCTGCAGAACCCTGTGAGGTAGGAGATAAAGTGCTTCTTTATGAACAGATCTGAACTGTTTTTCCACATAGGGAACACTGAAACAATTACATGAGATTTCAAAGATGCCATCCCAATGGCCACACTCAGAAAGAAAAGAGGCCAATAGATTATCAGATTATCAGAAAGAAAAGAGGCCAATAGATTATCCCTGTGCTTCTATTCTGCCCAGATCCTGCCCAGACTCTTCCTGTCTATGGCTAACTGTATTCCCAAATTTACTGGTGACTTTATACCACAATGGACTAAGCCAATAGAATACGTGCTTTTGTCCAGGGCAGAGAAAGTCCAGGATGTATTGCTCCCTGCCAACTTAAGTATTATGGCACCTAAAAGATTTGTAGCATCTAGCTTCCCTAACAATTGAATCAAAACCTTCAGACTTATCCATGATGATATAATTGGTTGTAAGAATATGAATAGTGTCCTTTGGAGTTCTATAATCTTTTATCACTTTTGCTATATATTGGGTCAAAAAAAGTATAACATCGTAACATGAAAATTGAAACTAGTGTTTGAATATACTTCATATTACTGTGAAATGTTTTTGGACACAGAGGCTGAAGATATTAACAAAAGTTGCTCAAGGATGGTTTTATGCCAATGAATTTTCTCCTAAGCAAATACCCAAGAAAGCCATGGATATCACCATGGCACAAGATAGATTGGCCAAAGACCCAGGATTAACAAATAACTGAGTGTTTTTCCCAACATCTGCAAAGAAACCCCTATATTCAGCCAAAGATTTTAAACAGAAGTGAAAGCAGTTCCACATTATGCTATAGATTCATTGAAATACATATATTCTAACAAAATTATCTCTATATACATACACATAATATTTTTCTACTGAATTTAAAATCCAATCCAATCAAATATGATTGGAATCAAATATGAAATCCCACAGAAAATATTTCCCAAGTTGAGAATAATCCAAGCACCAGACAGAGTCCCATGGCAGGAGTCAGAGTAGATAGGCTTGAGAATGAGGTTTAAACAGTGATTAGCTCTGGGGAGCAGGGGGTGTGATATACACTCACAGTTGCTAGGGTCTCTGGTCATTATTACAGTCTCTCTATCATTCCTCCAAATTCCAAATTCTCTCCTCTTCTTCATTATCCTCTGAGACTATATGGATTTCCTCCATCACGGAAGATGCTCTGACCTCAGACTTGAAATTTCTAGAACCTTGTAATTTTGTAACTTGACTTAACCAACTCATTACCACATCTGAGTGGCACGTGTCACTTCCAGAGTACGAGGTACTCCAGTCTGAAATTCCTTTATGTCTGAGGCTTGAGTTACACGAGACAGATATGTTTCCTGTCTCTCGATGCTGTCTTATTAAAAGTATCTATGTGTCTTATTTAACAAGAGTTATTCATATCTATGATAAAGTAGAACACTACGTATGTTTGCCAAAATAAAAGTAGAAAACTAAGAATGCTGACCTGCCTCCATCAAGTGTCCCATCAGTAGGTACAGGTTGGCGATAGTTCAGGAAAAGACAGGACACCTGGAGGCAAAAATCTCAGCTCAACCTCCAACAAGCAGTATGTCCTTAAGAAAACTTTTGTTGTTGTTGTCTCAGTTTCTTTCTCAGAAAAAAAAAATGGAGGATTAAATATTTCCTATCTCACAGTGTAGTTTTATGGATTGGATAATCAAATATATTTAAGATGCTTGGTATCATGACTGGGACATGTTATTAAGACAACCTGCCTTAGAACAAGGCAGAAGAAGTAGCAGTCCACCAGGAGCAAGCACCTAATCTGGGTGTTGGAGGAAGTGGAGTACAGCAAATTATTGCAGGGCTTAATAAATAGCAAGACAGGAGCACCAGCAAGGCCTGGGAATTACCAACATGGTAGTGGTTGTTTATAGGATGTTTCCCATGGGACAGAGGTGTAGAGAATTGATGATAGATTACCAAAGCGGCTCTTGGATGATAGCTGTCCATTGCAAAGAAAGAGGACCATGGGGACCCACCTCTTTAAGAATGCTCCAGAGCAGTGTTTAGGGCGAGATTTAAGACCTGGGAGCTGTATACAGACCAGCTCTGTAGGCAATCGTGAGGCTGGCATGGTAACCACAAGCCCTGACATCATGCCATCCATTTCATTTCGTAGATCCTAGAAACTCATCTAACGGGATAGTAAGTCTATGGTGGAATATACCCTTTCACTGGAAAAAGGACTTCAGGAGAAGATCGTAAGCCAATGGAATTGATTCATGGAGCTAAGAGTGGTAGAACTGTTCCAAAAATCAGGATACTCCTGTGACATTATGCGAGTTAACTGACTTTTCTGTTATAAGATGTGACTAACAATACCTAGGTCTCTCACCATATGGGGAGAGGTAAATAAGAGAGAGAAAACATATGGAAGTGCTGGGGCACCTGGGTGGGTCAGTTAAGTGTCCGACTCTTGGTTTCAGCTCAGGTAGTGATCTCAGGGTCATGAGATCAAGCCCTGCATCAGGCTCTGTGCTCAGCATGGAGTCTGCTTGAGATTCTCTCTCCCTCTCTCTCTCTGGCCCTCCAGCTTCTGGGCTCTTGCTCTCTCTCTCTAAAATAAATCAATCTTTTAAGAAATACAGACGTACTGAGCAAAATCTTTGATGCGAAGTAAATGAAATACATGTAACTTTCTTTTTTCATTGTTTTTTTTTTCTAATCCTATGTACCTGAAAAGGAGAAACCATATACTTTCTTAAAATTATGTATCCATTCATTTTCAGGATAATCATCCAAATAGTGGAGCAGCATCCTCAATAAACTGTAGGTCGGGGGCTCTGATCCAATAATGTACTAGTGCAAAAAACACATTTTGAGCTGAATTGTTTCCTGACTCACTACTGTTTTATTCCCTTTCAGTTTGCAGAAAAGTCAGCAATGAAAAACTTCTCAAAGCATCCATCTATTTCTTATCATAAGCAAACGGCAGAAGAGCCATTTTTGCTCACGCCAACACGGAAGGAAGGGTTGTCTAGAGTGAGGCTTTCCAACAACACCCACATAGAGTCAACGCTATCTTAACTGTCACTCTTGATTACATAAGTCAGTAATGAATTCTGTCTTTGCAACTAGCCTACAGTGTGGCTCTTTGTAAATACATGTAATATGGGGGTAAATTTATATATCCGTTATAAATGTTATATATAATTACATACTAGTGAATTAGTATGTGTACAGTATATATGCTATATGCATGCTATATAGTGTAGGAGATGCATACTATAGTGTATATATATTAATCGCTATATACGCTCTATGTTATATTACTCTAGCATGTATATATATATACACACACATACTATATACCCTGGTAGATAACTACTACTATTACTATAGCAAGATATAGATCTTGCTATAAGATAATGAGTATGGACATACATACATGTATCTTAATTTTTTCAAAATAAAATGCCTTACTTTCCTCACAGAGATTTTTTTGATAAGAAAATATGTTAGAAGATGAAAAGGATCTTTTGAAAAATTAAATATTATCCCAATTATGCTGCACATTTATATGTGTACAAACATGCACACATACGTATTAAATGTGCCAAGAAAATAATACATGTTCTGAAGACAAGTCCATTTAAGTTCCTTTCTGATCACTAAATTAACCATTATGATCAGCATCCAACGAGGACAGGAGAAAATTCCCACCAAACTTCAGGGTTTCAGGATAGTTTGTCAGCTATACACATAAAGTGCTCGATACGGCTGTATTACTGTTCCCCAGGAGCGGGCAGTGTGCCAGAGATGAGGACGTACAGGGTGAATGATTGATCTGCAGCCCTTGTCCTTGTGGAAACGGCTCTTGGGCACTTAGTACATAACGGCACAAATAGAGGTATAATTACAAATTGTCTCAGCGCTGTAATGGGTAAGAATAGAGCAAATAACAAGGAGATGAGACCTCATCATCAGGATATTCCCTGAGGAAGTTACATTTGCTCCCATACCTGCAGGGTGATTTGTAGTCATGTGGAGAGACAGGTGGAGTGGGGGATGGAGAGGAAGTGAGAGGTGAGGGCGCATCTTTCAGGCAGAGGGACACGGGATGATCAGAGTCCCGAAGTGGAGGAGGTGCCTGAGGCAGGCAGGATTATGTAGCTGAGGAACTGGAAAAGGTGCTGCCGAGGGTGGGGGGAGCTCAGGAAGAAGAAGGAGCAGGGTTACCGGAGAAGGCCAGAACCTCCTGGGGCCTTGCTGACCTCCTGAAGGATTTTGGTCTCTATTCTAGGAGCCATTATTAACTGCTTCTGGCTCTCAACTGGAGTGATGGGATGTGAAAGATAGAATGATGTCATCAAAATACTCTCCAGATTTCACACTCTTCTACCTTTATCTTAGTGGAGACGGGTCTTAGAGAGAGAGAAATTGTATCTCAGTAGTTAAATGTTCACATTTTAATAATTCCAGGAGAAAAAAAAAACCCAACCTCCACCTTAAACTAAAAATATGCTACCTGCTAGATATCTGAAATCCCCAAATAAAACGTTTACACCTTTGGCTTAAAGGCTTTATCCCTATTAAAATGATTGCAATAAAATTTAATTTAATTTAATTTAATTTAAAAATAATAAAATAAAATACACACTCTGAGAAGTAGCACATGAACCCCTTTTGTCAATTTTACCTCCATATGGACCAATCATTCACTTTCATAGGAAGAGGTTTTGTTTAAGAAGAGATAGAATAAAACTCAAATATAGGAAGATGGACGGGGCAAAATGAGTCACACTGTGGAGAAGGGAAAGGGAGACAAGGGAAAGTCCCAGAAACCAAATTCACAGACTACAATTTTGTAATCTGATCACTACCTTGTTTGAGAAAACTTTGCATGAGCCCTACCTATGGAGTTCTGGCTTCATTATTCCTTCTGTTGTGCCTCAACTCAAGGAGGCAATCTTGATGTTCCCCTTTTTTCTCTCCTGGTAAACAACAACCATGATGCCAAAACTTAGTTTATGAATGGCACTCAGATATAACAACTCCTAAATGCTCAGAGTAGTGTTTGCAGCTTTTCTGGACTAGAAAACATCAGACTCCGGGTCTGAAGCCCCAGCCAGAGAGGAGGAAGGCAGCCTTCAGGGAGCACATGCTGGAGGAGGGACTCTGAACCCTCTGCCACTGCAGATACTAATGGCTGCTTCCCAACCTGCTCCGAAGGATTAGACAGGCAAAACCCAAACACAGAAAAGCATGCAAATATCCCCAGGAACTGGGACGAATATGAGCCTCCACTCCAAATGTCAATTACTGGAAGTCTCCAGAGCCTGGTTAAAAATAGATATGCAGGTTTCTTTGTTCACATGTCAGAAAGGGTCATCCTATCAAATCAGATTCCCATCACCCTCTTTTCATCCAATAGCTGAGTTGTCAACATTTGCAACTGTAAATCTTAGTTATGGCGCTGTCACGGGGTCCAAATTAGCAGGCACTCTTTCAATTATATCCAAATACTACAGTCTCCAGGTTTTCACAGAATGTGCACAATGTGGAGAGGCACGTAGACATCATATGTGTAAACATTGCTATAACCAGGCTGTTCCCCCCGCCCCAAATAGCCTCTGTGTGTTTGTGCGAAGGGAGAGAGGGAGTAGGGTGAGGAACCGTCCTTTAGAGCAGACTTTTAGAAAGTCCCTCACACTGCAGTTTCCCCCTTCTCCAGACTTAGGTGAATCCCTGGCTCTCCAGCTTTGCCCAAGAAATACTGTACAAATGAATTAGGTTTAGTCTGATTGACTCATGAACTTCTGCTAAAAGTACTTAAATTTGCAGACAACTCCAAATTAGACTCGGTAATTGAAGGAGCCGCTGTACAGATATTCCCAAATAATAGACAATCTAAAAGTCATTTTGACTTGATTCTGGTATGCAATGTTTGATTTTTGAGGGGAGCAGCGGGTTTGCCTCCCTAATTAGTTTTGGCTTAAGCCAGTATTAAACTTGTATTCTATTCCCTGAGTTTTGCCTGGCTTGAAACAAAAAGATACAGAACAGGAAGGAGAGGCCCCCAAAAATGTAGATTTTGCCACAAAAAAAGGGAAATATTCATCACAAAATGAACAATTTACAAATTCTCAATAAATCTGGGCTTCACTTTAGAGAGAGGAATGCTTAACTTTTTGTTCTTGCTAGAACTTTCCTTTTCATTTGACTCACTTCTTGATGTGTCTCTCATCTGTGAGTCTTTGGAGTTTAACCTTGCTGAGGCACCCCTACCCCTCAACCCCACCAACCCAACCGAGTCGCTGTAGCTGTGTCAGTGTTTGGGACCTCTCAGCCAGGTGTATCATGTCTCTGCAACGGTTCTTTCCAAAGAGAAGCAAGCATTTTAAGAACTAGTCCTCTGTCTAAAAAACTACTCCGGACCTGTTTTTGGTGATGAACAGAAATTTATTAGAGCTCAGGTATACCCATCTTGCAATATAAGCAATTTTATTCCCTTGACTCTTTTCTCATGTGAGTTTTCTTCCCTCAAAGAGGTACACAGAAGAAATCCTCTAAAACTGACTGCTTCAGCCCCAAAGGGCCATCCTGTTCTTCCCGACAGCTCTCAGCAATTCTCCCGTCTCCTGGGGGCCCGGCCTAATTTTTTTCCGAACCTACAGGTCTTGTGAAACGATGCCTTTTGCCTCCCCTGCCCTTGCCCTCTGGGTCCCTTTGAATAACCACTGACAAGTTTACAGTCCTTGCCACGTGCGAAGAACTGTTCTGAACCCTTGGTGTGTATTAACTCATTTCACCGCAACTCTATAGATGATGGTTTTAGTATCTGCATTTTATAGATGAGGAAACCCGAGTAGAGGGTTGTTAAGTAAATTACAGTTAGAAGCCCAGCTGGGAAGTGATGGGCTGAGAATTCAAACCCGGCACACTGATGATGAGTGCTTGCTTCTATACTATTTTGCCACCTGGCAGCTAGCCTACCCCTGCCCTACCCTGAAATCTATACTTATCCTCACTGCTGCAGTGGAAGGAGACAGGATGGAACACCAAAGATAAAGCCATAGCTCTATGTGGGGCCTCTCAAGTACGGTTTCTCAGTGGCTCTCAATCATCAATTAAGGCAAGAAGTCTGCACATGGGGAATGGTGTGTTTAAATAGCTCCCTGGGTGCTTCAGTGGACAGCCAGGGCTGAGAACCATTCATCAAGATTAATAGAAAGGAGAAGAGAAGGAGGTAGGACAAAATGATGGGTCATAAAAATCGAGGTGTGTTAGGTTCTGAATCCCAACATTACCCCTGGGCCTGAGTCTTATTCCACACCTAAAAATGTGTCACCCTTTCTCAGACAAGGGAGAATTGCATGTAATTAAGTTGGATCTCCCTCTTTCTTGAAGGAAAAATCGTAAAATCGTAATCAATACGGCAGTAGAGTAGACTAGGAGGTTGGGCAAGCGAATGTATATGAGGTCTCCTCTGCCTCAGAAGATCTGTGATCACAGAGAAAAAAAATATTATAACAACACTAAATGGCAACCGTAAGATGGATTAAAATATCTTTTTACCTCTGTTCCTCACTTTGCATTTACAGTAGAACTCCATGGTTCTCATATCAGTACTTTGTAAGCCAGATAATTATTTGAAACCCCTGCAGTCCCAGAGCTATCTCTCAGCAGAAATTTAGTGTCTGAGTTCTATAGTGAGATTTCTGATCACCAAGACTTCATCATCTTTATGAAACAAGCAACAATACATTTACTGATATACAGGACAGTTTCATCATACACTGTTAAGTCTGACCTACCGTTGTCAAAACAAATGGATAAAGCATATTGGGTGATTTACTCTCCCTGATTTTTTTTCTCTCTGTTTGCATACCCACTCATATGCAGAATTCGGTAATTCACAATGGGGCTCTCTGTCATTAGTCTGAATTAGTAAGTTTCTACTGTATTTTAGAAATCAAATCGAAGTCCTCAGGAGGTTGAAATGCTTGAAATTATCTAAATGATTTTCATTATAGTAGCTCAGATTTTTATTAAATATGTTATTACTTTTCAGAAATAATGAACAATACTATAATAATTAATAATCAAAAATACATCAAGGGGTACTTTATTTCAAACTACAAAATTAAAAGGCTGATCATCATCGAGGGTAGTGGAGAAATAGTCTCTGGTTTCTCTGTGAGACATTTTTGCTGGAAAGTTTGGGCTTCGTTAATTCTCAGGCAGGCACACTGCTTTTGCCCTCATCTTGCTGTTTGTCTACACTGATGACCAGTGCATCATGCCTACTGGGTCTCAACATAGGCTCATAACCATAGAAGTAGAACTTTTAATGGTGATCATAGTATTTAATCGTCATAAAGAGTACCAGCAGTCCCACTGAAATGTCCCCCCAGCTCATCCCAGCAGAGATGAAAAACTTGTGTAAGAATTTTTTCTCTTCTCTTTCCCCAACTCTACTTCCCACCCTCCAGCACTACTTCCCTCCAAACTCTTCCACAAATGAGCATCAAGTCACAGAATACATTTAGGAAGCTCTCAAATCATGGTAGTGTGTGAGACCCATTTTCTCCTTTCTCCTATGACTCGGAGATCCCTGAACTCACTGCGTACAGAAGTCTGCCTCGTTCTCTCTAAGAAACTGGAAAAACTCATAGCAAGACTGTTCCTTAGCAATGGAGAAACCCTTTGAAGCATTTTCGTTGAAAACATTGAATTCCTGCTCTGTAATGAGAGGCTGTGTTTCTGTGTCAAGGCGAGGCTGAGGGAGTAATGGTACCTGCAGAATAAACTCTTCCTGAAATTGTGCACAAAAATCTCAAGTGGAGCCTCAAGCCTCTCACTTAGAAGATCGGAAAAGAGTTTGTGCTCGTATTTTCCCCCAAAAGCTTCTTTGGTTTCCCCCGTCTCTCCCCTGCTGAAATCAACTGTTTTAAATTTCCTTAATTTGCCAATTACTCAAAGTGTTCTCTCAGTCTGGAGCAGTTTTCTTTCCTCTATCCCTGCCCGCCCATCTCGGGCTATTCCAGCCTCATATTTCAGGTTTCAGAGTAGGTGATTCTTCCTCTAAGAAGCCAAGCCAGGGCAGGAGTCCCTTCAATGTGTAATTTTCCTGATAGGACTCAATAAATCATGTTGCTTTCATGGTGTTCTCCAGGTAGACCATATGCTCTATCAAGGCAGGAACGCGTTTGCTTATGCAGCTTTATTCCTATTACCTAGCACAGCACCTGGCACAAAGTAGACACAAAATTTTTGTTCAATGAGAGAGTGGCTGAGTGAATGAGTGGATGATGTCAGTGGCTCTGGGGAACCTTGCATCTTCCCTCTCTGTTCATACCACCACGCGATCTGAGTATCCCTGCAGCCCATTTCAACCAGCTTCACGTTCTCCATCGGTGCCCTCTACTTTACAGCATCTGGGCCCTCTTGCCTTCAGAGCAGTCAAGGATGGGAAAGAAAAGGGTGTGCATGGGCTCTTACACTGTTAAACAAACAAGACCTCAGGTTTTCCAAAGAATCAGAGGTGAGTGTCAAATGATAAAAATGATATTGATGGAGGGGAGGGGGAAAGAAGGGGAGCCAGCCCATGAAATTAGGGAATCAAGAAAAATTAGTGACACTGGCACTGATTATAAATATAAGAAGATTGACCAAATGAGAAATTGTGTGTTAAAAACTTCGATTGACTATGTGGATGTAATACAGGCTGCATTCATTTACATAAGTTGGTCATAAATTTTGCCTAAACATGGTACAGAAAAGAATAATGTTATCTATCACAAAACAGAAGTCAATGTTTATTCTGTGGTCAGTCTTCTCTTATTAGAATGGCAAGCCCAACACACACACTTTTTTTTTTCCTTTTCCAATTACCTCTCTCTGTATTTAGCTTGGTCAACTCTCACAACTTTAAAGCCTAGAGAAAACTCTTGACTATCTATGCATATGTTGAATTCTCTAAGTCATTAAATGTTTTCAAATACTGAAATTGACTTCATCTAAATGAATTACCCATTTAGGAATAAGGTAATAGTAACAAGTGACAAAACTTTTCTCTTGGGACTTACCATTAATTCATTTGAATTCAATTCAACCAAAATTGAATGAGTGCCTTTCATATAACCAATTGTAGAAATACCAGAAAGAAAACTCCTTTCAAGTCTCCATCCCCAACTAGATCTTTTGGGAAAATGGAGACTTAACTAGGAGCAATGACATAACCAAGATCTCAAAGAAATTGTCATTCTATCAACAACCCCAACCCATCAACCTCATATTGGACTCACAGTATTTGGAATACCACTGTATTTCTCAGCTTCTTTCCTCACAGTAATCAAAGTCATGGGCCTCAATGTGGGCCTAAGTTATAATAGCCTGTGCCTGAGCAAATGTACCCAACCTTTAGTTATTCTTGATAATGGGAAGCAAGAGGGCATTGGTATTAAAATTCTCAAGTAGTTCAAAATCCTTCCTGAAGAATAGTACTGTTGAGCATGAATGGATAGTTAAGTCTTCAAGATATTCAATTAGATCCTCTCAGATTAATTATTAAGAAACTTAAGAACCAAAGAATTCAAGTGTACTGTCAAAGATCATCGTAATTAGTGGCAGAGTCAAGAATAATACTTGTTTCCAGATATATAGACCAGTGACTTTTTTTTTTTTTTTAGATTTTATAGCTTTAACCTTTTACCAAAACTTTAAGCAGGTAGATTTGTCAACCAGTCAAAGATACCCTATGTGTCTCCTACTGAATTGAAGGAGAGAAGATAACACAGATGAAAACACCAAACAAAATTCAGAAAGCCTTTAATTTTATAAGTAGAAGAGCAACTGTTCCAGACTGGCCTAGAATCAGGCTTTTATCTTCCCAAATCAGATCAGTTTTTCAATAGAACCTCAATCCTTGAAGTAAATATTAAAATCATGAGCTCTGACTTTGGGGGTGGTTGGCTTTCTCCCACTTTATCAATCTCAGTTAAATATTCAACTTCACTTGAAATGCCAGTTCTTTGAGCACAATGCTCTAGTGGCAATATAAATAATAACTCAATTTTAGGGTACTAATTACAGAAGCCAGACTCTATAATCAGTGTACAATTTGCTCTAGAAATTCTCCACTGGAGTGTGTACCCTCAATCTCCAGACACTTTATTAAATGTCAGCAAAAGCCTAGCCATCTGATACTGTTAGGGGCTTTTGATTATGTCAGGCAGGGCGAAAATAGATTTCCTTTCTTTATTTAAGATGGGAAAATAGGTCAATAGAATGAAGTTCATGTCAGATAATGGTGAAATGATAGTTATCATTAAACACTGGAACAATGACAATGTGAGATGCATTCCTTGTTAATCTAGAGGCAAAATTTGAAAAATTGGGTATAGTACAGGGAGGCAGGTTTTTGTTTCACGTAAAGAAAGGAACCCCTCCCCATCAGAGCTGATCAACAATATAAATGACCCACCACAAGAATCTGTAGGCAACTGGTCACTGTTGAAGCAGAAGCAGCCTAATGACCATCTGTCGAAGGTGATGCAAGTGGGATTCTTTCATTGGGCCAGACAGTTGAACAACATGATCTCCTTTTCCATATTTTCTTCCTAAAACCAGGTTGTGTACAATGTAACCTTTATATATTGATTTTAGTAATGTCTGGATTATTACTAGCAATTTTCCTGTTGCACAGTATTTCATAGCACTGGCTAAGTCCACAAGCCGAGAAACACAAGGATCATGTTTCTATAGTGAACACAAAGGTTTAAATAAATACAGAAATAAAAATCTCAGAGTTGGAAGAGTCTGTAGAATCCCATCATCTTCCTTTGCGAATGAGGACATTGAGTTCCAAGAAGGTGAATGACTTGCCCACCATTCGTGGGATTAACATGGTGTTGATGGCTTTGGGCACTGTTTCTAGCCAAACCAATTAATCTGTGGAAGGACTGTTGTCTTGAGACACAAGACAGTGATATTAAATGGCCCTGAAGAAGGAAAAGCAAACAAATGACTGGGAACATATAAAATGCCTCCAAATTAAAACATAAAAATCATGTCAGTGTGCAAAACTGAGGGGAAGGAAGAGACTATTATGGAGAGCAATGATAAGAAAGGTCATTGACTCAAGAAAGAAAAGGAAATTATAGGAAAAGCATTATAGATTATTCCATTTGAGGGCTATTTCTCTTGTTTTCTTCTCTTTTTATTAACTATATCTCATTGTGAGATCTTGCCTTGGATTCTGATATAAATGGTATTATTGAGCCCAGACTGAAGTTATATATGATTGAAATAATATACTAAAAATAGTGGGAAATGATATTTAAGTTCAGAAATAATAATTCTGTTAGCATACTGGTATTCACCTTGACCCTTCCAAGCACGCACACACACACAGACTAAATTTTTATCTAAAAAATGAAGGCATAATTACATAAATTCTGTAAAAGCAAAGGCTATTTCTGGCCTGTGGTCTTTAAGCTGCCTGCCCTTGCAAGGTATTATATATGCAATATATGCTTAATAAATACTCATATATGAAAAGGATGATGATGATGGCAGCCTTTGCCAAATGCCAATTACAGGACATCCAATCAAAGCTTCATGGGTCAATACATCAGCAGAAAGGAAGCAGCAAATGGAATTAAAATAATGTATCTGTTTGTTCATTGTTAATGGCTGCTATGAATTTGAATTAGGCCAGTAATTGCTTCCCTGATATGAGAGCAAAATGCCAAGGTAAAGACTGTAATTAACATTCAGAAGGAATGTGCTCCTGAAGTATGGGGACTCCTTTGAAAAGAAATCTCCAGTTTCCTCTGTCCCTTTTCCAAATCGCTTTCTAATTTCATAGCATTCTTTTCTCTCACAATTCCATTTTTGCTGTTTTTGATCTTTCCTCTCCTTTCACATTGAATTACTGTCCCTGATCTTGCTCAAAAATTCCTGTGTTTAAGAAATGCTACTCCTTTCCCACAAAAAGTTATGGAATGGAAAGTAACTGTCCTATCTTAAGCAAAGACACTCATGAATCACACAATAAAACAATAAATTCCATAGTGTCATCCTTCCCAGTTTATGTGATTTCTTGATTTAACTTAGGCAACCATGGTGTATTGAACTTGAAATTTGCTCTTCTGGCCAGTAGCGAACCACAGGATCCGCTGTCAGGCATCGACATACAGCAGGGGTTCTCCCTGGGGCCTGGGGAGAGGGGCAGGATGGTACCCCCAGGGACATTTGGCAGCCTCTGGATATGGAGGCACTTTGGCTTGCAAGGGAGGGCTGCTCCCGCACCTGGTCGGGGGAGGCCAGAGACGCTGCTGAATGCCCCGCAACCCACAGGACAGTCCCCACGACAGAGAATTGTCTGACCCAAAATGTCAGGAGGGTCAAGGCTGAAAAACTCTGATATCAAAGAAAAAGGCAAAAAACCATAGTTAACTCTCAGTGTGAGACTTCATTTTAAAATGGATGGCAGGTACGGTCTTGTTCATTCATTTTTCCCACTGTTCCGCCATTATAGAATATCCATGTCTCGGTTTTATGCCATTTGTTTCACTTTTGAAGAAAGAGAACGAGAGCGGTATTCCATTAGAAGGACACAGAAACACCCACAGCGTTCTACTGATTGCATTAGTGCATTTTAGCATTTCTTGTGAAGTTTTTGTGTCAGAGTCTGCAGATGAAACCCCTACTACTCCCGAGACAAACTTTGACATTTAAAGTCATTCCAAGAGAGGAACAGAAATGAAAAAAATAATTTTTCAGATTTTAAGCTCACCGGGTAGCGAGTAGCCAATGCAATTGATTTTCAACCAAATGATTCTTTCCCTAATCATATTATCAGATCAAAAAGTGACTTCTGCTGGACTCAATGATGCTCCTAAGACAGTACTATACACGCAGTGTGTGCTTAGTTCATGCTCCTTGAGTAAGCAATGCCCACTCATTAAACAGTGCTTCTTGCTTCCATGTGATTATTCCTACGTAGAGATGTGAAATCCTGGTGTTGGGAAATTTTTGCCTGGGATGCTGATTTTCTCCAGATGATGGAATCTCTTATTTCAAAGCTGTTTCTTCACTTACTTTATGATTGCAACAACCTTAACTTGCCTGGAAATTTTACTTTGAGATATACATTTTCCTTTTTTTTCTTTCTTTTTTTTTAATATTTTATTTATTTATTTGGCAAAAAGAGAGAGAGACCAGAAGCAGGGAGAGCAACAGGCAGGGGAAGAGGGAGAAGCAGACTCCCTGCTGAGCAGGGAGCCCAATGCCTGGGATAGTGACCTGAGCTAAAGGCAGACACTTAACCGACTGAGCCACCCAGGTGCCCCAAGAAATACACTTTCCTCCATGTTTCTGTTGCAAAGGTACTATTCCTTTGCCCCATACCCTATCAGGAAAACTGTTTTTCTCTTGCTGTTCATTCATTTAGTGCGACAGGAGTGGAGTCCTTGCAAAGTGGCAGGCAGGCCTCTGTGAGTTTTCCTCACTGCATTCATTGTGGAATCCTTGGTCAGAACATCGTTACAGGGTCAAGGGACCCAGCACAGAGCCAGAAGCCATGAAGGGAAAGAATGGACAAAGCAAATGTTGTTAGCCATGTTATTCACCCAAGCACCAAGCCACCAGCTTCCCTTGGGGAGACTGATCTTCTTTCTACACCAGCGTGACTTAGAGGGGTAAATGAGGCACTCCCAACACGTATCAAGCAGTAGCGATCTGAGCCAGTAAAAGGAGTAAGAGATAACAAATTGATCCTAACTGTTGGGAATTAAAAAACAAACAAACAAACAAAAACCTGAGTGCTTGATTTTTAAAATTTCTTATGATAACTATTTATTTCTTGATGGATGTAACTGAGTTAATTGGTTTCCTTTGGACATAAGATGTTCAGCCATAGTCTTGTCCCTTTGCTATTAAACAATGATCAGATAGGACAAAAGGAACAAGCTCACCTCCCCTAGGATACAGAGGAGCTTAGACAGTAAGAGTTACCTTTAAAATTGAGTATCTCGGAGGCCTTTCCAGATTCTGTCATACTCCCAGTTGCTTTAAGTTAACCCAAGAAATCACATAGTCTGGGAACTATGACACTATGGAATTTATAGTTTTATTGTGGTTTTCTTTTCTTCAAGAAAAAGATGAAAGACATTGCGATGTTCTGGCGCGAGGGCTGCCCTTCTGAGTCACGATGTCGATCAACTCCAGTGAGCAGAGACACCCGCTAGCATTCCCTCTGGCTCGCACACCTCAGACTTAATTATAATGACTAACCATGTGTACTACGAGAACAGAGAAAATATGAATGTATTTATCCTGCGACCTGTTTTCCTCACAGAAGGTTGGCAAACTATTTGCCTCTGGGTTTGCAACAAGGAGGCCGTGATAGCCGCGTTGAGCTCAAATAATCCTCAGCTTTTCGAGGCCTTCGTTTTCATGTTTATGACATAATTGAGGAGCCCTTTCTCCCTCTAAATTTTCTCCCTTCAAAAGATTTTAGCACGTCTCTGTAGTTTGATGCCGTTTCATGGAGATTGGTAGGCTATAAAGACGAGGAACTAACCTATCAGAACAGGAAAGATACGTGGGTCGCCTGGTGGCAGGTCAGCTCAGGCTTCTGTCATAGCTCACCAGTGAGTGAATCTGTCAGAGAAGGTCTGCCTCCTCACAAGAGAGAGGAATTTTCAGAGTGGATTGCTCTGACTTAACATTCAGTAGCACTTGTCATGACTGAGGATACTCTTCCTCTCTCATCGTTTTATTCTCTTGACTTCTATGATCTACATTTGCCTCATTTTCCTCTTACATCACATTTTTTTTTCTAAGCTCCCTTACTGGATCCTTCTATAAAACCTGTGAAATATTTCAGAGCTTACAGGACCCTATCCTCAGCCCTCCTCTCCTTATACCCTCTCCCCCTGTGTGATCTCATCCAGTTCCACTGTTTCCAATGCAACCCACGTATCAGTAATCTATTTCCACATCCTGGACCACTCCGCTGAGTTCTGTCTTCTTGTATCCAGCTCCTCCTTGGCATCTTCACGTGGATCCCTAATGGGGATCTTACACTGAACATGGCCAAGGTACGACTCTTGATTTCCATATTCACTTCTACCTATTAGTCCACTCACAGATGCAACTCCCTCCCAAACCTACGAGTCATCCAGGTTTTGCTTCACATTCATATCCAGCCCTCCAAAATATATCCCCGATCCAACCCCTGCTCATCTTCTCCACTCTTACACCCTAGTGCCAAGCACTGGCATCTCTTCCCAGGACCAATGCAATAGTCTTTGAATCATTACCTGTCAACAAAGTATTTCTAAAGTGTTGAATCCTCTGCTTCCCATTAAACTTGGGGTGAAATACAATCCTTATTAAAAAACTACAAGGCCTCCAAAACCTGTCCCTTGCTTCCCACCACCCTCCCCTTACTTGCAGGACAGATGTCACGCTGACCTTCTGTCATAGAACATCTGGTTGGTTTTGATTGCAAGGGCTTATTTGCCAGTTATTCTTATGTTTGTAAGATTCATTCCCCAAAGCCTTGCAAGGTGCTTTCTTCTTATCATTAAGATCCCAGCTCCAGTGGTTACTCCTGAAGACACTCTCATTACCTGGTGAAGCTGCCCCACCTTGTCATTCATGTGAAACAGTCACCTCTTTTATTCTTAATCACAACATGTGTTTCTGAAATGATTTATTTGCTACATGTCTCTTGTCTGTCCTCATGGCTAGAATATATGCCCCTTGCAGGAAATTACTCTATGTTGTTTATTGCTCTATCCCTGGAGCCTAGAACAGTGTCTGACACATAGAGAAGCTAAATAAACACCTGTGGGATATTGAGCTAGAATCCAAACAGTGGAGGGGGAGGGTGGAACCTGATAGGTTAAATGCTGTGTAAAAAAACTCACTGCTTGCTCTTTCTAGTGCCCGCTCCCACAAGAGTGCATTTATCCATCTTGAGATTTGTAGATCATCCCAAACTGCCCTTCAATGATTATAAGGCCCAAATATGAACTAATTAGGTAAACTCCTGATCCCAAATATCTTGCTTCAGATTCCGGTGTATCATGCAATTCTGTTTTCATATTTTTGCTTATCTCTGAGGCCCGATGATGCCAGGATTCTTATCCCATCTCATCAAAGACAGAATGAATGAGTCATTGTGAATGAATTAAGCTAGCGCCAAAGGAAAATATGGCTACACGTGTGTTTAGAGCAATGAGATCTATATAAGACTCTACTTTCAGGCAATATTCAGATGGTAATGAAAAATGTAAACACTCCCCCCAAAAAAATATCAAACAGTTTTTTGGCCACTAGAAAATATGAAATTTCCTTAAAGAGCAACCCTTAATTTAAGGCAACTTTCTAGGACTCGTTTTCTTCTTTTTGCATTTATACCACTATTGTTTTGTCTATAATTACTTTGTTATTGCCAACATCATCAGCACTATCATTGGTAAAAGAAATTTCCATTTGGAAAAATAAAGAAAGCATGAGGTACAATTACCAATACTGACCGCAAATTTAAAGCATGATGGTACCTGAATTACAACTAATTAGAGGCTAGCCATCAGAATTAGGGAGCTCTGCTGGTTAGACATGTTCAGCTTCGAGAGGAAAAGAAAGTGTGAACTAGGGATAAAAATCAGAGTCTACCTTGCATCTTCCCACAGTTTGGCAATTAAATGAAATTCACACCAATTGAGATCAAGGATGCCTGTAGGCTGACACAATAAAAGAAGGTTATATATGCCCGTACGACATGTTGACAGAATTACAATCATTTCAGTGCTGGAAGGACAGGGAATTTTTGATGAGTTCCTTACAAGGGATATCTTTTAATCATAGGGAAAATGACTTCCCCAAAATATAAAAGCGGGCATGGTGAAATGCTTCCTTTTGCATCCACATGCTTATATTTTAATTGACAAATAATTATGTTAGCTTAGATCTACAGTGTGCTCTTCCTCTTCTCATATGTACACCATACAAACACAAACATGTAAAAAGCTATATAGTCCCAAAAAATCTGACTTATTAGAAATAGTTTATGTTACAAAGGGCTTTTATTTCTACCATATGAAAGATTGATCACTGGATGACTTCATAGAGAGCTCTCCTGTGTTTTTAAGTGTTTGCTTAGAGATTATTACTGGACCAAGAATGACAGAAAGAAGGAAATTTAAAGTTCACATTCTAGAAGCCATAACCAATTCAAGAGCTATCAGAAATAAAAATAAAGCAACTCTGAAATCGTTAAATGTGTCGATAGGAAAGTAAGTTAACATTTTAAGAACTTCATGGATCATTTTAAAGAACGAAAACACAATATAAAACAAGACATTGGTAGTTAATCAAAAGCCAGGAAAGAGAGAAAATGGACCCTTTGCTTTTTCAGTAACTGGAACAAAAATATCCTTGTTCCACACTCTCTCCATAGAATTTTCAACAGTCCAGCCTCAACCTGTAAGCTAGATGATACATGAAATAAGTTTTCATATACCAAAACTCTTATGGTCAGTGTTCAGTAACTACCTTTTACTTTCAAGTCACTAAATATTGTTCTCGGCTGAAGGATATTTTCTATTCTTTTGTGAAAGCCTTGTTTATAATATTTACTGTTTACTACCTTTTTAAGGAAAAGAAAAGGTTCAAATCAGTTTCCTTTATTAATCTATGTTACATTACATCATGGGTTCAGATCATGGGAATGGTTTGTAACCAAATATTCTTGACACATGAGCCAAAAACTTTGGCAGAAAACCCGGTGGTGGGACCGAGTTTTGATGCCATTACATAACCAACTTTTTCCTCACCAGTGAAATAACCCCTCTATCTGCTAGCCCTGTAGGATTGCTGTAAGGACAAGATGGGCTGAGCTCTTTGAGATGCGTTCCTAGCTACACACAAAGCTAATAGAACCAGTCCTGTTTAACTCTGGTGTGCCATTTGCATTTGATGAGCACTAGATGATTAGAAAGAAGGAAAGATTGAACCTCTGGCATGTTCTCATTTGTCAGGAAGGATTACTCCCTCTGCTGTTCTTTTGAAGTCAACTGAAGTGGTTACAGTCCACATATGGTATGCTCTGTACTTTAAAAACAAACTTCATTCTCCATTCACCAGAAAAGTTCTCTGTGAACATCCAGCAGAACCATGTGGAAGGAGATGAGAATGTATCTAGCTGATTTTCCTAGCAGCCCATAAAAACAATCACGGATAGAAATTCTATCACCACTGGGACTCAAGAGCAATTTGATCAATAAAGCTCTTCTACTAGTATTCAAAAGATGTGGGTCAAATGGTTTATGAAAGTTCTAGCATATTATACAGTCTTTGTAGAAATGATTGAGATTGATCCTTAAAAATGAATTCCTTCAGTTTTCTTCTCTTTAGTGTTCTGCAATTTTAAAAAAATGAGCCAATTAGAGCTACTTTCAGCTTATTCTCATGCTCTCCTGTTGATTTTTATTTTAACCCTAAGTGATCAGCATATCGGAGTATCAGAGACCAAAGTAAACCATTTCAAACAAAACACAGGCAAGAATCACCTGCCTTTGCAACTCTCCTATTCACTGCAGCATTTTTGGTTTTTGTTTTGTTTTGTTTTTATTACCATCCCCAAAGTTTGCACCTAAATTTCATGACCCAGATGCTATAATTATGCCTAACATAGCTAATCAATACCAGTGAAATGCTCCCATAATTTAATAGAGTAGATAAAGCCTGGATGTCTAACAGATAAGGATAAATCATGTGGGCATGTGAATCACAGTTTTTATCAGAGACTCAGTGGGATCATAATGTATTCTTTCAATCCGTACCAAAGGTAGTAGCAGGAAGCTATTTTATAGATTTCTTGGTAATCTGAGCTGATGTTATACCTGTTATAGGACTTTTCCAATAAAATAGAAACACAGCAGGATAAAAAAGATACAAATGACGATTTTATAACAGTCAATAAAAGCATGACTCTATAGGAATTGGAAATTTGTTCATGAATCGTGAAGTATCAGTGACTCAGTTGGTGTGGTAATAAAATAATTTGTGTCCTGCCATTGGAACTTTTTTTAATGTGTTAGCATGTACCTTTAATTTACTAGTGTTTTTTTTTTCCGCGCTTTGAGAGAGGAGTCACCAAAGGCAATGAAACTTATTAAGAAAATAATGTATCTTAGTCAAATACAGACACCTAATCAAAACAGCCTCTTGAATGGCTTTTTAAACTACTTTATAGGCCATTACTTTTATTCATGAAAGAAAATTTCAGCCTATTATGTGAAGAATAAATTTATATTTGGTTCTCTCCTTTCATGTAAATGGGAATGAACCATTTTATGTATAAAATAGTTAACCTCATGCCTCCCAAATTGAGAGTTTTCACTACCTTTTAAGTCATAGCTTGACCTGTAGGAAGTAAAATGCAGAAAGTGTGAAAAGAATGAATCACCATTTTATGTGATGATTTAAATTAAAACAAAAAAAAGAGAGAGCGAGAAAAGGAACCATTGTCATTGGAGGGAAGAGGGCAGAAGTGACAGGATGTTCTGATTGATCCATCGGAGTACGTCCTAATAGATTTATCCCCAGTCTTCTCCAGAGGGAATGCTACGCTATAGGCTGGGGTCTTTGTGGATATTAATTTGCTAGGAAAACTTCCTTCACCTCCACTTTACCCCCAGGGTTCCTAAATTATTATAAATAATTAAAATAATGGCAGAATCCTAGTTCCTACTGATGCTATACTGTCAAATTCATGAACTATGATTATTCTCTTCCAGTGACAAGATGCTTTCATTCAAGTTACATGATTTTGTATTTGGTGTTAAAGACATGGAGAGAAGATCATTTTTATCCTTTGACTATAAGACATGAAGTCTCAAAGGGAGAAGAAGCAACTCATAAATGTTTTCTTGCCTAACAAACCAATCCAAGTTTTTTTAAATTCCTCCAGTCTTAAGTAAACACATCTGAGAGCCGTATTTGAAAAAGTGGATGCTCTCTTGTCCTAAATAGGAAGCCAAAGAACAGTAGGAAAATTGAACCAGAGACACATCATTCTGTCTATTCTTCTGTCCTTCTGGTGACTTCACTCCCTGCAAGTGTAAGATTTTTTAGTCATTTTCATGGGATGGAAAATTTGACGTGCCCCACAGCATAGATCGTGAGGATTCCTCCATCACACTGGACTTTGCTAATCAGCACTACACTCCTGGTCAATTTTGTTCTGCTTTTCTTGTGTCCATTCCTGTTGGCCGTTCTCCCTCTTTCCCTGGGCTGGTTCCAGAGTGAGCTTCACCACCAGACCCCGCCATGCCAAGTGGATACAAACTTGGAAACCCCCACACACCAGCTGGTCGTGTTTGCAGAGACCTCAGAGGTGGGATGGGAACAGCTCTGCCTCACTGTGTTTGCACAATTAACAGAATGTTCAATGTGCAAACAGAGCTGGAGTGCTGACAACATGCCGTAGCAAACACAATCATTGTCACACAAGAACTCCATGGCTCCTTGCTCCGGGGAAATAGGTTTGTTTTCCTTCCCTCAATTCACTTAATGAACAAACAGCTACATGGGAGGTTTTCCACCCACCGGCTCAACAGTTGGGCTGAAACCTAGGTGTGACGAGGAGGTCTCCTCCAGCAAGCCGAGCGAAGGCAGACCTCTGAACACCATGTCACGCGCAGCTCTTGTACCCTCCTCACATCTAGGGAAAGAGCCAGACCAGCAGGTTTCCCATCAATGGCAGTGAACTTGTCGCCCTATGCTACTGAACCCGATTGCCCTCTCTCCCAACGCTCCAGACTTCTTTAGCCCAAACATTTTTAAGACGCAAAGATAAAAAATTATTGAAATGTCCCCATTGATTCTGAGGCCAGACTAACTTTTCTCCAGGATAACTCATTACCCAGTTATCTATAATTAGTTATCCAGATGACTGATTATCTCTCCAGGATAACTCCAGGCTGTCTGTTGCTTCCATAGGTTGCAAGTCCTACGGAAGTCAGGTGCTCCCTTCAACTCTGTGAACTGCAGAATAGCCCTGGAGCCAAATTATCTGAGCTTCTTTTCTGACCTTGATCTAGCTGTGTGACCTTCCCCTTTCTGGGCCTCATCTAATCTGTAAAGAAGGAATTAAAATAGTAGCTCTTCCATAGGGTGATTATAAAGATTGATAGAGGTAAAAGAGCTCAGCGCGCAGCACATAGCAAGCACCGATAATCGTTAGCTATTGGTTCCGACTTTGGTGGTGGGGGTCACAGCAACACATACCAAATGTGACAAGGACAGAAGCAGTTTTCAGTCCGGTGACAGCCATCCAGTTAGTCACAGGTACCGACTTGTTATTGGCCCCTTTGTCTGCCTAAAGTTCGTGATTTCTCATTCAGTCCGCAAAGGCTACAGCTTAATACAAAGGAGTGAATCACATGGGCTTCTTTTCTTGAGCAAGGGAGGAAAACGTGAAGGTGAGTTCGGGACTAGAGTCAGAGGCCCCTGGAGGCTCTAGCTCTGACTTCCCATTGGGTAGGGCATCTGGCAAATAACTCATTTCGAAAGAGGGATGATAATGACACTACTTATCTCACAGGTTTAGTGAAATAAACACATTTAAAAACCTTGACTTTTTTTTTTTTAAAGATTTTATTTATTCATTTAACAGAGAGAGAACACAAGCAGGCAGAG
The DNA here is from genome assembly GCA_028533885.1 of Nasua narica. Classification (NCBI taxonomy): domain Eukaryota; kingdom Metazoa; phylum Chordata; class Mammalia; order Carnivora; family Procyonidae; genus Nasua; species Nasua narica. The sequence goes on from CM052807.1 coordinate 7,958,246, forward strand.
AGGCAGGCAGAGGCAGAGAGAGGAGCAGGCTCCCTGTGGAGCAAGGAGCCCGATGCGGGACTCGATCCCAAGACGCTGGGATCATGACCTGAGCCAAAGGCAGTTGCTCAACCAACTGAGCCACCCAGGTGTCCCAAAACCTTGACTTTCTTAACTATAGGCAGCCTGGCAAATATAAAAGACTGGTACCCCCGTCCGTGGTCTGTTCCCTGCCGTCAGTTACTTTGTCTGCTTCCTCCTGGCTGCTTCAAGGCTGCCATCTACATCCAATGCTGTGAGGGAGTCCTTGCTGCCAGCACGCTCTCTTGGTAGCCCACAAATTGATACTAGAAACTGTTATGTGGGATCACTTATGTAAAGCAGGTAACAGCCAGTAGGATAGTTTCTTTAGATAGAACATCCCTTCCCTAATTCATTTCCCTACCTGCACCTGTTCCCCTGCATAAAGAGAACCAATGGCACAGAATCTGAGGCAGGAGGGTTTGAGAAGAAAGGGGCAATGCCAAGGATTAGATTATCCCCCATTATGTATATAAGGTGTGGTACAGGGTACTTTACATACATGTATTATGTATGCAGGGCAGTGGTAAATGTTGGAGTAAATGTATGTAATATGTATGTAGTAAATGGAGACTGAACGTTTTTGATCAAAAAATAGAGAAATTTGGAGATAATTTGAGGTGCTTAAGAGTTGCATTGAGGTCTGCCTATCTAAACTTCTTTATCCAACACACCTTTTTTTTTTTTTTAATATAAGTGGGCTCCATGCAAGTGTGGAGCCCAAGGCAGGGCTTGAACTCACCACCCTGAGATCAAAACCTGAACTGAGATCAAGAGTAGGATTCTTAACTGACTGAGCCACCCAGGCACTCCTGTCCAACACAACTGTTTAATCGTGAATCCAGTTATTTGATCAAGACTCAAGTGATTTTTTTTTTACTAGTTACAATTTATTGAAAACTTACCATAAGCTGGGTACCACCCAAGACTCTTTACGTATATTTATTTCTCATTCTCAAAATTGCACTTGGGATTGCATGTTGTCCCTGTCCTCACCTCCTCTACATGTTTCTAGCCCGTGGGCTTGGAAGAGGTTCAGTAGATTGTGCAAGCTCACCCAGGTGATGAGTAGCAGTCTGGATTCAAATCTTGGGCACAGAAATGTATCCTCATCCCCGATGCTGCAGAGCCTCCACTGTGTTGGACCCAAGTAATACCCATGAGCACCTGTTGCATGTAACCTGGCTGGGTTCTTGCCTGAGATGAGTTTGCAAACCTACTGACAGGCTCCCTGTCCACAACTGAGTTCAACATCTTGTGCCCAATAAAGTGAGCAGAAATAACATCTTAAAGAAAACCAGTAGGAACAAAGACGAACGCAAATCCTAAAACTTATCATTTAAACCATCCCCCCAGATGTAAAACAAAATGTTCTGCCTGGTAACACAGATTAATAAAATAATTAAGCCATGTTAGACAGGTAATGCTTTAGTCAATTTAGTGTGGGTAAAGCACTCTCACACAGATTGCAACTTCTGCTCAGAGACTATAAACATTTGCATTTTATGAGTTTTTAAAAGCATATCTTATTTTAAATTCAGAACCTTAATGTCACATACAACTGCATTTGATGGAAAGTTGTGCAGGCGCCATTTGGAAAAGAGAAGCCAAATACTTGGTTTGGGCAGAGGTCTTTAAGTAGGGTAAGGTCAATCTTAAAAAGTAGCCAAGTGGATCTAGCTTGAAATATTAATCATTTGTTTACCCACACTTAATGCATTTTACTCCCGTTAATCTACACGGAAATTTCACTTGGAATTTAACAGCAATCTATACCCAACCATCAAATATTTAGTGTCTCTTTAGGAAAAGTAATCGGTAGAACTCAAAGCTACTATTTGCTCTGTTTGATTAATGTTTACCAAGTAAAAGTTTTGGAGCAAAATAATACATCAATGTTTCACCCTCCCTGATGCTTCTTCTGCTTATCAATACTGTGTCTTCTGATCCGTCTTGGCATCGTCTTTTGAAAATTGTTGCACAGTGAATATTTTCTTGAATTAAATTTTAATCTCTGTCAAGAATCTGCATTTCTAAAAAAAAAAAAAATCTGCATTTCTCATGGACAACAGATGTATCTATCACCTTTTCAAAATTCACTCAAGATAAGCTAATAGTATTTACCTCTCACTGCATACTTGCCTTCTCTTCAAAAATTACTAAGCACAGTCGATTATAGCAAAGAGCAGCATCCCTCCTGCGCTGGCTCCTCCCTCTTGCATTACTTCAGGTGAATGCTGTCTTCTCTGGGGGCAGCACAGCCCTAGCATGTGCTCCAGGTTCAGGCTTCCATGAATGAATTAATGAGCATTGCCCCATGCGTACTGAGGAAAATGGAGTCTATTATGTCCATTGGACAGGCTGTTGCAGTGATTAAACAAGACATAGTGTAGGGAAACATTTTTTAAAATAGTAAAAGGATGTATACACATGCAGTCTTATTAAAATTGCAGCCTTTGAATAGCTCATGGTAAGAAATATTTGAAAGAAGTTGAAGGGTAGGACATACCTGTAGGCTCATACAAATTTGCATAGCTTAAATAACTTTGTTCCCAAAAATAAATTAAATAAGTTAGCTCGGTTCCTTAAAGCCTGAATTGCAAAATGGAAAACAAAGCTGTGCCCTTCTCCTCCTTCCTCTCAACTCTGACTGAGAGCCAACCTCTCAGAAAAAAATTATTTTTGTGATTAAAAGGTTTTTTTCAAGAATAGGATTTTGTCAGGGAACCTGGATGGCTCTTGCATCAGACTCTTGATTTCAGCTTAGATCATGATTTCAGGGTTGTGGGATCAAGCCCCGAGTCAGGTTCAGGTTCCATGCTCAGCAGAGAGTCTGCTTGAGATTCTCTCTCCCTTTCCACTACACCCCTCTCAAGCTCGTGCTCTCTCTCTCTCAAGTAAATAAATAAGTCATTAGAAAAACTTCAAGAATAGAATTGTGTAGCTTCATACTTAAAAGGCATCAACATGCAAGTTTCAATGGGGAAAGATTCTCCTGTGCATGAACCATAAATGATACCTGAACTGCCATGAACAGCCATCCAATGAGGACCAGAGAAATTAAGAATAACTCATATGAGTGAACTGGAAGTCCTCCCTCTCTTTCCAGAACCACACTTTAGCATTTCCTTTTGCAATACCTTCTTGGCTATCTTGACTTGGGCACGGTAACAACAACTGAAATTTAGGAGAAGTTCAAGATCACGAAGCAAGATCCTTCCTGTTTTGACAAGGAAATGATCTCTTCCTCAATTTCAGATGTTGATATTAATCTTATTTTGATTCTCCTGAAAGGAAATGCTAAAGTCTTCACTGCAAAATTGATTCCTTATGAACCCATGTGTACTATGATATTCTCGTGTTTTGTCTTTTCTCTGAATTTTAACTCAACGGGATTTATGAGGAATAGGACTTTGGGTGCAGTTGTAGTCAATTGGAAACAATAAACACCTCCTAAATTCATCTTTTGATTATGTGACTAGGAGCCTGGGTCTGTGCATTCCCAATGATGGCTGTTTTCATTGTTGTTTTAATGGAAAGCATTGTATGATGAGTGTATAAAAGTGAGGATCTCTCTCAAAAAAAGGTCAAATATATCTTGGCTTTTGACAAGCTGACATCCAGAGCTTTTGGTCTAAAAGGTTTTCCAAGCAGTGTCCCCAGCATCCTAGAAAGGAAATTCCCAGTAGCTACTCAAAGAGATCCATAAAAAGTATGGCTATATCCCAGACCGGTAAAGACTCCTTGGTGTTTGACAATTGCGAATACATTTTCAGCTCGTAGTTAATTATCATTTGAATATCATTTGAGTTGCTGGAAATTCTTCCAGAAATTCCGAACAGTTCACCAATTAGCATTTACCTTGAGGTGTGAGCCAGTGTTTTGAAGCGTGTTGAAACCTTCTGAAGTGCTACATAGTCCCTCATTTTTTAAAGCACTAAACCACACTATGTACTTGGATGAGAGAACCGATGTTAGGAAAATTGAAAGAATAAAGTCGAGAATTCCTGGAAGCACCTGTGTGCCATCCTGGGGAAGAAAAGAAAGAGAATTCTGGAAAAGATGAAAATTGAAAGTGGCCATATATATCCCAAGAACCGCCAATGCAGTTGAAAATGATTTATTATACTTACTAAAAATCACATCTCATTGGCTATATTCCTTACATCTTGGTTGAATAGTTCCTTTAGATATTGTAACGGGAGGACTATGGCTTTCTTTCTTTTTTTTTAATTTAATTTAATTTTTTTGTTGTTCCAAGAATTACAGCTATTTTTCTTTCCTTTTCCTTCCTTTGCTTTCCTTTGCTTTCCTTTCCTTTCCTTTAAGCAAACACCATATTTAATCTTTAAAGAGCCTGTACGTAACACTACATATGGATCTGTTCCATCAAATCTACCTAGACTCCATGATTGACATATTCAGTAAATGAAAATTTGGGTTCCTCACATTTGTGTCCCAAGCCCAGCCCTGTGATGGCTGACTTAGAGCTGCAAAGAAGCCAAGACCCCTCCTTGGACACGACCATCATAAGTCACCTCTGTGCATTTTCAATAAAAGCTCCATTCCTTTTGCTTTTAGTGAACACCAATCAAAAACAAAACCAGAAACGCCCATGGAGTAATCATGACACGTTTCTAATCCCAGGGCCACCTCTACTAGGTTGTACAAATTTGGGTCATTTACCCTCTCTTGGCTTCAGTTTTCTCAACTAAGAATTGAACTCAGAGTTTAATCATGGGTTGTTTGACTCCTTTGTAATTTCAAGACCAAGGTAGACTGCAACATTGCAACTACAGTGAAGGGGGTGTTGTGGGTTCACTCTTCAACCTGGCATTCCTACTGAAAAGGTACTAACTGTTCATCTGTCTCTGAAATCCTCACCTCTATATGTTTCTAGCCCGTGAGTTTCTATATAAGTGACTCCAAATGGTCCAATGGAATTGACTTCGTATCTGTCCGTTGGAATGTTTTTAACTGACAGTAATTTTCATATAAATTCAGAAAGCTCTGAAGGGAGTATGATTTTTTAGCTCAATTCTAAAACATACAAGGGGCGCCTGGGTAGCTCATTCAGTTAAGCATCCAACTCTTGATCTCAGCTCAGGTCTTGATCTATGGGTCATGAGTTCAAACCCTGCATTGGGCTCCATGCTGGACATGGAGCCTACTAATAAATAGATAGATAGATAGATAGATAGATAGATAGATAGATAGATAGATAGAAAAATAAACAAACAAACAAACAAATAAATAAATGTAAGTAAAACAAATGGCAGCTCTGCTTGAAATGTTTCATCCAGGTTAGTGTAACTACTTTTCAATCCTAGTTTTATGCTGCTTTGAAAACATGCTCAATTTCAGCACTAACTTTTGTGAATTATTCCTGGACTTACTTTTGCCTTTACCAGAATTCCAATTCGTAGCTCAATTATTGACTGTAATTTCCCTAAGGGTAGCTTTCTTCCGATATTACTGAAAAGTTAATTTTTTGTTTCTGGATCTGAATTGAAAAGTGACTCTAATTAGCTGCCACTAACAGGAATAATAATAATAACTCCACTGGTAAGTGTTTACATCTATACAGGATTTTTTTTATCAAAGGAGGATGGAGTACTTCTCCTGTATGACAGGGTGATAAACAAACTCAGTCAAAGCGATCGATTCAATCACCTGGGGTGGAATGTAGTAGCTATTAAGTAGTCCACAGAAGTACAGAATTGAAGGGAGAAGAACACAAAGAATTTCCTTCTTTATGGCCGTATGGAATGTATATTCACTGCCAGTGGTCCTCCTTAGACTGCCAGCGAAAATCCCAACTTGCTTGTAATAAATTTCACCTCACGTAACTTGTGTTCCCACCTTGGATGAAGCTTTAAGACAGTGTGTTGAAATAGGACAAGCATGCCTTAGAGCCAGATGGACTTGTCTCTGTTTTTAATTCTTCCACCTACGAGCTTGCCAACTTGGGCCAAAGATACAACCTCTGTGAGTAGCACTGTCCCCATGTGGTAAATGCAGGATGTGATGATGGTTCCCTTGGTGGGATGTTATCACCAGTAAGTGACGTACACTATTCGGGTTGCCTGGTATATGCTTTGATACACCAGATGTGATTATTCCTTAGGGAAGAAAGCACAGAATTGGCATCCAGGGCTGAGAGTAGGACTCTGGAGTTTTTCCATCGCATTTGGTTGGTTATTGTCTTCAAGTTTTCTGTCTTACAGGCTCACACCCTTTTCCTGGTAGAGAGCCAACTTTTCTTCTGACAATCTTTGTCTATACTTATTGAAGTGTCTAGGTTGTCATCTTCTGTGGTCCCCAGTTGGGGATACTTGAGGCACCAAGAAAATCCAAGGAATTCGCCACCCTGCTGTTAACCAGGTCCCAGGGAGCCTCACTGAGCTGTCTTTGTCTCACCCCCTTTCCAAAGTCTTTTCATGTGAGTTTCATATACATAGTATCCCAACTTGTTTAGCTGGACTTAACAGAAGAAATAGATGTGTTTATTCCACCTCGGTCATGAACTTGGAAAACAGATTTTCTATTTTAGTGTTATTAAAAAAAAGCACATTTCTAATGTATTTGCTCAGTTTCCTTTTATAAGCATCCTATACAAAACATAATTTCATCTTTTATAATTAAGAATAATGCTACATTGGCTATCATAATTACATGGTAGAGTAAACCGCAATGCTGTAGGAGATTAGCTTCTACTTTAAGTTAAAGCCTGAAGATTATTTTCGGGCAAAAATAGGTTCTATATAAGAGTTAAGCCAACTTGCTTCCACTTTCCTATGCCACCTTCCTTTTTTTATGTAGCCACATATTCTAGCGTTATTAGAGGTTTTCATATCTCCTTTCAGCTCTTTCCCATATCATTTCTAAACTACTCCACTTTGACTTGATATTGAACTAAACTCCTAGCTGGCTTTATAAATCGCCATTAGCGACAACACTGAACACCTGCCCTTGACTGCTTGACAAAGAAAAACAGGATGCCATCTTAAAGATTCCTTCCCGGTGTACAATAACTTTGTCAAATGGAAAACATTTTCTACGTAATCCAATCCATTTTCATTGAGCACTACAATAAGCCAGGCACTCAGCTGCTAGGGACACAAAGATGAATAAGATCCTCCCCCAATTCACTTACAGGAGAGTGAGGAGGGGGTCACAGATTCGAACAACAGGTGGAGAGGGCATGATTCCTGCTGACTTTGGGTTGGGAGAAGGAGGTTGGGGAGAGCTCTGAGCAGAGGTGATCTTTGAGCTGAATCTTGAAATATGAGATTTTTTGTTTGTTTCCATTAAGTATAGGGATAAGGAAAAAAATCCACATAGGAGCATGAAAGGGGCATGAAAGCATCCAGGGAAACCCAGTGCTTGACTTTGTACCTGCTGCTCTGGAGGGTTCCAGCAGATAATTGCAGAACTGTTGATTAAGGTTACAGGGTGAACAAGAAAGGGTAGGAGACAGTCAAAGGAATTTTGTGAAACATTTTTTTCTATGTCACTTTCCATTTTGTTAAGTGCCTTTATGGCTTTATTTCCCTTCACCTGCCTCTGGTATATAGTGATAATATATGCACATTGCAAACTGCACCAAGTGAAAATTTATTCTCGTAGGAAAGCAGGTTTCTTTCTCGTTTTTTAAACCCTAAGAACATGAACTGGTTAAATTATTTTGCCGCCTCTAAATGTGGAATATAGTTGAGTTCTGGAGGGGAAAAAAATTGATTGCCATAACAAGGTCTACTGCTAAACTGAACATATGTTGCTCATAATGTCACTTTCTAAATCAATGAAATTATCATTATAGAACATGTCGACAAATTAGACATGTAAAGTGCCGGCTGTATGTGGGAGAGATGTAATTTGGCTCCATAAAAAGAAAATTAAACAATAAAATATCAATGACAGATGTAGTTAGCTAAAGGTTTTGAGGTTTAAATACCAATTTGTGGGGGAAAAATTACGCAGACAAACTGAGGATACCAGATAAAAATCCCAGTCTTCACGGGAGAGGAAGATCCAATCTTTTGACCAGATGTTCTAAGACCTTAGCTGTGCCCTCTATTTAGCAGATGAGTATACTGACAAGTTCCTAACTTTTTCAAATCCAAATTAACTAGACTAGTGATGATAAAAGAAATAAAGCCAATCAAATATTTAATTCGTGTCTCTGATTTGAAGGAGTATACATTAGTCTAGATTGGCAAAGCCCCGTTCCTCCTCACCAGGGCTTCTTCAAGTAAGATTTGTCTTTTGGTTCTCATCTTAGAAAGCAACAAGCCAAAAAAAAAACAAAACACAGATTCCAACATATATCTAGTTGTAGTTAATTCTCCCAAAAAGTGACAGCATTGTACAATTATGAGTCTTCAAGATAATTATAAAAATAACTAACACAATTATGGATGATAAGCTTATTGTTATTACCATGAAAACTGTGGATTACTACTTGGATAGTAAAATGAATTAAAATTAATCTTCTTTTATACTCCCAGCTATATTGGTTATTCCTGGTGGGTCTCAGACTTAAAACATCCATAGCTGGAAAAGTAGATAGACATAAACTTTTTTCAACACTGATGCCTGGGGTAAGTAATGGATTATAAGCAGCAGAAAACACTTGATGGTTTATAAATCTTCAGCATCACCTATAGGTTAAGATAGGAAAAGTGCCACATCCTGCAATAATAGAAATACTGGAACAGTTCAACATCAATGATCCTTATTAGGGGACTTCTTCAGTCTTTTGTAAATCTTCTGCTTTCTTGCTCTACTCCACCCACCGATCTCAGGAACCAAGAGTGGGTTCATCATTCTGTGGCCTAGCACTTAGCACAGTAACTTGCACATACCAGGGACCAAATAAACACATGTTGTAATGTACAGATGGCTAGATGCAGAGATACAAAGAAGGAAGGTTAAAATATACCCCACATGAACACCGTTAATCCTGTTTGTAAAATAATTTTGCCTCGTGCATTCCAAATACTTGGGAGGGTTGGAATCTTGGTCCCCACAAAGTTCAGTCGGGCCACATGACAAGTGCTTCTACCAATCAGTTGTAAAGGGAAGTAATCTGGGTCACTTCCGGACTGGACCCTCTAGTTGCTGGTGTGAGATCCAGCAGACTGTGTTTCCCCCCTTCTCTCAACGTTCATGCCCGCTGCTTCGTCAAGCTGAATCCCAGGTTATTTATAATGAGCAGGGTCCTCAGCTAACCTGTGGGCATAACGCATGAGAGAAAGTAACCTTTTGTTGTTCTAAGCCCCTCAGATTATCCTGAATAGTACAAGGAGAGAATGGCTGCTGGTATGTCCCAAGAAACATTGCTTCCCCTACTAAAATGCCACATGGTATACGCATCTTTAAAATTACCTTAACTTTGCTCCCAATTTCCATCTTAGTCCCAAAAGGCCAAGTTTGGCCAAACATTAAATACTATAGTAGTCCACACCTGAATGTTTTTCTCCAGTGGAAAGTCTCTTTCCAAAGTGGGTTTAAATGCTAAGGAGACAAAGATGGGTGCAGAAAATTACGCACACACACACACAAACACACACACACACACACACACACACACACACCCCTAAATAACTTCAGTCACTATCTTCTTAACCCATATAGAACAGGCTTAACATAAATAGCCAGATTAACATAGTCATTCAGGTACATACTAATTTTCCAAGTTTCCATGACTAATGTTATTGAACTGATGGTTCCATTATATTGCACGCACATAATTAATAGAAAAAATGACAAAATTATATAAAGTGGGAAGAAATGAGGATCTAACATAAATGACATTCCCTTCTGAAAGTTGTGGATAGAAAACTTCTCCAGCATCTGTTATGGAAATATGGAAACTGGTATTTTTAAATGCAGTGTGAAATGTAAAATAAGAGATAAAATGTGGTTAGTCCATATTTGAGGATCTTTGCTTGTCAAAACAACACTTCCAAAGAGAAAATTATTTAGAAAGATTACCCTTCAGAATACTGCCACCAACAGTCCTACTTTCAATATGTGGTTTATTTAGTATATCCGGACAACATTTGGCACCACAAACCTACAACCCCAAAACAACTCAGAAGGAACAGAAGAAGGAATGTATCTGTACAAATAGGTAACCTCCAGTCGGTGTGGATGGGGCTATATTTCAGGAAGCAGGTTGGAACTGAAGAAGCCACCCCCAAACTCCCCACGAAGAGTAACTTATAATGGGGGTCATTAGCTTAGCAATGGAAATTACAAAGAAAACATCAGACAGTGGTGGAACACAGCGTAGTTTACCTCCTGGAAGTTAACTGTTGGACACTTTTCTTTATTTTAAAAAAGAACATCAGACAGAGTCACCACAGAAAGATATGAGTTGAGGCCCCATCTGGATTACTTCCCAGCTATGTGTCCAGGTCAAGACATTTGCTCCTAGCTCCAGCCTTCTCACTTTTTACATTTTTTTTTTTTTAAGTAGGCTCCACACCCAGCATGGAGCACAACACAGGGCTTGAACTCACGACTTTGAGATCAAGACCTGAGCTGAGATCAGAGTCGGACACTTAACTGATGAGCCACCCAGGCGCACCCTCACTTTTTAATTAATGGCATTTATCTGTTGTTGTCATGAGTGAATAAATCACATAAGCTTCATGATGAGGACGTTGTACATATTCAATAGTCACTGTCATTGACACTAATAGTATCAATATTAAACATATTTTTGATGAGTTTGGTCTGCAACTCAGATCAGTGGTGGCAAAACGCTACTTAGAAAAGTGAAAAGGAAATCTTGAAAGGATGTAGGACTCATACCTTTCATTGGATAGGTGAATTCATGTGCATTTAAATGTCGTGTAGATTTGTATTCCTCAAGATGAATCTCAGGCATGAAGTTCCCAAAATTATTTCAAAATCATTTTAAAAGGAGTATAAGGATGATATTTTATTATTAGGTATATTTAATTTTATTTAAATTTATGGGGAAACAATTTAAACAAGCCTGTCACTGATTCCAACGAAGCCTTAAACACTGCAAGAACATTTGTTTTCCTTGTCCTCCATATCTGTGTCCATTAAATAAGGGGGCAGCATTACATGATTCTTGAAGTTAATTTCAATTCTTAAACAATAGCCCTAAATAACTTATTATTCCTGAATATAGATTAGTGAGAATATCTAATTTCCCAGTCATGCTAAATGGCTCACCTGAGTATGGCGTGCACACAAAAAAAGAGCTTTTCATAGAAAGGAGTATCGGCGTGCAGTCTACTAGCAATGAATCAAGCGATGGAGGGCACACTCATTAGGGAGAAGCAGAGTGCCTAATGCGTATTTCAGTGCCAGATTCTACATGCCCACAAGTAGAGTCTATTCCTGGCTCTATTCCACCTGTCTGTTTCTCTAAGAGATTTGCTTTTCTCATTTCTCATAATTGCATCTATAATTTATATTTTTTCTTCAAACTTTTCCTTTGTCGATCTGTCAATAGAGATAGATGTTCCAATTGCAGTCATCAGAGGAATAGACTTTAAGCCTGTAAAGAAATGGAAAGTGTGGCCAGGCATGGCAGCAAAGAGAGGACATCCTATGGAATCTGGCTCACCTGAGACCGTAGGTCCATTCAGGGGTGGTTCCCAAGTTTTGTGGGACCTAAAACTTAAATTTGGTACAGCTTCTTTAAGAATGATAAAATGACAGAAACAGAATCAGCACGGAAATATCTATTTAGGATGAGAAATTATAGGAAATTACAAATTCGTGAAATAGTAATTCACAATTAATATTAATTAATTAATTAACAATTAATTCATAATTATAATATTTGTTATTTTTCTGGATTTTAATAACTGGATTAATAACTGTTTAATATATCTCCATAATGATTTTCCCATATCTTTTTTGGCTTTATGGTCTTTGATTACCTTTTGATATGATAACAATCTTGTGTTCTTTTTTTATGAGAAAACAGAAATTTAATTCAGTCTTCTAGAATGACCAAAAACTGGTGGTGATTATTATCATTACTGTGAGTTCCTCCAAACTTCACAACTTGTCATTGGTAAAGTGTGTACATCTTTAGGATTGTTGTTAAATTTGAGAGAACCTTTTCAAGTTTCTTTGCTAGATGAGCTTTGAAATTTGGAAGAATTTTCTACAGCAGAGCTTCTTGATGCTGTTTTCCCTCCACCTCCCACATGCTCCCAGTGCAGGGTATTAATTAGGATATATTGACGTCATGATTGGACCTCTGCCCTAGCATCATCTTGTTCCAGGGCTAGGTGGGCTGGCCAAGTGGGCATGGGAGTGGTCCTAGAAGCCATTCGTAATCTGGGATCACTGGAAAACCAATTAACTATCTACAGAAGTAACTGCAGACCACATTAATGTATCCCACTGATTGCAGCTCGATCTTCCCTTAGCTAGAACCCAAATGTATGGGGCTATTCCAGCGACACAAGGGAAGGTGAGACAAGGGAGAAAGAAACATGAGTGGGAGAAGACAGCGACTTTAGTCTGCATGATCACTGGATATCTCACTTTTCAAAATTTTTTAGAAAATATATGACCTTTTATAATAACATGCCAACCATGCCAGGTTGCTAGGACGGTCCCAGTTTTAGCACAGAAAGCCCTGTACCCCAATAAATATTTTAATCCGAGGCAAACTAGGAAGTTGGCCACATTGTCTTGTAAACATATTTCTGGGGCACCTCCCAGGGCCTTGGAGGGGCCTGTGTGAGTGAGGGGCCCCGAGATAGAATACCTAGAGATAGTATTCTAGGTACTACCCTAGAGATAGACCCCCCAAACTCAGACTTCACTACCCTAGAGATAGACCTGACTGTGGTTCCAAACCTTGTCCCACCAGCCATTACAGGGAGATATTGGGCAATATACATCATCTTCTGAGTCTCCTTCTTCTTTAACAGCAATAAAAGAGGGTTCTTGAGAGTATTATATGAATTTATAAGTATAAAGTATCTGGCACAAAGTGGAAATTCAACCCTTAGAAATTATTATTATAGACTATTGTTAACATCAGGACCAAAAGATTTCCATGGGTGCATGGCTTCCATATTTTAGTGTGAAGTCAGTGATAAAAAATGGAAAAGTTAAATTCAGAATTTAACTTTACAGATGACTTTTCAGAATCCCTTCCCTATCATATCTCATGGACTATTTCTATGTAGCAGGATGTTGTGGGAAAAAAAAAAAGCATAAACACAGTAGCACAATAGCTAAACTGTCTTTATGAATTTTAACATCTCCGGGAGAGCAACAGTGATATGCTTTATATCAAAAAGAACTTTGTAACTAAAACCCATGGAATTAGTCGTTTGAAACAGAACCTCATGAGAAACAAAATGAATAATTTACAAGAAAACTAGAGTTGAAAACATGAATATCTCTTTCATTTTGTACTATTAAAAAATTCCCTCAATAATTGCAATGCTTAATCACCATGGCATCCAAGAAGAGTTTCCTTATTCTTAACTGAATTCTGTTCCACTGTAACATGAACCCATTTGTCTTGTTTGCATCCCTATGGTGATAATAAATGGTCAGCCTCTTCCTCAGAATATTTTCTATCCTTGTGGACAATTATTGTGCCTTAATCTTTCCTAGGTTATGTTGAACGATAGTGTGTCCTGCCCTCATTTTTGAGAGAAGCAGTGTGGTGGTAGGAAGATAAACTGAATGACAGCTTACTTGCCACTCTTTTTTCTGCACCTAAAATTCAATAATACTCACTACAGTCAATAGATAGCCAATAAACACGTGCTAAATGAATAAGCTTGCCAACAACTCAATATATGAGTTTAGATCAGTCACCAAACCTCCATGGGCTTAATCATTCTCAACTTTAAAATAAGGAAGTTAGGGATGCCTGGGTGGCTCAGTCGGCTAAGCGTCTGCCTTCAGCTCAGGTCATGATCCCAGGGTCCTAGGATCAAGTCCCTCATCAGGTCCCTTGCTCCACATGGAGCCTGCTTCTCCCTCTGCCTGCTGCTCTCCCTGCTTGTGCTCTCTCTCTCTCTGACAAATAAAATCTTTTAAAAAATAAATAAATAAATAAATAAAATAAAATAAAATAAAATAAAATAAAATAAAAAAAGAAATTAGACTAGATTTTCATGAGTACCTAGTCCAGTCCTAAAATTCTGCCATCTTAGAATTTTTTTTTTTTTGCATTCTTTATCTTGGATTCTTTCTTCACATCCCAAGCAGGACACAAGACCCTATCAAAAGATCTAGCCCAACATACTGGCATGGCTTTTTCCTTGCTTCTTTTGTTATTTTCCTACAAATGCTCATGATAACCTGCTTGCTTTTAAAATAAAGTGCTAGGAATGTAACCCCCTCTCTAGCTTAGAATTTCTTGCAGCTAAGATCATTTCAATTTATTTTTTGCCCTTCTCCTAACTGTTTTGCATACCTGGTTACAGAGGTGTATCAAGCATATCAAACTGGCAAAATTTGAATATCTGTAGGTCAGCACTTGATAAAATATCATTTAAAATAATGCAACTTAAGAGAAGTAGATTGGATTTTTATTTTTGTTTGCTTCCTTGCTTGTTTTGTTTCACAAAGCCATCCCCATAGGGTGAGATGATTGAGTTAGGAGGGAAAAGAAAAAGAACAAGTTCAAGCACAATCTCTTCAGCCTTCTTAGTGGCCCAAATGTGCTGATCATCAATTTTTCAGGATTCATTTAATACGATGATTTCATCATTTTTTTAAAAAGTCCGCCACTCAGACCAATTTGCTTGGTAGTTTTGTATGCGTATTGACTGATAATCTTGCCCGTGATGATGTGGTGCCCTGACACCCATGTTTCTAAAACTCTAGGGGTTGAAAGAGTCAACCTGCCTTCCAAATGGCACAACTCAATCCCGCAGAGAAAATTACTCAAGTAGGATGAGCTTCCCCTAGCTGGGTAATTATAAATTATAAATAAGTAATTAAAGATTAATTCTAAATCTCAGTAGGCCCTATGATGGATGTGCCATCTGGTTGTTCCTGAGATGTTTAAAGAACCTTGGTACTTATCCATCCCAATCAATGGCAGGACCTTTTAGAGAGAAAACGTGTGAGAAGTTTCAGCATTTTGTTCTTTAATATATTTATTGGTCCTGTCTAACTATTCCCTAAATGTTTAAAAAGTTTTCTGATGGGTCTGTTTAATGGCTCATACACTGTTCCTATCATTCTCTTTAATCCTCATTTTTGAAATGCTATGAAGATTTAGGAGATTCCAGTGCTTTATATCAGCCCTTTGTCATCCCAAGTGTGATAAACATCTTTGCATGAGGAATTACTAAGTCACACCAAAGGATAGATCTAGTGGCTCACACAGAATTATCCCTGAACAGCTCTTTCTGATGCTACCTTATGTTCTTATCCTGGGTAATGTGTCTGCTGCCAGGATTCAAAATTAGCAGGAAACTGTTAGCTGTCTGGGAGTTGTTCCTCTCATCTCCCCATTGCTCTTCATTTTGATGCAGTACACGATGTGCAGCCGGCAAGGTGGAACTCATTAGCAGTCATTCAGAAGACCTTCAGCAGTGGGGAGGCTCTCCCCATTCTTTGCCCTGTCCCACCCTGCCACCCAAGACCCTCCCTCTGAATAAATCCTCTTGGTACTTCCTTTTCTCTTTCCAGCCCTACATTCTGTATTTTCCCTCTCGATGGCAAGTTAGATTGGCATAAGAGAGAATGGCAGGTCATCTGTCACATTGCCTTTTTATTTAAATTTTTGATGACCTTGAGCCAAGGTCAAAGAGAGACACCCAGCCATAATCTAATTGACCATTTTAAGAAATGAAGGCATGACACACATCACATTAAGCAGATCAGGTCTCTCCCCTGCTAACATGCCTCTAATGGCCTCCCATTACGCTGAGAATAAGAGGCAAACTCTTTGGACATCCTGCACAGTTGGGCCTCTCTCCACCACTCCAACATCTTTTTTTTTTTTTTTAAGATTTTTTATTTATTTGACAGAGAAAGAGGGAGAAAGCACAAGCAGGGAGAGGGGCAGAGGGAGAGGCGAAGCAGACTCTGTGCTGAGCAGGGATCCTGATGAGCAGGGAGCCTGGGAACTCGATCCCAGGATCATGACCTGAGCCAAAGACAGATGCTCAACTGAGCCACCCAGGTGCCCCTCCAGCATCTTCTTATATCACAACCACTCACACTAGCTATATACAGGTGATAAAAAGAAATGGCATGCTCTTGCTGATGCATGCTGGTAGGATTATTGCCACAGAAATTCTGTAATCTACTTTGCACTATGTGTCACATGCCTTGCTGTACATATTTTTGACTCAGCAATTTCACTTCTTAGTTTTTATCCTAAAGAAATAATCAGTGATACATGAACAGATAAATGTTCCTGATTAGGATCCAATGCAAAGGTTCTCTATAGTAATTTAAAGTTGGAAACCCTCTCCATGTCCATCAAAAAGTAAATTGGATAATATACTGCAAGACATTCATATTTTTTTTAAGATTTTATTTATTCGACACAGAGAGATCACAAGTAGGCAGAGAGGCAGGCAGAGAGAGGGTGGGGAAGCAGGCTCCCAGCCGAGCAGAGAGCCCAATGCAGGGCTTGATCCCAGCACCCCGAGATCATGACCTGAGCCGAAATCAGAGGCTCTAACCCACTGAGCCACCCAGGCACCCCAAGGCATTCATATTTCTGAAGTCATTAAAATTAGACTCTATCTTAAAATGAGGGGTGTATATAGTAACTTCTTTTTAAAGAGTATAGTATGGAAAAATGGAGAAAAGAGTAACTTTACAGTGAAAGCTGATAAACCATCTTCAGACAGGTGATCAGCACTGATAGCAGCATATTACATAAATCATATTGATGGTATAGGCCCTGGATATATTGTAATAGCACTTTGGCTCTGTGTGTTCTTCCTCCCAAAACTCCATCACTCCAATCCAATCTTGAGAAAAACATCAAATTCCAATAGAAATGCATCCTACAAAATACCAGACTGGTAGTTCTCGAAACTGTCAAGGTCATCAAAAATAAGCAAAATCTGAGAAACTGTCACAGTTTAGAGAAGCCTAGGGAGACATGGCAAGTAAATGCAATTTGGTATCCTGGATGGGATCTTGGAACAGAAAAAGGAAATTAGGTAAAATCTAAGAAAAAAAAAACTGAATAAAAAATGGACTTTACTTAATAATAATGTATCAGTATTGACTCATTGTGACACATGTATCATACTAATATAACATGTTAATAGTAGGAAAAACTGAGTGTGAAGTATACAGAAATTCTTTGTATTAATATGCTCAATTTTTCTATAAATCTAAAGCCCTTCTAAAAATTAAAGTCTACTTAAAAAAGAAAAAAGTGAGGCTAAGGTGTATATGTATTTACATAAAATATGTGACTAATTTAATTTTAAATAAAAAAAGCAAATTATCAAACAGAATCTGATCATAACAAAAATTATATATACCCACATATATTCATATTTTAATACATATACATGTCCATTGGGAAATCTGGGCAGATTAATAGTGGGGTAACAGATTATTTTTTTTCTTTTTGCTTATTTTCTATTTTTTCACAATTTTTATTTAAATAATTGTGAATTTGTTTTTCTGTTGTTGTTTTTTTAATTTTTTATTAACATATAATGTATTATTTACCCCAGGGTACAGGTCTGTGAATCATCAGGCTTACACATTTCACAGCATTTGCCATAGCACATACCCTCCCCAATGTCCATATCTCTATCCCCCCCCCCACCTCCCAGCAACCCTTAGTTTGTTTCGTGAGTTTAGGAGTCTCTTACGGTTTGTCTCCGTCCCCATCCCATCTTGTTTCATTTCTCTTCCCCACCCCCCCATAACCCCCTGCCCTGCCTCTCAAAT
>CM052807.1:7976721-8006953 GCA_028533885.1 Nasua narica
TCTCCGCTTGACTTATTTCACTCCGCATAATCTCTTCTAGTCCTGTCCATGTTGATACAAAAGTTGGATATTCATCCTTTCTGATGGAGGCATAATATTCCATTGTATAGATGTACCACATCTTCCTTATCCATTCATCTGTTGAAGGGCATTTTGGTTCTTTCCACAGTTTGGCTATTGTGGCCATTGCGGCTATGAATATTGGGGTACTTGTGGCCCTTCTTTGTGCTGCATCTGCTTCTTTGGGGTAAACACCGAGTAGTGCAATTGCAGGGTCATAGGGTAGCTGTATATTTAATTTCCTGAGGAATCTCCATACATACAAATGGCTAACAGACACATGAAAAAATGTTCATCATCTTTAGCCATCAGAGAGATTCAAATCAAAACCACACTGAGATACCACCTTTCGCCAGTTAGAATGGCCAAAATCAACAAGACAGTAAACAACAAATGCTGGAGAGGATGTGGAGAAAGGGGAACCCTCCTCCACTGTTGGTGGGGATGCAAGTTGGTGCAGCCACTTTGGAAAACAGTATGGAGATTCCTCAGGAAATTAAATATTTCTTTTTAATAGTGAAGAACCTAGTCTTCATTATCTACAATGTATTTACTTTTTTCTTTTCTTTTCTTTTCTTTTTTAAAGATTTTACTCATTCATTTGACAGAGAGAGAGAGAAATCACAAGTAGGCAGAGAGGCAGGCAGAAAGAGAGACGGAAGCAGGTTCCCCACCAAGCAAAGAGCCCGACGCAGGGCTCAATCCCAGGACCCCGAGATCATGACCTGAGCCGAAGGCAGAGGCCCCAACCCACTGAGCCCCCAGGCGCCCCGTATTTACTTTTTTTTCAATTCTAATATACATATAAAGTAGTTTCAGAATGTATAACCCATACCCCTGTAATAAATTTAATAATTGAATTTGTACACGTGTGTGTGTGTGTGTGTGTGTGTGTGTGTGTTTTGTCTTTGGATTTATCACATTTAATCATAATATTGTTTCCCAAAGTTACTTTGATTAGTGTTTTTCTTCCCCATCCCCTTGAGTGTGGTTCTGTCACCAATTCATAATCCATTTTTAGGTTCATTTGGTTTTGTTAATATTTAATCTTGGGCTTGATTCTTGATTTTCTTGGCTCTGTGAAACGAAACTGGGGTTCTAAGAGTTGGAGCTATACAACAAGATATACACAAAAAAGTGTCAATCCCTCCTTATGGAGGTGCCCCATTCCTATTCTCCCTTGCCCTTTCCCACCTACCCTCTGTTGAGAAACCAGTCTCTTCAGTTTCTGTTCATCTTTCCTGTATTTCTTGTGTACAAATAAGCAAATAAGTGTGCATTTTCTTACATGGAGGTGGCATAT
The DNA here is from genome assembly GCA_028533885.1 of Nasua narica. Classification (NCBI taxonomy): domain Eukaryota; kingdom Metazoa; phylum Chordata; class Mammalia; order Carnivora; family Procyonidae; genus Nasua; species Nasua narica. The sequence continues at coordinate 7,978,085 of CM052807.1, forward strand.
GATAGATTCTATTTTGCATTTTGTTCTTTTCACTTAACAATATATTCTGAAAATTTCCTCATATCAATTCGCAGAAACCCCCCTCATTTTCTCCATTATGTGGCGATATAATAGTTTATTCAATAATTCTTATATGTATGTGTATTTAGGTTTTTTTTTCAATATTTTGCAATTACAAACAATGCTATACAGAATAATCCTACCCATATATCTATTTTCCTATTATTTTAGATACATCTGCCTAGAAAGTGAAATCCCTGGGTCAAAAGATAAGGGCATATGTAGCTTTTTTATATATATATATATATATATATATATAAAGATTTTATTTATTTATTTGACAGAGAGAGAGATCACAAGTAGGTAGAGAGGCAGAGAGGCAGGCAGAGAGAGAGGGGGAAGCAGGCTCTCTGCTCAGCAGAGCAGATGTGGAGCTCGATCCCAGTACCCTGAGATCATGACCCAAGCAAAGACAGAGGCTTTAATCCACTGAGCCACCCAGGCGCCCCTATATGTAGCTTTGATAGGTACTGCCAAATCCCATGTAGACTTTTTTTTATCAGTTTGCATTCCTACTAGTAATGTGTGACAACAGGGTGTGTTATTTTATTTTTTTAATCTCTGCTAATTTGATAGGTGAGAAATATATTTTTTCATTAAATTTTAAAAATTTAAGATTACACTCTAAAGATATTGGTGTTTTTCCATACCATACATTTAAGAACTTTTCATATACATTTCATGAATTCTCTGTTTGAATCTTTTCCTACTTTCCAATTTTTCTACTGAGTTTTTGATCCTTTGTCTCTCAAGTTTTTAAGAGTTTTTATATATTAGAGACAGGCACCCTTTGTTTATAATATGTGTTATAAATATTGTCTCCAGATTTATCAGTTATTTGATATTATTTATAAGAAATTTCTACCATGTAAAATATTTCCATTGTTATGTAGTCAGAGGTATCAATCTCTTATTACTCTGGATTTTAAGACATAGTTGAAAAGCCTTTCCCTGCTCCAAGGTTAAGGAGGAACTCACCCATATTTTCTTCTAATGCTTGCGTGGTTTCCTTCTTACACTTAGGTCCTTATTCAAGTTACTTTTTACTCCTGTGTGTGGCCACACACCCGCTTCTCTCCACCATCTCTTTACGAGAACATTTTCACTCAGGTGAAGTCAACTTGGAATAAATCAGGTTAGAGGAAAGAGGTAACATTCAGTTATCCATGGAGAAAAAGAAAAGCTTTCACTTGAAACGGCAGGAGGCCCAGCCAGTGCTTGTCATGGTTTCCGGTATGGCTTGGTCCCCAACTGCCAGTGTAGCTTCATCTCTCCACAACCAGGGCAACGTTCCCTCCCCTAGCCAGGGTCTCGGCTGTGAATGTATGTTCACTGTGAATGTATGTTAAGATAGAATTTATGATGTCTTAGCAAAACAACGGCAACAACAACAAATAAAAAACTAAACAATGAAACCAGTAGTGTGGCAACTTCCTGCAAAGGGAAGATTCAAGTTTGTGTTCTTTGAGATTGGAATCTTAACTCTGTGGTAAAGCATTCCAAATGTTACATCATAGGCATTTCTGACTTTGCTCTCATGGTAGCCATTGCTACTTTCATTTATTCATCAACTTAAAACTTTTTGAGTACCTACTATGTGCCCGAGACTGCTTTCATTTCTGGGTAAATGGTGAAAAAAAATGGTCTTGGTTTTCATGGTGTTTACCTCCTACTTTAGAAAATATTTCCAGAGTCTATAGATCCCTGTGATCCCATAATAGCCTTAATCCTTACCCAAAAACAGTCTTCCAAACTTGGAAAAGACCCAAGGATGCTCCCTGTGATTTATTGTGTGAATGCAGCTGGCTCTCTCCATTGGAATGAGGGGCGGTCTTTAGAAGCAAAGCAAGCTTCTTTGGATTAGGAGAATTAGAGGATTTTTGATGAAAAACTAAAATGACAAGTTGCAGGTTACCACAATAATACACTTTTTCTGCAAAGTGGTTCATGCTATGCAGCTAGATAAAAGACTGCCCTTTGAGAAACTGAGAATAGTTCTAATCTCTAAATGGCTACATACAGTTGGGTCTTTATCACCCTGATGAGAAGACACCATCTGTCCAAACTCACATTTGAGGATTCCCTCACTGACAGGCAACTTGTAAGTGCAATGAATTTTTTAACTGGAAAATACTGCTATTCCATTTTGTCTATTTCCCACTCATTTATTTAATGAAAAAGCAGCATCTATATCTTAGTGATGTTTCATTCCTGTTGTTTATTTCCACAAATGAAGTCTTAATCCTCTTTGTGACATCTTAACCCATAAGTGGTTGCTATGGAAATGATTAGAATGTCACACACAAAGGATAATTACCTTTGGTTGGGTACCATTCAGACCATAAAAACTCTTAAAGACACTATTTAAGGCAAAAGTTCCAGTGAGAAACTAGAGAAAAAATAGATTTCTGGAAGCATAAGTATACAGACATACAGTAGTCCCCCCATATCCATGGGAGATACATTCGAAGACCACGAAGGTAGTGACGAATAATACCAAACCCTATATATATATACTATGTTTTTTTTTCATACACATACCTACCTATGATATAGTTTAATTTATGAACTAGGCACAATAACTAAGAATAAGATGGAACAATTAAAACAATATATGAATACAATTTATGTGGACTGTCTCTCACTTGAAGTATATAATTGTACTGTACTCACCCTTCTTGTGAAGATGCACGATGATAAAATGCCCACATGATGCGATGAAGTGAGGTGAACGATACAGGCATTGTGATACAGCGTTAGGCTACATTGACCTTCTGACCAGACATCAGAGGGAGGGCCATCTACTTCAAGACTGCCATTGACCACGGATAACTGAAATGCTAGAAAACAAAACAGGGCATAGGTGGGTTTACTGGAAGTGAAATGAGTCCAGTTCAGCATCCTTGGTCATCCTCAATAGTTCCAAGATGTGAAATAAAGAGATAAAATTTTTCTCGGTATCCCTTTTCCTTCTTCACATTCATTGTGTTCTACACGGATTTATTTTAAATCTGTTTGTTCATAAGTGGATTTTTTCCAAGTAATTTGGTTAGAGTGTTTTACAAATATCCAAAGCAGTAAAAATGATCCAAAACTTCTCAAAGAAGCTCTAAGATTTCAAGCCCATGTAAAGAAGTGCAAATGTTACTTGCTTACTCTACCACCTGTATCGTGAGAATAGAATTAGAAGTCACAATCTCTTCTAAGCACGTATTTTCTCTCCCATTGAGCTTAAAAAAGATTGGTGTTATTTTGCATCCTAAATCATTCAAATGCATATAATTTCAGGGCCTGGAGATGTTAGGTGTAATTATTCACATTTGCAGAGACAAGGAGAAATCTTTTGGTCATAAATTAGCAGTAATAGTATATGCAATTTAGTACTTATTTATATTAGTGAATTTCTAAAGTATTTAACGAGTAATTTTACAAAGCAATTCTCTATGATATCTACTTGTTCCCAATTAAGGAAAAGTTGACACAAGTGATTATATTGATCCTATGCCATACCAGACATCTCTAGCAATTGAACACCACTGTGGGTAACCTCAGTCCTGTCCAACCAACCATGTCCCACCCTCCATGTTAATTACCAAAAGCCTCCACGATGAAAAGATATTGCATTTTGTCCTTCAAAATATATATTTATATCTGTGCCTTTTATATTAGAAAAATGCTTCTCCTAATCTATTGAGTATCTAATATGAATTGGGCCCTTTCCAATCTGACATTAAATTGGCCACTACGGCCATTAATTTTTTCTCCCTCTTGTTCTGACTATCGGATCAAGATCTGTTAAGTCATGGGGAAGCTCTGTGTGAAAAGGAGGAATCTTTTCCTGCCCAGATCCATTCTCTACCTAAACTGGAAGCCAGTTAGCAACCTTCCCCTGTTTCCATTTTACCAACCTTTCCTGGCACGTGGGGTTCACACATGAGGTCTGCAAAACAGCCCGTGCATAGCTAGACTTCCTGGACAAAACCAGAGCATCGAGGCTCAGAGAAGCCAACTCAGAGACATAACTATTAGTTTATTCCTGTGGGAAAAGCTCCTTCCCTAAAAGATATGCGGAATGTGCTTGCAGTCACATCTGTCCAAACTATGCTATGTAAAGCTATAGGGGGAAAAAATAACCTCTGATAAAAACTGAAGAGACATTTGCAAAGAGGCCTGTTTTGTGGACATGGCCTACTTGTGATTCTTTTGTCCATCATCACTCAGCAAGCAAGAAGTTAGAGAACCGGTGTTAGAACTCATGTGTACAATAACATTCTGTTGGTCAAAACTGCTGCTTCAGCTCCTGGCCTTCTCACTGAATTATTTTCCTTTCTTGACTCATCTCTTTGTATAGTTTTCAAGGCAATTTTCTAGTCCATGTGAATTTGTTCAATCTCTTCTCCTAGATCCATGTAAACATTTTCACATGTTCATCCAAATTCTTCCCTTCGTCTGCACCCCTACTGAGCTCTCTTTGAAGTGGAGAACTTGGCAGATCCTTCCCGCCAAAGCAGCATGCTTCCTCCTGGGGGTTTGAGTTGTGTGTTGTCTTTAACCTCCTCCTAACTGGCCTGCTTGCCAATAGTTAGTATAATTGTAAACCAGTTCCATTTCCCTCCAGTGGGTATATCTATCCCCGAGAAGACCACCTATCTTTGTTCTGCTTCACTATGTGCGGTTGTCTGCTCATGCCCGTCTAGTGGAGGATGAGACTTCTAGAAAGACCATGGAACTAGCCAGTCATCAACACTCCCTATCTTCCTCCTTGATGTAGGTATCTTTGGGTAAGTCACATACCCTTGGTAAATCCTCAGTACTCCCTTACATGAATGAGGCTGATAATCTGATCTTCCCATCTGCATTGTCCTACAGGAGGATTAAACATTATTTAATGTTGTCTGCTTCTTGTTGATATTATTTCCTGCCTCATTTGGACTGGGTGACATAGAGATGCAAACGAACATTCTAAAAAGATGGTGTCCCTATTTTGCATTTTTGCCTGATTAGTAATTCCCCAAACTGCTTAGCTACTGCCTGTGTCATTTCTCATTTTAATTAGATGGCCAGTCTAGGGCATGAATCCTTGCGTTGCTTTAATCTTCACCATTCATCTAAGGCAGATCAGCTGCCCTGCCTTTCACTGCTTTCGTTCGCTGCCTTATTTTTAAATCCTGCAGCAGGATTTGTTATTATGAAAACCAAATTGTCTGTGTTCTTTGAGGGCAACAAGTAAATCTGCAGAAAATAAGGATAGCAGAGAACGTGGACAATATTGACACAGACTTGAAAAAACAGATGTTTAATGTTCGATTATGCATTTATTTGGCAAAATGTGCTATAATCACTCTCTCTGAATATGGAGAATTTAAGAATTTCACTAGTGCTAGCAGCCCCTTGGAAAGAGGTTGTGTCAAATAGGCTCAGCCAAAAGACAGAGAGAGAGGGAGGAAAAGAGAGAGACCTCATTTGGGGATTGATTAGCCCCATTTGGGGATTGATTAGATAGAATTCTAAATCAAAAATTGTAGGGCCCCTGGGTGGCGCAGTTGGTTGAGCGACTGCCTTCAGCTCAGGTCATGATCCCGCAGTCCCAGGATCGAGTCCCACATCGGGCTCCCGGCTCCGTGGGGAGTCTGCTTCTCACTCTGACCTGCTCTCTCTCACTCTCTCTCTTTCCTAATAAATAATAAATAAAATCTAAAAAGAAAAAAAAAATTGTAGAAGTGTAAGTGAATTATCTTACCTTTAGCTTCTGAATGAGGCTAAATCCCAAGAAATAAGTTCCAGTGCATTTTGTCAGAATCCTCACTCTCTCTCTCTGTGCTGAACACTGAACAGGAACCAGCAATCGCTGTGAGTCTGTTTCTTGATTTTCTTATACCTGTTACTAAATCTCTTTGGCCTCAAAACTGGAGATTTGGATGATACTGATTTTAGAGTTGCTATTCTTTGTAAAATAATAAAATAAAATAATTATATCATTAAATGATTATACTGATAATTGAAATACCTCAAGGGCAGCAAAGTAGATAACTGTACTATCACCATGGAACCAAGCTCCTTAGCAGCATTATAAGCAGAGCTTTGGCTCCACGATACAGCCAGGTGTGCAATGAGAAGTAGGAGAGAAGTCAATAGTTAGGTTCATGTCTAAGGGAGAGCTGGGTGGTCGAAGGGTAGCATGGCTGTAGGATATGGCTACCTTGAGGAAAGAGCTGAGAAACCATTTGTTGAGCTTATTAAATACTCATCAAGGAGCTCCTGGGTGGCTCAGTTGGTTAAGCATCTGCCTTCAGCTCAGATTATGATCCCAGGGTCCTGGGATCAAGTTCCACATCAGGCTCCTTGCTCATCAGGGAGTCTGCTTCTCCCTCTGCCTGCTGCTCCCCCTGCTTTGTGTGCTCTCTTTCTCTAATAAATAAATAAAATCTTTTAAAAAATTAGAATTAAAAAAATAATAAACACTCATCAAGACTTTTCTCAGGGATAGAATTCTTTCAGGGAGCTTTGAAAAAACACTGAAGTGGTTCTTGGGATTGCCCAGCTAGGAAAAGATCCATCCCTTGGCACCCTGTAAGCTGGGGGACTTATAGATGGAGATTGTTCTAAGTTATCCCCAAACCACCCCAGAGTGATGAGTCCTAAGGTCGTGTCTCTCCTTACAAGTATCCCTGAAGGGTCTACTATGTGCATACATTATGCTAGTAAAACCCTATAAATAAAATAGATAATATGGCCCTTGCTTTCTTGCAGTTTTCATCAAGTGAGAGAGACAAAGGAAAAATAAAAATAAATGTATTTGTAAATTATGGTCAGTGCAGGGAAGGAAATACAAAAGGCACATCGAGAGAGTGATGGGTATTGGAGCAGGTGGGCTAGGCTCAGACCTGAAGTGAAAGAATAATCCAGCTTTGTGAAGGGCAGCAGGGAAGGGGGGACACAGATACAGAACACAAAGAGACAGTGGGGGTGGACACCGAGGATGAGACACATTGGAATCACCACAGAATCTACAAAAGGGCCTATGGCAGGGGGCATCTCAGACCTTGTAAGCCCTGGTAATGAGTCTGAGTTTGTATTTTATTAAAATGCTCAGGGCCAAGGGCGGCAAATGTATTTTAAAATGTATCTGTGCAAAAGAAGTCGGTTGCAGAATTAGGAAGATCAGAAAGAGGGCTCACCCTGAGCCGACGGTGGCTCAAACCAGGCTGGTGGCTGCAGCAGTGACAAGAAGATGGGTTGGAAGGGCTGGTTCTGGACAGGAAGCCGTGGGACTTGCTGCGTGGGGGGGAGGGGGATGAGCGTGTGGAGGATGAATCCCCATCTTCTGGCTTGACACAGCGTGTGAGTCACGGTCTGATTTGCTGAGATGGGGAGGAGGGGGAGAGATACAGGTGGTGTTTTGTTGGTTTTATGGGAGACTCATGGCAGTTATTATGAGTTTCGCATGTGGGCATGTTAAGTTTGAAATGCCTGTAAGACAACCAAGTGAAATGTCCAACAGATGCTTGGATATTCAGTTTACAGGACTTATTGACTGCCCACGCCGTGCCAGGTGCTGTTCTATTATCATAGAAGTTAAGTGATTCTGGATCTAGGGGAAGTTTGGGCTGGATATAAAATTGACTTGGGGTTGCCCTGAGAGCTGGCTCATTACAGAAGGCGCATCGCCTTCAATGGCCCTCCACTAGGCTGCGTCATGAGACAGACATTGTACTACAGTAAGTAACTAACTTACTCAGTGCTCCTAAGAGAGGAACTAAATTACAGTTTCATTTCCTGTCTGTCAAATTATGGATGTCACCTGAGTGACAGGAATCCATCAACAATGTTTACTAATAATCAATGTGCAAAGAATATTGCCATTTATTTTTAATAGCAAAATATTGATACAATCTACATGGCTGATGCTGAAGAAAAAGTTGAATAGGATATATTCACAGAAGGGAATGTTAAGCGATCATTGCAAATAATGGTTTTAAAAATATCTAATGACATGAAATAGTATTGAAAATATCTAAATGAAAAGTAGGCCACGAGGGCACATGGGTAGAATGACCCTGGTATTCTTTAAAGACTGAAAGTAATCTATGCATCTAAAAAGAGATGAAGGAAATTAGTAACTATGTCAATTATGGCTATCAATAGGTGATAAGATTTAAAGTGACTTTCATATTTTCTCTATGCTTTTAAGTGTTTTTAAATGTTTTGTGATGAACCTCCCCCACAGTTCTGAATTAAAGGTGATGGCAATTCCCTAAAAGAAAAGGGGACCATGATTGGAGCATTGGAGAATTAGGAGGAACATGTAGTTATGACCCCTAATCCTAAGTTAAAGGCATAGAATGGATCGATGAAAAACACGGCCATCACTTTCTCTTGTCACTGAAAAGATCAATACTTTTATTATTTATAACCAGTGTATCACATGGACAGGTTCGTGGGGAAAATGTGCAGAAGAGTGGAGAGAGATTCTGAACAAAGCCAGGTGAATGAGACAACAAGTAAAATTGTTATTGTTAACAAACATTTATGGCACACTTACTATGTGTCAGGCACTCATAAGTATTTTACGTTTGGGAAAGACTCTTGTAGAAGGTTAAATTTATACTGGATTAATTTGGCTTAACTACTATCCCTTTTCCCTTAAATGCTCTGATATAAGATAAGACATTGGAAGATTTTAATTGCCAAACAAATAGATACATGCAAATACATGTGTGTGTGTGTATGTATGTTCCATCTTCATGTAAAGTCAATTAAGTTAAAGTTAAAATTGAATTAAAACTTTTTGTCACTAATTCTAGCCCCGGTGATAAGGTGAAAGAATATAATGGTTGTCACCTGTCTGTTGATTTATCGTTAATTAAAGCTCAGCTGGTAAAGGCGTCCTTGAAACTGAGGGGGTGAGACACTGCTCTGATGTAGTTGCCATGGGTGCAGATAGTGAGGTCCCTAGAGTCACCAAATCCAGTCCCTTCTTATTCCAACCTAGATACTAGCATCAGTAAAATCCAAATCCCTTTGTTAAAGCAGATCTAAAGACCTACAAAAATAACAAATCTCACTTCTCAGTATAATGTTTCAGGATTTCAAAATTTTTCAGAAACATCTAGAAATCCCTGAATATTCCTTATGCTCTTAATAAAATCTAGTAGGCTTAAAAGATCCCATTGTGGGGGTGCCTGGGTGGCTCAGTTGGTTGAGCAACTGCCTTCGGCTCAGGTCATGATCCTTGAGTTCCGGGATCGAGTCCCACATCGGGCTCCCAGCTCCATGGGGAGTCTGCTTCTTCCTCTAACCTTCTCTCCTCTCATGCTCTCTCTCATTTAAAAAAAAAAAAAAGATCCCATTGTGCTAACAATATCTTCCTCCTCTGAGAAATATTGGAACGTTGGGCTTGTGGTAAATCTTTCCGTAATCTTGGTTTGGGGGTCTGTTTATAAAGCATATTTTATGGTAGCTCCCCCCCACCCCCACCGTCCTTTTGTTTAACAATAACGATCACTGTTGGGAGCCTAGGTGGCTCAGTCGGTTAAGCATCCGACTCTTGATTTTGGCTCAGGTCATGATCTCTGGGTTGTAGGATCCAGCCTCACATCAGGCTCACACGCTGGGTGTGGAGCCTGCTTGGAATTCTTTCTCTCTCTCTCTCTCTCTCTTTCTCCCTCTCTCTCTCTCCCTCCACCCCCCCCAAAAGAACTATCACTGCCAATTGCATCAAATGGAGCGACTGTCCAGTGTCCTATGAGGACGTTTGCTTTAGAGCAAAGTCAACAGACTCTAGTCTAGAGGTAGACAAGTGAACATTCTGAAAAGTAAAAGAACAAAATTCCAATTCAGATATAGACTCGCATCTGAGGCAGAATCAAGTTTGCCTCTGAGAGGAGCAGAACTATAATGTAACTCCTTCAGGGCAAAATAGATCACCATTAACAAAGCCACTGTATGTATCAGTCACTTCGTAACTCCATCCAGATGGTGCCTTTCACCTTTTTCTTCCACAGCCCCTTTGAATAGAGCTTCATGCTGAAGAGGCAAAACGTTGTACTAGATCTTAATATTGATCTGTCAAATTACCTCTTCTTGGGGCTGTAGATTTCATGACTAAGCTTTATTAGACATTACGCCATGCTCACGAAGGAGTAAGGTGAAAACAGAGATGAATCAGCACAAATCTTGTACTGGTTTTGGAAACATCACTTAATATTATGCCTTAATGAGTTTGACTTATATATCATTGGAGATAGATAGATAGATATCATATTTCCAATTTGTAAGTGGAAATTTTTAAAAAATTGAGCGAGAAGTTAAATACTCCAGTGTGATTTCCAGGACTAATGTATTCATTTGTTGCCAAGCACTCCTGGCCTCCTCTTGTTTGATTAAAGTTTAAAATGCATTCCCAACTCAAGTAGAGCAATATCCCTTTGGCAGAGATGTGCCTGTAACAACGAATTATGACCTCCTCGGTCACTGAATTAATGAAGGCGAAGTTGTACCTAACCTACTGATGTGCTAACTGAAAACACGCAAGTAGGTGCAGAGAAGTGTTGCTTTTCAGTATTTACAACAGGGCTTGTGTCAAGTCCAAATCCTGGTTCCACTTCACTTGGACTCCTCATGGGAGAGAGTCTGGTCCTGTAATCCGGCCCATGGATATTCCCTGGAGGTTTTCCATCACTATCAACAACTGCTCATCTATTCATCATATTGTGGAATATTCTTTGCGCTTGAAAATGCCAGTAGGAACATGTGAACAGCTGGAACTCTTAAATAAAGTTGGTTCTGGAAATATGACGTGGCAGAAGTGAGCTGCTTTGGTGTTTCTTTATGTTTCAAGAGATTTCTGGAGGTCCAAAAGAATTTAGGCTGTATAGTTTACTGATATTACCCAGGGGGAAAAAGTGCTGGCAGCAAAAATATTTCTATCATGATGGCATTAAAAGTGAAATACTGAGTCTCAGAATTATTCTGGTGGTAATCCCTGACTGAGGAGAATCTAGTTAACATATTAACAAACCAATATGTAAATATGTTAACATGCATTATAGTTGTCCACAAACATTACATAATGTACTTTAAGACAGTGTTCTTCAACTGATGTGACCCATCAGTGCTATGGGTTGCAACCTTTCCTTGTTTATTTTTCAATGAGAAATACTATAAAATAAAAAATTATTTGAAGGCGCCTCATAGTCAAAAGGCAAGTATGGCTTAGTGAAATGTCTGTTTGACTTTGTGTTTATTTAGTGGGTTTGCATATAATGTCACATTGTGGAATAAAATTTAAATTTAATATTGTAGGAAGTTTATGTCTCTTTGGTAATAGAGGGTCACACTTTTAAAAATTCCTTACTAAAACTGAATTCCAATTTTCAAGCTCTGTGTGCGTGCATGTGCACACAAGGGCAAAGGACAAGAAAGTGCTTGGGTTTTTACCCCTCTGTGGGTATGTCTGTGTGTGCATGTGATGCTGCAACAGAATAATTCACCAAAAACTCAATAAGCACTTTACCACAGAATTCCAACTGTCCACCCTTGCTCCCTATCCTATTCACTCAGAAATAGAAGAACACCCTCTTCTCTTACTTACTTCTCTTGCTCAACGTTATGGAAATTTGCTAACAAATAGCATCTTATGAAAAGTGAACCCACCCCCCAAAATGAAATGTGGTCAGTGACGGGGAAGCCCACTATGTTATTGGTTATAGCTTTTATTCCTGGGCAACTGAACAAGAGTGGCATTTCAGTTTCTTACGTGAAGAAATTCACAAGTCTTTTGGAAAAACTCCTAGGATGAGCCATTGACTTGAAGCTTCAAAATTGTTTGTGCTATTCCTACCTTGGAGAAGTCCCCGACTTCCCAAATTAAAACTAAAGTTTTATGCAATGGACCATGCAAAGAACACAGGGCCTCCCTGAGGTTATACAAACAATTCTAGAACAAAACTTAGGGCATCTAGAAAACAGACCACACTGCTCAACACAGATGCTTAATTTGTATTTTCAATGTATATTTATAGGTAAGGGTTTATTATGAACAGGATGTTCTGCAGATCAAATGCATGGATGTAATTAAATTGCTGCCTGTTGAGACATGTTTTATAGCTCTTATTAGAAGTAAATATAAATAAAGGTGGTTTGGAGATTTATGCTTTTTTTTAACATGTGACTTGAAAAAAACTTTAAATTAACCATTTCAGTAATGAGGCAGAAGTACTCTTATTTATGTTCCTTAAGGTCCTAGAGGAGATGTGAAGACCCCAGACCAGCTTCAAGTGATAAACATGAGTGTTCATAATCTAAAGAAATGACTTCAGAGTGAACTCTGCTATCTCCAAATTTGATGCTATAATGGTGTCTGGTCCCAGGTTTATTTTTGTTGCTCCTAGGTTCAAGTCCAGATTCTTTAGGCTTATTTTCTTAGGCTTCAACCATCTGGCCAAATGTAGTCTCCTGCTACCTTTGCAGATTTGAATTCTACTTGTTCTTTGAAACCCCAAAGAACCTTCTGCCATTCCCAAGCCTCTCTGTCTCCCTCTCCTTTCCAAAGCTTTAAATCACACCATCCCAAGTTCCTGAGGCACAAACTATCTACTTCAATCATTCAACAATAACATGTTAGTTACTATTAGATGATTTCTTTCCCTAAATAGATTATTTCCTTCCTATGAACAGAGACCATCTTCTCTGAGTTCAGAAATGACACTAATCAGTCACTTCCAACTTATTTCAAGGTCATGTCTACAAAAGACCAATACTGGGATGAAAACTTAAAAGAGAAATGAAGAAAAAATAAGGAATGATAAAAGACAGGCATAAAAATATCGTAAAAATCTTCACATTAGAAGATATGAAGAATTAGTAGGTGATTAACAGATAATTAATACAACTATTGATCATTTTCACCAGATACTTGTACTTAGAGAATGTATTCCTTCCATACTGACATTTATCTTCTATTGCCTCTTCTTCACAGTTACTAACATTCTAATTATTTAGATAATATTGACTATTATTTAAGATGACTCTTGTTGAAAGTAACAGAAAATCCAGTTAAAATGGCCTTCAACAATAGGGCCATTTATTGGCCCAAAACATTGGAATGCAGGAATAAGACAGGCTTCAAGCTTTTCCTGAATCTTCTGGTGTCACATCATTTTCCTGCAATTCATTTGGTTCTGCCTTCTTGTGTCTGCTAGCTTTCTCCTCCAGCTGGTCTTGAGATGGAGCGATAGTTGGACAATGTTTGCACAGGACGAATTGTCCAAAACGAAAAGAGAAAGAGTCATCTTTGTACCCTTTCCCAGGAAAGCAGGGAGGAGCTCTCCTAAGATGATCCTGCATGTGATGTCCATGAGCCATTGTTGCCAAATTCCATTACGTGACAACCCCCAAACTTAACCAGACCAGTCACGCTCAGTCTTGGAGCTATGGGTGGCTTCAGACTCACCTCAGACACCTCAGTTGACTGGAAAGGAAGAAGATACTTTAACAAAACTGGGATTCTTTGGGGAAAAAGAAATGAGAGAAAAGATGCTAAGTAGGCATCAAACAACAAACACTACTTCAGCTTTTCAAAGAAACTAGCAGAACCAAAGGCTGCCATTCTAATGATCGTCTCTCTGTTGCTCAGGATTAATGTGTGTTAGCTCTGTTGAATATAAAATGCTCCCTGGGCAAAGAGTCTATTTCCCACAATAATTTGACAGCTATATTATTGGAGAAAACTAGCAAATATTTATTTGGGAAGAGTCCATTTCATAGAACATCAAGCATAATTTTTTTTTCTCTGTATCCTGTGTGCCTAAAATCATGCCAGGAACATGGTGTTTCACCAAAAATATTAATGCTGTTTCTTTCCATTTCTCTGTAGTTTCTTTTGGAAAAAAGCTATACTTCTCAGGTCACTTAATATTCAAATGGCAAAGGGCGCCTGGGTGGCTCAGTTGGTTGGGCGGCTGCCTTCGGCTCAGGTCATGATCCTTGAGTTCCAGGATCGAGTCCCACATCGGGCTCCCAGCTCTGCAGGGAGTCTGCTTCTTCCTCTGACCTTCTCTCCTCTCATGCTCTCTCTCACTTTCTCTGTCTCTCAAATAAATAAATAAAATCTTTAAAAAAAAAAATTCAAATGGCAAAGATCTTTCAAACGTTCTTAGTGTATATTTAAAAATATTTAAGAAAATTTAGCCCACTGATTACTAGTGATGGTAGTTATGTCACTATTGCCATGACCTCATTTGGTAGTAAGGAAATTTTATCTTCATCATTTCATTCATAAGGAATACAATACAATACATATAAGCATTGGCTCAGAATACCTAATAGACCCATCATGAGATATTCAGGATGGAGTTATTATGTTTGGGGTAGAGTTGTTTTTTCTTTTCCTCCTAAAAATAATAGTACCCTCATAGTTTTTAGCTAGAGAATTTATTTTGACTTCTCTTAAAGTAATATTAAATCTTGATTTATAAAATCCATGCTTTATCAAATAGTTTATCTTATATTCATTTAGTCATTTTTCACTGAACATCAGAGGCACCTCAAAGGAAGTAGATTTATATTGAATATATCTCTCTGATATGTTGACTTTCAACGGCTCAGTGATATTGATTCAATTACATTAACTGGGGTTAAAAATGGGTATTTTTTTATTGATTCTTTCATATTTCTTTTCTGGTACTACCACTTCACTAAAATCCATTCATGATTAGTAATTTTCTAAGAATCATCATCCTAGAACAGTGTGACTATCAAGACCCTGTAAATCAGATTGACTTAAAAAAATCAATAGTTTTGTTAATCACTAGAAAAAAAGGTCAGTATCAGTAATAAAAACAAAACGTCTATGAATTCATTGAATTCAACAATGGCAATGAAGACACATGCATATATGTATGTATATATCTACGTATATGAAAGGCCATAAAATCAAAGAGGCAAATGGCTGACAAAGAAAAAGAAATGATGAGGAAACATATGAAAAGATATTTAAAAGCCTAAGAATAAAAATGCCAATGAGATTCACTATGAGCTATTTTCTAAAACCGTAAGAAGCAGCTTATTGAAGGGATTGAATATACACCTGTGATACAAAACAATAATACATTATAGCAAACCCTCCTCTTAACATACAGTTCTTGCCCTTATTATCCTACCATTGAAGTTGTTAGAAGATGATTACATCTTACGTCCTTTAAAACTTATAAAGAATTCTTCTTGTAATGAAGCAGCAAAGTTTGTAAACCAGGCTCCTTGTAAAACCAAATTGTTTTGAGCCCCAGGACTTTCTTTCCGTTTATTGATGGGTTCACATGCCTACACTCTATCTACAGGTACCACAAATAAAGTGTTGTTAGCAGTTGAATGATATTGACAGAGCTATCAGCAATCTGCAGATTTTCATTGTGAACTGTGGCATCCTGGAATCAGTTGAAGCAGAAATAATATCTCCGTGTTGAAAGATTTCAAGTTCCTTTTATTGATAGGTGAAGTGCAGGACTGGATATGAGTGACTGAAGAATGCTTTGAGAGGGCAGAAATAACAGCTGGAGTGCTGCCTGCAATTGTGGAAGGGAAAACAAGAGGTGGGAAAAGAAAGCAGCCACGCTCTCTGCTGTTTGGTATATTAAGCTTCAATTCACCTTGGGTTCTTTATCCAATTTTCATCAGGTTTACCTCTCCACTTTATTCTTTTCAGAGCTCTGTAAGGAATTATCAGCACCACAACCCTTTGGCAACACTTAGTGGGAAGCCCTGGGAGGTCAGCAATATGAGCCAGTGTAATGACATTTTCCTGCCTGGAACAAAGATAGCATTCATCATCTTCTAAGTAGACACATGATGCTGCTAGACAGCACTTGAGCTGTGGATTGCCTCAGTGTTCCATATGGAGCCAGCCCTTGTCCCAGGGTCTATGTGGAGTAGGAATCTCAAGGCTAGATAGTGAGACTCTTGCTCGAACTTCAGGGAAAATTGATGCGCTAAATCAGTTGGTTAATTATCTGTATCATTGACCTTGGTATCTTAATGGGAAAAGATAGTTCAGATATTGCATGGTAGAAAACAAAAAATTATAATGCAGCATCCACTGCATAATTGACAGACTCAAGCATGTTTTAATAAGGTGGAATGCAATAAGTCACCCAGTCCAAAATAAGGGCCTCTCCTTTCTTCCTTTGTTTTATACATTTCTTGCTCCCCTGGCATATGCATCTCTCAGTTTCCCTAAGATCAATGCAATGTATCCTCTAACTTCATTTGTCTTTTGATGAAAACTGCCTTTGTTGAACAAAGCTACTCAGATAGCTTTCTCTATTGCCTCACTGTCAGACAGTCCTCTGAACGTTTTTAACCTTGTCAAAAGCTAGAGTTCTCCTCAGTTGACATGGATCTTTGCTTCATAGTGATAGAAGACATCTAATCCTTGATTGCTTCATAACACTGTTCTTGCCATCCTTTCTCTGAACCTGAGCACAACATATGAATTCATCATTGAAGCCAAATCTCAAAGCATAATACTCCATGGAATCAAGATGAAATAGGAACTCATGGATGGAGAAGCCAAGCCTAACACACCCACCCTCTATAGAGCAGTGAGTATTAGCTGAACTCAGTGATCTCACTCAGCAGCCAACCATGGCTCACACAAGGCGTCACCCCCAAGTTGAACCATGTGGCCCTAGCAACAGATAGGAGAATCACCATTGCATAGAAGGTCCTTCAGTGGTTTTATAAGTCTAAATGCTTACCTTCTCCTTCTCACCAAAAAAGAAAAAAAAAATGAGTATCAGTATCAGATGTCATGTTTTTCCTGGATATGTATGCCTTTGGAAAACTGCAGAGAAGATAAATGATATTCTTGCAAAAAGAGTGCTATTTCTTTTTTTTTTTTTTTAAGATTTGTTTCTTTGTTTTAAAGAGTGAAAGAGAGAGGGTGCAAGTGGAGGAAGAGGCAAAGATTTATTTATTTGAGGGAGAGAGTGAGAGGAAAAGAGGAGGAGAAGCAGACTCCCCGCTGAGCACAGAGTCTAGTGTGGGACTCAATCCCATGACCCCAAGATTGTGACCTGAGCCAAAATCAGAGTCAGATGATCAACCAACTGAGACACCCAGGTGCTCCAAGAGTGCTATTCCTAATAGAAATAGTGGCTAAAATAGCCAGGTTTTTATATTTTTTTATTACTGTTCTGACTCTCTTTCTGCCCTGGTACATCCAAACCTCCTCTTTACCTCCCACAGTTCTCCTCTTTATCCCTGAGGATGTGGGATGCTAGTTACCTGTGACTGCCCTTTGGATCCCCCCACATGAAACAGACTGACGCTTGGATGGGGAAGAGATTCTGCTACTGTTACTTGGTTTGGTAGCCAACTGTGTTAGAGGAGCTGGTCATTTCATTGGTTCATCCATTCATTTACTCGCCAAATCATTATTCATTTATTCATGAAATGACTCGTACCTTGTATGAGCCCTGAATAACTCACAAGATGCAAATAATTCAGTTGGATAAAACTTAAGTCTGGTAGGGGAGATGGGCATGAAATACAATTACAAAAACAGTGACTTAAGGATACCTATGATAAGAGCTGGATTGGAGAAGCACAAGGTGCTTTAAGCACACGTGCACCTGATCAGGGGACTCGGGAAGATTTCCCAGGGGAAGTGACATACCAGCGGAGTCCTGAAGCCTGTACAGAACTTGTCCAGGCAAAGGCAGTAAAAGGCCAAGAGTGTTTCTGGCAGAAAGAACAGTATCTGTAATATTCTCAAGGAGGAAAGGAACACTCTGTGTGGGAGGAACTGAAAAAAAACTCCCAGCAGGCCATAGTGAATAAAAAGATCGACAAGATGAGGCTAATGATGTTGGCAAAGGTCACATCATGCAAGGCTTTGTAGGGCTTGTTAAGGAGTTTGGATTTATCATATGGGCAATGGGAAGCCATGGAAGAATTTTAAGCTGGGTGGTGACATGATTTAATGAGCATTTTAAGCAATCTCTCTGGTGCTTTATGATGTCTGGATTTGGACAGTGGGAATTTAGAAGCCATCATTTTGGTCAATAATTCTTATAACATATTATGATACCTGAATTGAGTAACAATAGAGATGGGAAAAAGTAGAGACCTTCAACAAATACCTGAGAATTGGAATTGGCTGAAATTGATGATTCAGGGAAATGTGGGGAAAAGGGTGTGAAAGGCAGCTCTCGGGTTCTGACCTAAGTGGTTGAATGGGTGATGGTGTCATTTTATGGTTTTTAGGAATATTTGAGAGGGAATAAATTTGAAGAAAAAAACCTATGCATTATTTTTTTGACAGAATAAATTGTAGGTACTTAGGTATGTGAAATCCCAGTATCCCTGGTAATTAGGTAGTCAGATGTGTAAGTTTCTGAAAAGTTGTGGTGGTTAATTCTGCATGTAGACCTGATTGGACCTTCAAGCAGCCAGATATCTGTTCAAATGTCATTCTGAGTGTATATATAGGGATGTTTTTTGGTTGATACGAACATTTGAATTGGTAAATTGAGTCAAGCAGATTGCCTTCCCAAATGTAAACTGGCCTCATATAGTCTGTGGAAGGTATGACTAGAATAAGCAGGCTACCCTCCCATGAGGCAGAGTACCTCCTCCTGCTGCCTGATATTTGACCTGGATCTCGGTCTTCTTCATAACTTTGGATTTTGAAACAAAACATCAGGTCTTCTTGGCTCTAGAGCCTGCTAGCTTTCAGACCAGAGCTTACACCATTGACTCCCTTGGATTTCAGGTATTCAGACTAGAACTGGACCTATGTTATTGGTTCTTTTGGGTCTCCAGCTTCCCAATGGCAGATGTGGGCTTCTCAGCATCCATAATCTCATGAGCCAATTCCTTATAATAAATTTCTTCCCCTGTGTGTGTGTGTGTGTGCGCGCGTGTGCATGCGTGTGTGTGTGTGTGCACATATATATCTTTTGGGACTTGTTTCTCTGGAGAACTCTACTATTAAAGGTATATGAGTGTGTGATATAAATCGAGGATTCTGAGCATATGGATGATAAATGGAGCCATTGAGACGGATGAGACAGCCTAAAATCAGGAGCAAGAAGGAAGATTCTAAAACTGAGCTCTGAGGCATTTCAACATTAGAAGTTGGGCAGAGAAGGATGATGATCCAACAAGGGACAGAGAAGGAATAACCAAAGAGGTGGGGAGCAAAGTGGGAGACTGAGGCATCATGGAAGTAGGAAGAGAATGCTTCAAGAAGAGGTGGATGGATGTACCCTGTGGTGAATTTAACACTGGGCAATGTTGGTTGAGTTGATCAATACAAAAATCAATGCTTGTAATGGCATCTAAATATGAATCATGCAGAGGGCAAATGAAAGTAATATGAAGCATGACTTAGAAGTGCAGAGATAGAGATACAGAGTAGAAAATTCATCTGAGAATTGGTGTAAGAGAAACAAGAGACAATAGATGGTAGCTACAGAGACACTTGGAGTCCTGGAAGAAAAGTCACTGAGACTAGATGTTTACATGCCAGTAGAGTTCAAACAAGTGCTCAGGAACTGAGACAACATTCCAGAATATTCTGGGACAGCCTAACCTCTTTTGGGGCAAGATTTCATACTGGATTCACATCCTATATAAGATACACACCCTGTGCCAGTGGGCTTTTGTATGAGTACAACCATGTATCCCTCTCTAGCAAACAATTCCAGAAGGATAAAACAAAGATTTGAAAAACAGTCATGTTTTTAGGGCTGTCATTTCTGGGTAGTCTTAGACCTTCAGATTAGAAATTAGAACTTCATGTTAGAAGTCCTAGATTTAATAGAGGATTTTCTATATGCAATCTCGTAACGTCTCTGAGCTTCAGTTTGTTAAAAAAAAATACAGAGAGACGAGGCATGAGAGACTGTGGATTCTGAGAAACAAACAGGGTTTTGGAGGGGAGATGGGTGAGGGGATGGGTGTGCCTGGTGGTGGGTATTGAGGGGGGCACATGTTGCATGGAGCACTGGGTGTGGTACATAAACGATGAATCTTGGGGACGCCTGAGTGGCTCAGTTGATTAAGCAACTGCCTTTGGCTCAGGTCATGATCCTGGAGTCCCAGGATCTAGTCCCACATCAGGCTCCCTGCGAGCCTGCTTCTCCCTCTGACCTCTCCCCTCTCATGCTTTCTCTCTCTGTCTCAAATAAATAAAAAATAAATCTAAAAACAAAAACAAACAAAAACAAAAACAAAAAAAACAATGAATCTTGGAACACTGAAAAAATAACATTATATATATATAGGTATCTATATCTATATCTATATCTATATATCTGATGACACTTGCCCTGTTGAAGTCAGAGAAGAGTTGTGGGAATCAAATAAGATAATGCATGGGAAGGTGTGTTGCTAAGTTTAAAATGCTGGCCAAACTTGTATTTATGGGGCACCTGCTTTTCTCATATGCAAATAAGTCATTTGAGCAGTTCCAACCATTTGCAAAATATTTTTAACCCCCTACTTACTCCTTGTAGTGAGCTGCATGAAGTTGTTTATGAGACATATTTGACAATGGACATAGAAATTAGATCCCAAGGGGCCTGAGTCTGTGAGTGTGATAGGGAGGCCTTACAGCTCAAACAAACTGGCAGGCTCCCTAAGTCAAGAAAACTATCTCCAAAGGGTCTTAGGACTGAATAGCTCTTTTATAAGGAATCTGTACCCTGAATAGGAAAGAAGATGAAGCAGATTGGTAGAAGAGGAAAAACAATTTTCCCTCTACCTTTCTAGGTCCTTAGCTGAGACTCCTCTGTAATAAAAAGACAGATGAACTGGAGAAAAACAAACAGAACTTTAATAACATGCATACCTCTTGTATACATGGGAGAGACCCAGGAAAACTGAGGAACTCCCCAAAATGGTCCAAGCCATCACCTTCACACCAGCTTCAGCTAGTGACAAAGGATAGGTGTCGCCAGTGGACAACGCCTGTTACAGAAGGGTTCCCAGGAAATAACAAGTAACAAGAGTAAGGTTGTTACGGAGATCTAAATCATTGCCTTGTCCATTGAGAAGTTTCTAGAGACTTTCTCATCTTTCCCTTCCTAGTACAGAGAGGGAGACAGCCTGACAAATGGAGATTTGCCTTATAAATCTAAATGCTCTTGCAAAAAGGTGACGTATACTTGGTTTTCAGAGTTTTCTCTGTGTCTGCTAGTTCTTAAAAATAATCAGCCCTAAATAATCCTTATGCCAAGCAGGCATATTTGGGGGTGACAAATTCTGCTCCCCTCCTTCAAGGGAGAGCAGGCAGAAAGGTAGATAATGGCAGGTAAAACCAAAATCTATAAACCTTGTCCCTTTTGTGCATCGTTTTTGCAATGGCACGCTATCCAAACCGTGGAGCTATTTTAAATAGCATGAAGTTTGAGCATGGGAACAAGGGGTCAAATGTACCCTCACTGGCAAAATAAAATAAAATAAAATAAAGCTGGAAAAAGAACGGTGGAACATGGAGAAGGGGGAGACCGATTAAAAATGCAAACTAGAAGGAGACTGGCTCCTATAATATTTATTTGTGACAGGTAAGTCAGTCCATCATATCACCTGAACCATGGAGAATTGTGCTATTGTATTAATTACTCTCTTTAGTGACTTTCTGAGCTTTGGACTATTTAAATTCCAGGATGAGAAAGCACTAATGGATATGGTATTGTAGATATAATGAATTAGTATTTCACGCTGTGCTACTATCTGAAAGAGTTTTAAATGGTAACCCACAGACTAGCAGCGCCCCATGCTTTTAGTGTGCATTCAGCCATTCGTTCCTATTAGTAACAGAGCCACTCTGGGGTCATGTAAAAATTCAAAAGGGAAGAAAAGGAAAGTAGATGTCAGTGGGACACTTCGGGGAGATTAACATGTTTTGCTGTGAGGCTGTTTATGATACACTTTCTTGTGTAAATGACAATAAAACCCCAATAGTTTGTATTTGAAATGGAAATCGTACGTCCTTTAAAAATTACAAATCAAACCGGCTTTCAAACGGGAGTTTTTAAAAAGCATGCTTCCCACACAAACTCCATTTGGCATTGGCACAGATCCCACGCCATGCTTTCCTTCACAGTTAGCCATTTCCACCCACCTAACCTGGGCTTCCACATACATGAGAGCGATAAACACACAGGCTTGTGGCAGAACATTTCAAGGCACCAACACAATTGCTCCTTAAAACCTAATCAAAGGGGTGCCTGGATGGCCCCGTCAGTTAAGCATCTGACTTTGGCTCAGGTCATGGTCTCAGGCTCCTGGGATCTCTGTGGAGCCGCAGCAGGCTCCCTGTTCAGTGGGGAGTCTGCTTGTCCCTCTGCCCCTCCCCTCTGCTTGTGTACTCTCGCTCTCGCTCCCTCTCTCTCAGATAAAGAAAGAAAACCTTTTAAAATTAATAATAATAAAAACCCTAGGGCACCTGGGTGGCTCAGTTGGTTAAGCGACTGCCTTCGGCTCAGGTCATGATCACGGATCGAGTCCCACATCGGGCTCCCAGTTCCATGGGGAGTCTGCTTCTCCCTCTGACCTTCTCCCCTCTCATTCTGTCTCTCTCTCTCTGTCTCTCTCTCTCAAACAAATAAATAAAATCTTTAAAAAAAAAAGACCCTTTTATAATAATAAAAACCCTAATCAAACAATAGAGTGGCGCTATGTGGCACTGCACATGTACTCTGCTCAAAGTGTCTTCTGAGAAGAGTCAAGGCCGAGTTTTCCAAGAAGAGGAAAGAGCCCGGAGCTGAGTGTCTCTGGAGAGGTGGTAGGCACCAGGCCAGGTGTTAATGTCAGAAAAAGCACAAATAAAATGGTCCCCTTCTTTATGTGTCTCATAATGTTACTTTCCACTCTTCCTAGTGTCTTTTTAATAATATTATAAATTCTCATGCCAATATTTCAAAATGTCTTGAATTGGAAAACAGTCAAGAAAAAAAGGTCCCAACCCCACCTCCTAGGCACATCTCCTCCTCCCCTGCTGCCCTGCTAAACATTTGCTTCTGGATACAAACTCACTCTACCTACTACCTACTAACTCACTCTACCTCCAATCTGTGCGTTCTTATTTCAATTCAGTCTTGGCTGGGCTTCCCGGAAAGCAAAGCCTGAGGCAAAAGCTTATGTGTAGTATTTTATTAGAGAGTACAATCCCAGGAAAGTGGGATTAAGGGAAAAGGGGAATAAGAGGGGGATGTGAGACCCAATATAGGGCAGGTTATCATTACCAAGCTAGCCACTTTGGGACTGTCACTGGTTGCTTGATCTTGGAGGACTGTCATCCAAGAAGTCATGTGAGCAAGTGTAACTTCAGACCGTGTGTCTGGGGAAGGAGAAAGAAGACATTATCTGCCATCTCTCATATCACTGACCAAGTTCCACTCCATAGGATAACTGCCCCCATACATCTGAGTTGCACAAGTGTGGCAATGAGCAAGTCTCAAGGCCTCTCTTGCTTCCATTCTTATAAAAATAGAAGGCCCAGGACATGATGACTGGGATGCTTGCAGCAAAGACAAAAGCTGCTCTTGGGTGGTGCCTGCAGGAACTTGGCCAGAACCCAAGCAGGGCTGGGTACACAGCAATGGCTAAGCCAGAGCCAGTGGCCTGGGGCCCTGGAGGGAGAGGAGTCTATCGGAAGCATCTCCAACCCCATTCTTGCAGTGGGTCCTGAAGCCATGACAGATCATTCCCCAACCCCCGTTCTGGATTTCCCTTATACTCAACCTGCACTGTGGCTTGTCTGTGTGCTTACTGGGAGGGCTGACCAGAGCTTTGTGGCTGAGGGACTGGTTGGCTTTCACTTGTTGGGCTGTAGTTGCTATAATCGTCTGTTTCTCATCCCCGCTCAACACAAAAGCCCTAGGAGACACTACAGTTTATCCCTGAATTCCCGACATACTCTCCCTGCCCCTCCTAGCATCGCATGATAGGATCGAGCTAGCAATTTACAAGGAATGCTTTTTTGGCTTTTGACACACTGACCTGAGAAACCAAGGACCCCGGTTGATGTGTTCTGGCCACCAATCCTGGAAACCAGAGCCTCTAACCTAGTAGAAACTAGGATGACAGGGGCTGGAACCATAAATGCGATAATTGGCCTTGGAGTGATGGCCAGAGGGGCCAATCCTATTTCTGTCTTTTCGCTTCCCCAGTTCATATATTCTAGCTACTAAGAACATAACATATAAGATGCTGGTTAGTAAGAACTACATGTATACTAATATTTATAGGATCACATACTGACCTGTAGGATGTTTTCCCTAAGCTGGTGCTTTAGCTGAGCCTTTGGCAGGCCAGTCCTTTGCTCCATAGGGCCAGCTCTTTCTGGGTAATGATTCATATAGAATAATGAGAGAATTCTCTTGCTGTGAGCTCATGGTTGTAGTTCCTTTGTCATAAAATATGTCTAAGATGTTCTTATATGGGTTAGGTCAGTAGGTTGAGACCCTGACAAGAAGGAAGGTGAATCACAAACTGCTATCTCTATCAGGATGGAAGGGTCTGGTGTAAGGGACCCACACTAGTATCTGACCAGACTCCTCAAAGAATGGTGCGTAGCAAGGCTCAGCATCAAGCTCTGCCTCTGGGAGGCTGGGTAGTCAGCCGTAATAGTATCTAAATGCATCTTGGTGAGAGGGAGACCATGCTGTTGGGCTCATGTTGAACATCCATCCATGCCACCATGGCTACTCTGTTCATAGGTCCATTACACCTGCACCGGGGCTGCCAAAGATTCAAGGGCTGAGTTCACTTCCATATTGAGTCTAATGACTCAATAGAATGAGTCATTCTATACCCTAGTTTTGGAAATCCTCTAATTCAGTGGTTGTTCTCCCTTGGGCATTACCATGAGACACAAAGACCTGCATGCTTTGTGCTAACTCCTAGATGCCCATCCACATATATCTTCCCCAGACCTCTTTGTCCCTGATCTTCCAATATTTTTTCTTCTAAGCCCCTGAACAACCAATCAATTCACTCACTGTTCCCAAGGGTCCATATATATCCATATCTCAGACCACTTCTCCATCAATCCAATAGGAACAACTAAATATACTGCCAGAAGTATATTTCACAGCCAGTAAGTATATTTCTTTTCATCACTGTCTTTTGGAGTTATGCTTGGTTGGAGCTAAATATGTAGCACCTAAATAAATAAATAAATAATAAAAATGTAGCACCAATCTAATTTATACTAGTATCAATATATCATGCTGACCTATCAATGAACTATAAACCAGTCCCAACACATTCAACTGATCATACGAAACCCTACCACCACCACCATGATGCTATAGGTGTGAGTTGAAGGAGAAGTATTAGCACTTTAGAAGTAGATGACAAGGTAGATAAAACCACTTGTTCATGTAATTTATTCATATCTCCTGGAACTCCTGCTATCCTTGGGGTGTGTTTTCAAGAGCCATACCTGGTACCAACTGGCTTATCCTGGGTCCCTGAGAGAGCAGAGTCTAGGATTAAAACAATAATAATAAAATAAATTAAAAAGTATATGTTGCTGTATTAGGGAGTACAATGCAAGGGAAGCAAGATGAGGAAAAGAGGAAGTCAGGCAGGAAAAAAAGAGAGCCCATGCAGAGAGTGTTAGTAACCAGACTGCTGCTTGGTATTCAGCATGATTAATTATTGAGTCTCCTGGGGGTGTCTTTGAAAGGGCTGTATGAATAGGTTCATCTTCAAACAATCCATCTGTGGGAAGTAGGGGGTAAAATTTATCTGCCAGCTCCCATAACCAATTGGTCAAAGATTGGTCCATGCAGCAATTGCCCCCAATTTCCCAGGGCTACACATGGCTTGGGGCATGGGGCAATCATGAATACCCATGGGGCAATCACAAATCCTTGATGTATGGGGGCATCTCACACTTGCATCAAAAGCAAAGCCTGAGGGTAGAGGATAAGAAGTAATGTGGTAGGAACATGATGCAAAGTGCTGGAATGTCAGAGCTCTTAAGAATTTGCTGAAGAAACTATTGGGCAGGAACAAGTGCCCAAAGGCCCCAGAAACCAGGAAAGTGAAGAGGATTTGAAGAAGGCAACTGTCTGATACAAGCTTTCTACCTCTGCCATTCCCTTTCTCTAGGTCCTGATTTTTCTTTTCCAATTCTTGTTTTCTACTAGAGTCTGTATCTGTACCCACAGCTGTCATCTACAATGCTAATAGTGCCCTCTCCTCTCCATCCTTTCTTTTGCCCACCAAATGTATGCTATACTATAAATGAAACTATAAAATAAGCACAGGGAGTTTTTGTCTTCTTACTTCTTACTACTTCCTTTGGGATTATCTCACCAAGTTATCCTCAACTCAGTATAACAGATATTTATTATAGGCTTAGCATCTGTGCTACAGAATAAGAATATAGACAGAGATTAAAGAAGTGACTCTTGTCCTGATAAGATTACAATCTAACTGGAGAGACACTACAAAAGTAGGGCACTTCTAACCTGGAGGACTAACCAAGTTTTCCTGAAAAAGATGACTCCTGAGCTAAGTCTTAAAGGATGAGTAGGAATTGGTCCAGAAAATGATGGAAAAGGATTCCAGGAAGAGAGAATCAGCTAATCAAGGCATGGAGGCTAGCAGAGGGTGCAGAGAGAACTGTAATCTGTTCTATGTTACTGGCACATAAAATGTGATTTAGTGGCTGGCTCGGGACTAGTACATCATGGGAGATCTTTTATGTCATAATCAGGAACCAGATGGTGATTCAGTAGGTAATGTCAATCCACTGTAAAATTTTAAGCAGAAAGAGTAAAAATCAGAATTACCTCTTACATACATCACTCTGGGTGAAGAATAGAGGATCGATTTATAATATCAGGGAGACCAGTTGTAATGTTACTGAAGTTGTCCAAGCAAAGGGCAATGAAGTTCTGACCCAGAGGTGGTTACAGAAGGTCAGAGAAAAGGAAAGAAGTTAGAGATATATTTAAGTGGTGGTATCAGTAAGACTTCATAACCAATTAGATATCAAGATTGAGGTGAGCAGAGGTTATTGAGGTGAGCAGAGGTACCTGGGGTAACTTGAGGGTTTCTGAACTCGAATTCCTGTGAGGATGTGGTATAATAGCTGGGATTGAGAATATAAAAAGAGATAAACAGGTTTGACAGAAAAGATGATACAATCAGTTCCAGATATGTTAAGACTGACATGCCCATGGACCATCCAAGGACTATCTAGAAGGAAGCTAGGGCTGGAACTATTTGTGAATCATCAATCTGAAATTTTGTGGTTAAAAATATAAGAATATATGAGATCACCCAAGGCAAAAGTTTAAGAGAGGAGGTGAGTGGACCATGAATAGCTCCTTAACTAGGTCCAATGTGTAAGCAAGAGGCAGACAACAAGTACTGCACAAAGAGAAAGAGAAGGGATATATAGAGAAAAAACAGGACCCACAGAAGAGTTCTGTTGGTCAGGAACATATAGAGATGCTACTATGAACAAAAAGAGGAATGCTTCATTCTCTGAGAATAAAGAGAAAGAGATAAGGGTCCACGTCTAGATTTAGAGAAATTTGACATTCAAGTTTCCGGGGATGGACGGCTCCCGTTTTCTCAGTGAAGTAGGGAAGGAGGGACATGGTTGAGTGGGTGGCTTGGTGAGAACAGGGCAGGTATGGCCTAGTCCCTAATGTTAATAGGATAAAGAGGGAGCATAATAAATCAAAACTTTGGAGTATCATTGTACAATTTCCTTAACAGTGAGCAGCACCTGGCAAGAAGGAGGGAATAAAGCAAAATATGGTGCCGATCAAGGGCTGAGGTCTTGTGGGCTAGGGGTCCTAGAAGGAGGAAGTTAAAAAGGAGTTGAATCAGGAGTGCCTGGGTGGCTCAGCAGGTTAAGCTTCTGCCTTCGGCTCAGGCTCAGGTCATGATCTCGGGGTCCTGGGATCGAGCCCGCATTGAGCTCTCTGCTCAGCAGGGAGCCTGCTTTCCCCTTTCTCTCTGCCTGCCTCTCTGCCTACTTGTGATCTCTGTCTCTGTCAAATAAGTAAATAAAAATCTTTTAAAAAAAATCTTTAAAAAATTAATTAATTAATTAATTTAATTAAATTTTAAAAAAAGGAGTTGAAGCATTCTACAGTCCAGACTGGTGGGAGAGTAGAATGAGGCCAGTATGAATTTAGGGAAAAAACAAAACAAAACTGAGAAATCATGAACTGGAAGTTTAAGACTGAGGAGAGATTACAAAGAACGAGGATGTGAGGGAGTTAGAATAATAGACTGTGGTTAGAAATTAGAATATGAGTTTAAGATCATTTGTAACTGCATAGGGCCCTGCCGTAATGCCACACCCCACCTCTCTGTACCCCAGGCCAACCCCATTAGTGCCAGCCCCAGTTCCTCTTTTCTTCCTCATCAAATTGTATTCATCTGTATCTCATGCTTTTGAAATTCAGCTAAATGAATTAAGCTAATCTGTTGAAGTAATCATGATAAGATATTGATGGCTGATGAATGCTTGATATGTTATCCATCCTGGAAAATAGACTCCTAATGATAATAACTTAAAACAGTGGTTCTTAACTAGGGACATAGCAGAGTCCCCTGCTGTGCTATTTCAATATAAGCTCCCCCTGGGCTCCAACTTAAGAAATTCTGATTCAGTTGCTCTGGGATGGGAACTGAACATCTGCATTTTTGCAAATATCTCTTTTAAAGAAGAAGGTCAATGGAATAACCACTGGGGAATAGATAAGCCTTCTTCCAGGTCCTCAAATCAATAACTCCTTCTCTATGTAGTTGACTTTGGTGGTC
>CM052807.1:8007453-8028527 GCA_028533885.1 Nasua narica
TTTTTCAGTGTTCCAAGATTCATTGTTCATGCACCACACCCAGTGCTCCAAGCAATACGTGCCCTCCTCAATACCCACCACCAGGCTCACCCATCCCCCCACCCCCTCCCCTCCAAACCCTCAGTTTGTTTCTCAGAGTCCACAGTCTCTCGTGGTTCACCTCCCCTCCAATTTCCTCAATTCACTTTTCCTTTCCTTCTGCTAATGTCCTCCATGTTATTCCTCATGCTCTACACGTAAATGAAATTATGTGATAATTGACTTTCTCCGTTTGACTTATTTCCCTCTGCATAATCTCTTCAGTCCTATCCATGTTGATACAAAAGTTGGGTGTTCATCCTTTCTAATGGAGGCATAATATTCCATTGTATATATGGACCATATCTTCTTTATCCATTTGTATGTTGAAGGGCATCTTGGCTCTTTCCATAGTTTGGCAATTGTGGCCAGTGCTGCTATGAACATTGGGGTACATGCATCTTCTTTTCACTGCATCTATATCCTTGGGGTGAATACCCAGGAGTGCTAGGCACAATTTTTAAATCTGCTTACATCCATTTCAGTGTTTCAACGTAAGACCTGGTGGTGGGGCCCCAAGTTCAGGTCATAAACCTTTATCAAGAACTGCATATTCGATGTCCTTCCATCCTAGGTCCGTTTTGTCAGATGGAAAAACCAAGGCTGGGAAGGGTGCCGTTGGCTGTTCTAATTAGTGTCTACCTCAGAGGGCAATCACTTCCACCAAAACACACGCCAATCATTTTCAACAGGAAGACTCCCCTCTTGACCATCAAGAAAGCGTAAACACAAAAGCTTCACTCAAAGAGTCAAAATTCTCTAAATCAAGAAAAAATATTCATAGTACACAGAGGAGGAAAACGGGAGTGACAATGAAAGGAACAAGCCTGGCCATATGATTAATACGAGATTTGATATTCACTGATACTTCTTGAGGGGAAAAAAGTTGATAGTTCAGGGGAATTAACTGGGCAGAGCTCTGAATACCTGGGCTCCCCTGTGCCCCTGCCCAGCCCCTGCGTCCCTTCTGTGGAAGAATCTAGAATATCCCAAATCTGGTGTAACTCTCCCATTTAGAGATGAGGGAATTGAGCACAGAAGATGAAGTGATAAATGAGGTCACAGAACTCATCAGCGGGACAAGTTGTCTCCACTCCCCCATCTTCTGAGGGGCTTATTTACCACCTTCACTTCCATTTCCCCATTTCTCCTCCCCTGATTTAAGATGCTCAGCCCAGCCTAGTCCTCAGAGCTCCCGGACGTCTCCTCAGCGTAGCCAGCTGTATGTCCCAAAGATGACTCAAGGTTGCAAACTATGCCTATAATCTCCCCCAAGTCCTGGCTCTTTTCCGGTGCTCACAGGCTTGTGAATTACGCGGCTATCCAGCCAGGTACTCAAATCGGAAAGCTGCTCAGCCTCGTAATCCTTCATTCCCCCCTCTTAATTGCATCCTCACGATCACCAGCTCTTGTTGATTTCAACTCCCAGACACTCACACAGGGACTCTCCACTTTCCTCTATTTTCCTTGCCGTGGTTTTGTTTTGCTCAGAGCGCCGCACTACCTCCTAACACATTTCTCTGCTTCCATTCATGCTCTTGTAGTCTGTTTTCCACACAAGAGGAATGAGAACACTTTGAAAGCCGTAAATCAGATCATGTAACTTTCCTATTTAAAAGCTTCCCCTTTACTGGTCGAATAAAAGCCAGTGTCCTCATCCTGACCTACAGGACCTCATCTGACTTAGCCCTCGACTACCTCTCCAGCCTACCTCCTCCCTCTTTCCCACAGCTCATCTTCCTCCACCCTCCCTGGTCTGCTTTCTTTCCCTCAAACAAGCCAACCTTAATTTGGCCATAGGATATTTGCATCAACAACTCTTTTTCCTGGCCTGGAAATCTCCTTAGCTGTTTGCGGGACCAGAGGCTGCTTGTCCTTAAAGTCTTAGCTCAAGTGCCATCTCCTCTGAGAAGCCTTCCCTGACCCACCCTAATTTAAAGTTGCCCAAAGTAACTTGTTAGCATTTCTCCCTGATAGGCTAAACTATATAAAATTGCCAGTATTTAGCCATTTTTGGCTGATAAAAATCTTAATTTCATATAGTTCAACTAACATTCTCTTGGTAGCACTTACCAATACCTGCTATTTTCATATGTACTTATTTATTCCCTCTTTTCCCTCATTAGAATATATGATTTGTGTGATAATTGGAGTATACCCAGTACCTAAGATATTTCCTGACACATAACAGATAATGAAAGAATGAATGAAGAAAGAATGAAGTGGTCAATTTTGTCGCCCCCTCATTGATTTTACACCCAATGAGGCCCAAGGCTTTATGTATTTTGTTCACACCCGAATGCCAGTATTTATCACAGTGGTGGTGCTGTGTGATGTGGAAGGAAGGAATGAATGAATGACTCCTAACTCCCAGTGGAATAATCTCATCTTCAGGTTCTCATTCCTGTTCTAATCCACAAAGTGAGTGGATTCGATAACACGGAACATTTCTAAATTCTCTGAGAATCAGTTACCTATTATTCAAGTGGAACTTATTCTTTCTACACAAGAGAATGATCTAGGTCAGAAGTTGGCAAAGATAGTAAATACTTTAGATTTGGGGGACCACACAACCTCTGTTGTAACTACTCAGCTCTGCCAAGATAGCGTGAAAGTAGTCGTAGGCAATATGCGAATGACTGAGCTTGGGTGTGATAGAATACAACTTTATTTACAAAAACAGGCAGTGGGCTGGATTCGGCCCATTGGCCATAGTCCCTCTCTCATTTATTATCTAGGCTAATGCTTTGACTCACAAGAAAATAGAAGTGGCCTTGACAGATAGATGTTTTCAAATCTCCTCTCACAAAGTGCATATTATAAACTTGCTCATTATTGGGGAAAAAAATTTAAAGGAGGCTTAATGATATTTCAAAGGTCAGAAATGTCTTAGGTCACGAGCGTGTGACCTCACAAAGATGCGATTATAGTCTGGAGGAAGTTTATGGGTTATCATATCCCTTAAATGTTTGGATGAGTCTTAACAGTGTAACGAGATACACTTTTGCCTTTTCCCTTACAGAGTGTGTGAGAAACTCCCATTAATGAGAACAGCACATGTTGATGGAAAAAAATAGACCAGATCCTGACATGTTTTAAGGAACTACTTGGCCTCATTTCTTTCTTTCTCATTGCTTTTGCTCTAGTTCATTTAGGAGACATTCCCCTTTCACAGGCCTGATGAATCTCCCAAGATGAATTCCACATTCACAGAGGAAAACATGCTTTGTGATTTGGAATGAAGGCCATGTGCAGATACTGTTCAGCTCCCATGACGTGACCTCTTAGAGATGCCTGGAGTGGGGAGAGGTTATGTGGCAGCTCTGTCGGTGTCCGCTGAGGGTAGGCTGGCCATCTGCAGATCAGGGATTAGTCCTCCTGGAGGGTGACATAAGAATTACTCGTGCTTTCTCTGTGCCAGGCATGGTGCTAAGTGCTTTCTATTTAAAAGCTTATTAAATCTTCACAACAGCCCTATGACGTAGGTGGTGGTGCTGTTGCCCCCACTGGCCACGAAGTCGACTCGGGTTTGGCTAACTCAACTTCGAAGAGCCAGAGCACTTATAAGATGATGTCACATACTATCCTGACATAGCACCTTTCTTTGGTACATTGGTAACTTGATGAAGCATGTTGCCTTAACTTAACTATGTCTCAGATGGGAAAAATGTGCACCACATCATTCTTCCTTTTCCCTGAGGGAAGTCTGAAGAATCGTGACCCAGTTACTGCTGGGTACTTAAAAAAAAAACAAAAAAAAACATTCTCAGAGCCAGGGTGTTGGAGGCTAAGAAAATAGAACATCCAGTAATAATTCTCAAGGTAGAATGAATTATGTGTTTATGAAATGTGAATACAAGACCTGGGCCTTTTAAATAATTTATTATATTGGAGAATGATCTACTATTTTTCACAAAGCATGACCAATGTAGCCCATGACATAACTAATAATGACAAAGGTTATTACAAAATCACATCAAAATGTAAAATAGAGAAATCCTGTTATCTGTTGGTTGGATACTACTGACATCACATTTGTGTCTCATTCCAGCATTGAAACAAAACCAAAAAACCCCTCAGAAATCGGTTCCACTCTGTTGACAGAAATAGCCAATAGAGAATATTCAGTTGACAAGTATGTTCTCCCACTACCCTCTTCCTGGATGGGTCTGTCACTTGTGGGCTGAACCAGCCAAGGATCAAGTGGAAAACCAACAAACCCAGATCATTTGAATCCCCTGTTAGGAGAAACACAGTGAGGGTGCCTGGGTGGCACAGTCAGTTGGGCGTCCAACTCTTAGTTTCAGCTCAGGTCGTGATCTCAGAGTGGTGAGATCGAGCTCCACTTAGGTCTGCACGCTCAGTGTGGAATCTGCTTGAGATTCTCTCTCCCCCTCCTTCTGCTCCTCCCCACCTCCCTCTAAAATAAATAAATAAATCTTAAAAAGAAAAAAAAAAGAAACACAGGAAAAATATCCTCCTGTGATCAGGTAACATCTGTCAAAGGTCAGAGACCACAGTGAGACTAAAATAGAGAAGAATCACATGCCACTTTCATTCCATCATTTGGGGAGAAAAAGCAGAATGTGCTACTTACCTGCCTACACTCCCACACATGTATTCAGGCTCAAAGGTATTCAGGCTCAAAGGGTCAGAAACCTAGAATCACAAGCTGTAAAGGATGCTTAAGAGATGACCTAGGGTACAGGTTTCCTGTCTGTTCTCATGCAAAGCCCCTGCCTAACCTCCCCTCTCCTCTTTAATGTAGTGGGAGAGAGGTTACCTTGAGAGGTCCACTGATCACTCTCATTTCTTCAAGTCTGTTAAAATTTCCACCCCCCTCAACACCATATTATTCACAGACATTAGCTATTTGTCATGTTTACCACTGTGTCTCTAAGCGTGCCTAGTCCTGACCCAGGTTTGATACTTTCCAATTTCAGCTGAAAATTCTCACTAAACCTCTCTCTGTACCTTCCCACCCGCCACCCTCTTCTTAACAGGAAGGAAGATTTTTCTTCCCCTCAATGATCATAGCACTGAATCGAAACCTTAGATCCTCCAATGCAAGTACACATTTCCATGACATTTAATGTACATCTCAGTTCCGTTAGTGGAACTGAGAACTCCTGGAAGATGGGGAAGGTCCCTGTCCCATTCATCTTCCCATCCACTTGCATCCTTTATATCAGCAGACAGTGCACTTGGCCAAGCCAGTATTTGCGCGGATGTCCATACATGCCTCCCTTGAATAATGAGAGAGTGAACCAGATTATATCTAAGGAGCCCCAGCTATAAAATTATACGATCAATGTGCGGTAGAACAAAGAGGCCCCTCCCGCAGGGGCCACCTCCAAGCCGTCCCATGCATCCTTCTCCTTCACTGTCAAGTTTTTCTCGTGGCAAAGCAATTCTCTTTCTATTGATCCTCATTTTCTTTCAAGGCTGTTTTATTCCCAGTCCCTCTGTAGAGTTGATGGCCTCAACTAGAAACCTGTTTTCGGATGTTCTGTCTCCGAACCAGGGCTCTAATGTAAATCGGCTGTTCCAGGGATGAGCTTTGCTGACACGTACTGACATTAGCAATCATAGGACGGGTCCTGTGGGGCTGGATATGGCAGTCTTTCCAGGCTGCAGGTGCATCAGGTAATGATGGCTTCGGAACTCCATTTTTGTTTTTCATTGCCCTAGTTTTTCATTCTTATAGAGACACAAATGTCTAAGCCAGAAAGAATCGTCCGAGGCCCGTGGAAACGGCAGCTTTATATATTTTATCGTGTTTCCTGGTGGGTAAGTGAAAGATTTTTGTAAACTGGAAAAATGCTGCCTTCGTTTAAGTTTGGTATTTACACGTGGTGCACTTAGCGCTACTTCTGAGGCTCGGCAAGTGACCTTTCTTTCCTGCTGTCGTTAGCATCCTTATTGACCCTCAGAACCCTTATCGCATGCCCCCGAGCTCCAGTGCTCTTGCCTTCTTCCCCAGGAAACACAGGTGTTTAAAAGGTTTGTTCTAACCGGAGCTCCTGAGTGTAACTTGGCCTGATAACCCCGTTCGGATCGGCCACTTGCCTCTCGAGAGCTCCCTCAACATTTAGTTCTGACCCTGCGGGGTGTAGTTTAAATGACTGTTGGAAGGTGGGGGATTTTCCAGGCACAGTTAATACAGAACATGGTCGGTGTTTGTGTGCATTGTGAAGTGACCACCACCATGAGTGTCCATCCCTCAACACACATACTTACAGAATCGTTTTTCCCTGTGATGACAACTTTAAAGATCTACTCTTAGTGACTTCCAAGTATGCAGTACGATATTATTAGCTGTAGTCTCCACGCCCTACATTCCATCCCCGGGACTTATTTATCTTATAACTGGAAGTTTGTACCTTTTGAGCCCCTTCACCCATTTCACCCACTCCCATCCCCCCTCAGCACCCCCTCCCCCACCTCTGGTAACCACCTATCTGTTCGCAGTATTTAGGATTTGGGTTTTGATGTTTTTTTCTTGTTTGTTTTTTTAAAATCTACATATAAGTGAGATCTTCTGGTCTTTCTTTGTCTGACTTACTTCACTTAGCATAAGACCCTTGGGGGTCCATTGTGTTGTCACTAATGGCAGGATTTCATTCTTTTTTATGGCTGAGGCATTCCATTCTGTTTCCATTTTGTGTCTATATGGGGTGTGTGTGTGTGTGTGTGTGTGTGTGTGTGCATCACTTATCTTCTTTATTCATCTGTCGATGGACACTTGGGTTGTTTCCACATTTTGGCCATTGTTAATAATGCCACAGTGAACGTGGGGTGCAGATATCTTTCCAAGTCAGTGCTGTTGTCACTTTCTTTGGATAAGTACCCAGAAGTGGAATTGTTGGGTTGTATTTTTTTATTTTTCTATTCAGTTTATTTTTAACTTTTTTTTTTTAAAGATTTTTTTTTTTTTTTTTGACAGAGACACAGTGAGAGAGAACACAAGCAGGGGGAGTTGGAGAGGGAGAATAGGCTTCCCCCAGAGCAGGGAGCCTGATGTGGGGCTCAAACTCAGGACCCTGGGATCATGATTTGAGCCAAAGGCAGACGCTTACTGACTGAGCTACCCAGGCGCCCCTATTTTTAACTTTTAAAAGAACCTCCATACTGTTTTCCACTATGGCTATATCGATTTACATTCCCACCAACCAAGCACAAGGGTTTCCTTTTCTCCACAATCTCACCAATACTTGTTATTTCTTGTCCTTTTCATAATAGCCATTATGGCAGCCATGAGGTAATATCTCATTATAGCTTTGACTTACATTTCCCTGACAGTTAGTGGTGTTAAATACCTCCTCATGTACTTGTTGGCCTTGTGTGTGTCTTCTTTGGAAAAAAGTATCTATTCAGGTACTCCCATTTTTAAATTGGGTGATTTGGGTTTTTTACTGTTGAGTTGTATGATTTCTTTATATATTTTGGATATTAACCCTTTATCAGATACATCCTTTGCAGATATTTTCTCCCATTTGATAGGTTGCCTTTTATTTTATCGATGGTTTCCTTTGCTGTGCAGAATGGAATGTGTTTGTTTTTATTTTCTTATCTGTTCCTTTGGGTTATAGAGTAACTTCCATGAAAGCAGAAATCATATCTCTATCAGAAGGCCCACTGTGCTGGGTATTTATGAAATGCACATTTGAGTGACATACCAATGCAGTTGTTTTACATGTAGATAGAGACTAAGATTGGGTGCTATTCAATGGCATTATGGCAGGGAACCCAAGAATATTTGGGTCCTGATATTGACCATGGCTACCTTTCATGTACAAGTTTCCAGAGGGGCTGAGGCGAGAGGGAACCAAGAGGGGGCCCATCATTTTCTCAGCTGAAGATTCTGAAAACCATTTGTTTGGAATTCTCTTTTTGACGGGGGGAGGCTGGAACATTCTATGATACTTAGCCTCCCATTTTGCCAGTTCTGCCAAACCCAGAACTTCATGGCTTGAGAGAAACAAGGACAAATTAAAGCACAGTAATAGTTCATAATTAAATGTAGCATTGTCTCAAAACCCCATTATGTATCAATCCATTGAGTTGGGCCAGACAACATAGAATATCCATTTTTACCCCCAAATCTAATCTAGATTGTCCCAAATAACTTCTAGTCGGTTTCACATTGAAACCTCAGTCTGTTTGTCAGGAATGTTTCAGCCGTAGGTAACCAAATACTGAATATTGCAGCTCCATTTTACAGTGGTCTCAACCAAGGGTTGGCAAACTTTTTCCATAAGGGCCCATTAGTAACTGTCTTTGGCTTTGCTGATGAACCATATGGTCTCTGTCATAGCGACTCAACTCTGCCATTGTAAGCAGCCGCCAGAGACAATACACAAATGAATGGGCATGGCAGCATTCCAATAAATGGACTAAACTCTGCAAAAACAGGCAGTGGGCTGAATTTGGCACACCGGCCATAGTTTGGCTACTCCTAGGTTAGCCAAAAGACTATATATGCTCCAATGAGTTTTAGACCTTTCGGAGCCAAGGCAATCTGGACAGCAGTAGGGAAACTGAAGTAGAGAAAACAGCAAGAGAGAATATGTTTCTCCAGATGCTCTGTGCTGAGCTGGCCTAAGCTATACTGGGCCTTGGCCCCCAGAAAGAAGGGAGAGTACATAAGGAGAGAGGGAGGGATGGCTAGACTGTCTCCGACCCAGGATCACCTTTCACTTGGACCAGATTGAGGCAAGAAACAGAACCACACTTTGCCTTTAAAGGGGAGACCCAGTTCTCATACTCACCTGTCCTCGAGAGTCCTTGGGATCTCCTCAGTCCATAACAAGAACTCAGCCCTTTGGGCAAGGGGGACAGGTCGTGAAATGAAACCAAGGAACGGAAGAAAGGGAAAGAGCGTCTTTGCAAAACCTACCTGACAAGGATCCCAGGAATCTGTGCCCAAGAGACAAGGACTTCTAAAGAAATATAACTTGATTCTTGATGCCTTTGCTCTATACCCACTACCGCTGTCTTCATCATCACAGAATCGATCTATGCTTCAGGATGTGGCTACACATTTTTGTATTAAACAAACATAACGCTCATTTATGGAATGGATGCTAGATTGCATACATGCATGATCATAGCAAATGGAGAGATTTAGCATCTCATGAAAGCCCACATTTCCTGCTTAAAACAGGTAACTCTTTGCCCCCACACTGATGGGCCATTCATCACAATCATTGCAGAATAAGAAGAGTATCTTTGCAAAAATTTAGGATTAAGCCCTGGCCCTGGGGCCAAATGAAGTAATAGGGCTTTTCCAGCTTCCTCTTGTGTTGTAGGGCTCTTCAGAGAAAGAGATCAATCAGTTATAGCTTACTATGAATTTAAATCAACATAAGATGACCTCAGGGAATTTACATTTTAAGGCTTACTTCCAATTATGCTGCAGCGAGTGTGTGTGGGGGGGTGTATGAGTGGGGATAGAAGAATTCAGGAATTAAAAGAAGTCTGGTGAGGCTCTGGGTATCACTGAAATCAAGCCGCATAGGTTCTGTCTACAAAGAACTGAGTCAGGAACACTCCTTGGTTATGAGAGCTCTCTCCACTCTTGACTCTTACTTAATAAATTACCACTTCACAATAAATTGCCGTTAAATTACTGGATCAAAAGTGTCAATTTCCCTTGTCAAAGAACTAGAATTACAAGAGAATGGGGCTTAGAGAAGACCACTGGAGAGGAAAGTGGTTTGAGGCAGAATTTCTTAAAGACTTTAATTTCATTTAGAACTTCTTCCCCACCCCACCCCGGGGTTCTAATCAGGTCCCCTCCTGACTGGCTCCTTTGTCCTCCTCATTCCCTGCTGTCCCCTCAGAACAGGAGGCAGATTTCATCTCAGGGCACCTGGCATTGCCGATGACGAACAGAAAGTTGGCAGGAAGGAACAGCGTAATTTGCTCAATCCATATTTCTGTAGGAAAGGAAGGAAAGGGTCATTGTTTTCATCGCTGAAAGAGGGGTGAGTGTGTTTGAGGCAAATAGCTCCCAAGAACTTGGATTTTGTTTCATTAAAAATCAGTAACTGAGTTGGAGAGGAAAACCCATTTCCCTGGCTCCCAGACTAGTATTTGCCTTCCTGTCTTCTCTCATTACAGAAGGCAGGCAGCAAAGGTGGTTTTCCATTTATTGAATGTATCTTGGGCAGAGCTCTCATAAGGGAACTAGTGTGTTGTGCTTCCGAATCCTGGTTTTAAGCTCTGTCTGCAATCAGGCAGAGCTCTCTAGAGGATAAAACTATATTAAGCTTTAATTCTCTAGTTAATTTTTTTTTTGTTTCCATAAAATTGGTTTCCTTGTCTTTTACTTATTCTCTGCAGGTCACCATTCAGCAAATCAGCACAATTACCCACACTCTGAAGGAGCCCATTAGTTAGATGGGGATCAGAGAGAAATATTTTGCATATAAACCATGGCGTAGAAAAAGAGAGAATAAGAGGATTTGCAGTCTTTGACTCTGTTTCATAGCTTGGGGTTTTCGCCCCAGTAATTGGCTTAAATCCCTTTTGATCATCATTTCGTATTTTTTGGCAGACGGTGTTTTTTTTTTCTTTATAAAAACAGGGAATGTTTTTTTAACTTGTGGTAACACCATCCTCCCCCATTAGAGCTTTTACTTTCATTGACCCCTGCGACTGCATTTGCTCTGAACTTTAATCTTCAAACTGTGACATAAAATGTAAATCACATCTTGAGGCAATAAGTTTCTGTGTTTGTCACTGATACACACAGAGACTTCTGCTCATGTGAGTTCAGACGAGGGAAAATTAAACCTGTTCTAGAAGGTCATGAAAAATGGCCTAATGTTTCACAGATCCATTGATTTACATTTTGATTTCTCTTTATATCTGATTTAAGAAAATAATTGGAGGCAAATTTAGTTAATTTTGTGTTATAAGGTGATTCTAAGAGCTGCCTC
Organism: Nasua narica; assembly: GCA_028533885.1. Classification (NCBI taxonomy): domain Eukaryota; kingdom Metazoa; phylum Chordata; class Mammalia; order Carnivora; family Procyonidae; genus Nasua; species Nasua narica. The sequence continues at coordinate 8,018,478 of CM052807.1, forward strand.
TCTGCTTCTGACTTTAGATAAACCTCCGTTTAAAAAAGTATTTGCTGAAAACCTAATCTACCTGATTATAGCAATCATGATGTTTCGGGTATACTGAATGTATTTTGCAAATGCATGGTTTAATTATGACATTCTCTGTGTCCCCTTTCCTATAATTATTTTTCTCTGCATTATGCACATACTGAATAGCCAAAGAGCTGTCTATGAGGAGGAAAATGAATACGGGGAAAATTAAATGTCCAGCTAAGGAATGACAAGCCTCTGTGCAGATATGGAAAACGGGTCCTATCTTAAAAATACAGTCCATTCTTCAGAGGGGCCTTGGGTAAACAAACTTAGTATTACTCAAGCTGATCATATGGCACTAATTTGCTGCCTTGCTTTTCCATTAAACTCTCCACAGGTGACTCCATATAACAACTGAGTTTAGTATATTTCAGATTCAGGTAATGGATTAAAGTTAAGCAGATATTCTTTTAAAAAGACAGCATGTAACCAGAGGCTGTAACTAGAGTTTTCAACATGAAAACCTCTAGTACAGGAGAGATAAAATATGTTAATAGGCACTATTAGGTGCCTCTTCCTTGAGAATGAAAATTGGGAGCTGGAAAAGGAAATTGGAAGTCTGTAGGTCAGCATTATGCGGTGTCAGCCATTTAGAGAGCTGACTTGGAAGCCGCTTCCAGAAGACCCAGATGGTACACAGCAAACATGACGGGCAGTGGAGGGGTAGGGGGAGGCTGCCCAGGGGAAATCGGTGTTTCATCTGAGTCAGCTTTAGAAGACGGGATGAGCGTCTCTGTCTGTATTAAACTCTTGGTCCTGAATTTTGGGCAATCACACTATTACGTGGCCAAATAATGTCACCCAACGTGTTGCTATCCTCAGAAATTCTTCTTGCGTCGTTCTCATTCAGGAAGCTACTGGTGCTGTTAGTATCTCTTGTACCTAAAACCACACACTTCTGATGTTACTGGGATTGGCTTTGGGTAAATAACATTGTTTTGGCGATCTCTCTTCAGAAACTACATTTCGAGGCTCTCAAGCAAAATTTCACGAGGTAGGTAGGTAGCCTGGTGTCGGTAAGCATTCTTGAGACCTGTGGGTGCGCGTTCGGTGACCCTCACATCTCCAGCCAGACCGGGACGGTCATGTCACTGGCGTGGGCGGGTCAATGATATGTACAGGTGCCCAGAGCCGAGGAAGGGAGCAGATCCGGCTTCCCAGGCCCTCGTGTAGTCCGTCCAGAAATGGTTTCTCTCTAGAGAGGAGGTTCAGCTTCCATCAAAGACATGATCGTCGAGGCAGATGGGAAAAAACCAGGCAGCCTATTTTCTGGGGTCTGATGGAGGTCCCAACCTTCCTAGCTCCACCAGCAAGCTGTATGGTTTCTTCCATGTGGAAAATTGAACTTCTGAACCACGGTCAGCTTGGCTTACTCTGTGTGTGTGTGTGTGTGTGTGTGTGTTTCCTGTGGGAGGGGTGTGCTTGGCTGATATTCTTCATAGCACATCACCAATTAGACTAATCGGGACCCATCCACTGTGTCGACAAGGAAGGAGTCAACTCAAGGAGTCCTTGAGTTGGGCTAACTGTGACAGGGGCAGGGGGGAGCGTGTAACTGGTCGTGTGACCTCTGAGAAGCCCCAGCTTTCCCCGAGCTTCTGTATTCTCATCTAGAAAATGGGAGTGATTCCTGTCCCATCTACCTCTCCAGGTTATCATGATAATGAGAAGCATTTTCACAATGACTCTTGTGTTGATTTTTAGTTATTGTCTAAGGTTTATTTGGAATTTTAAAACAACATTGAAGGGGAATGTGAGATAATTGGGTTTAGCAGGAGGGAACCCGAGTTAATTAAGGGCAGGGGGCGGCCTCTGCAGTAGCCCCACTTGTAGAAAAAGCGCTGAAATCAGCCTGGCTCTGGAGCTGGAAACCATGAATTTTAGCCCAAGTTTTGCATGAAACTGCCCCTGCTGAGGTTACTGGTCCAACCCCAGTGGCCTACTTGTAATCCTCCTTGCACTTGAGCTCTGAGAGGCGTTAATATGGTGGACTCACCCTTTCTCTTTAAGAAGTTTCCTCTTGGCTTCCAGGAGACCACACTCCACTGGTTCTGTCCTCTGTGATCAGTGTTTTTTCCTTCTTTGCTGGCCTCTTCTCTGCATTCCTAGGTCTTTATCTGTGACCTTTTTTTCCCTCTACTCTCCAAGATACAAACAGCCCTCCAAAAGGGCTGGGTGGAATTTACACAGTTTGTCTTGCTGAAAAGATGCTTCGTTTTGATCTTTGTGTGCATGCCTTACAACAGAGCACACATCCTCTGGTTCGCGCCCACCACCCCCGGTCTCCCGCTCTCCTGTTTCACACACAAGCTTTTTCTTGGGGTCCCAGGGGGCATGCGAGCTTGCAACTCTTCTCTGTATCTGCACCCTTGGCAGGGCAAAGTTTCAAGTACTCAGGCATAACGACTCTTCAGCTTCTCTCTCGAAACTTCTCTCAAAACTATTTTGTATATTCCAGCCCCTCCCTGGGTATCCTGTGGAGGTCTGTAACTTGTCCCAGACTGAATTCACGGCCCATCTCTGTTCTTGACCCTGAGCAATGACTTCATCCATCTCCCTCTTCTTCCTCCTTAGAAACCATGGACTTTTGGGGTTAGTCTGTTTTCATGCAAATATTGAGTACCTAAGGTATACCAGCTTTGGCCTAGAGGAGAATTCAGCTGTGAGCATAAACAGACCTGGTCCCAGCCTCATGGATTTTGCTGTCTGGTCAGAGAGAAACACATGAATGAAATCACTTAAAAATACATACAAAATGGCAGCCGTGCTAAGGGGTAAACAGAGAGGTGTGTCGTGCCGTGAGAATTACCTGTGGGTCTCTGACCTAGTTAGGGGTGTCACGAAAGGCACTCCTGTGGGATAGTTAAGCTGACAGCAGAATGTGTGTAGGGCTTAAGTAGCAAAAAGAGCAGGAAAAGGTGTTAAGGCACAGTCTTGGCCACATTGAAGATTTTGTTCATTCATCCTCAGAGCAATGGAAACCCGTCCTGTTTTTCAGCAATGACTCATGAGTGGCTGGCACGATGGGGTGTCATCTGCCAAGGTTGAAGCCTCTGAGGGAACCAGAGGTGGGGTTGATTTCGGGCCTCTTGAGTCCACGCTGCCTCCAATCCAGCTAAGAAGACACCTCAGGCAGTGCATTGACCCTGTGCTTCTGGAACTCCGATGAGCTAGCTGGAGAAATCTGTGACTCATTTGCGTAGGGGAGATAATTGAATGCACATGTGGCTGTCGAATGCCTACATGTGACATTGGCACAGGAAGAGAGCGAGACCTCGGATGGAGGCTTAAAAAGTGCCAGTGCTCCGTGGCTCAGCTCCTGTCCCTCCCACATGTATTTCATTGTCATTAAATTCTTCCATGTTCTCCTTGGAAGCACCTTCTGAGCTCAGATCCTTCTCGTCTTCCTTACTGCTCCTGCCACGATGGAGGTCTTCTTCATTGCTTTCCGATGCTCTTAGATTCTCACAGGGCTTCCTGTCACTTTCCTTCGTGACCCCGGAGCTTGCCCCTATGCTGCTGTTATTATGACCCCCCTATGTCATTATCGTCTTAAAGGACAAGTGTGCTCATTGGTCTCTTACTTGCAAGCCTGTGGGACTTCCTGTTCTCTTGCAAGGACCCTGTTCATATGTCTGCCTAGCAAGAGTCCCCCTGTACTTTTCCAAAAGTCTGTTTCCTCCCTGGCTGAAAGGCAGTAATCTCTCTAACAGGGGGCGCTAGACCTCACCTGCCTTTGCATCTCCAAAGCCTGGAACAGCCTCAGCCTCTGAGAGTGGTTCCTTGATGTGAACACTGCTGCCCTGCCCTCTGACCTTCACTTCCGTAAGTACGAATGCAGATGAAGCCCCTTTGCTCTCACAGACCTCAGAGGCACTTTGGCAGCAAGTGAACGGAATCTCCCCCTCCTAAAGGAGAAGAATGATATAAATCGTGCTGAAAAGAAATAGTGACACATACACAATCTTGTGTTTTTAAGTCAATAGTCAAAGCTGCTTTACTGGTTTAGGCAGGACATTATTTTTCCTCAAAATAAAATGTCCTCAAAACTCCATTGGATTAAGTTCCACAGATTAATTATATATGTTCAGTGAGAAAAGGTTCAAACTTCAATTGAAGAACCGCAGGGGAAAAGGTGTCTATTTTAGGCAGTTAACTCTCTGTACTACTTGTATGTAGACCAGACTTACTAGATTACTGTTTTTCTCCAATTTTGGTGTTTCGCCTACTATCTTTTCATAGGGAAGGGGGAGAAGGAGGGAAAGACAGAAAGAGGGAGAGAGGAAGGGAGAGCGAGAAGGAGAGAGAGAGAGAGAACATGTATTTGAGTAAGTTTTGAAACCTAGTCATTTGAAGTAAAGAAAATTAGACTATTACAAATTTTTATTTTTCATCTTGATTAGAAAGCAGCTGGCTAGCCCTAATACGGGGCTTAAAATTGAAACATTCCAAAGAATACACTTATAAACACAAATTCTGTACACTTCTAGGATTTTCACTTGTAAGAGGCTATGATGGGTGCAGATAAATCCAAAATGGAATTTTTAGAAGTTATTTACTTATTTTGGCTAGAGCCTACATCTAGGGGCTCTTAAAAATAGGATATTTTGTTGAGATGTAGCAAAAAGGCCCTTAAAAATTCCATTCTTCTGTTGTTTCCTTGGGGGGAAAAACACAATCAGAAGGCACTTTTTAGGGGCGCCTGGGTGGCTCAGTGGGTTAAAGCCTCTGCCTTCTGCTCAGGTCATGATCTCAGGGTCCTGGGATTGAGCCCCGCATCGGACTCTCTGCTCGGCGGGGAGCCTGCTTCCCCCCACTCTCTTTGCCTGCCTCTCTGCCTACTTGTGATCTCTCTCCCTCTCTCTCTGTCAAATAAATAAATAAAATCTTTAAAAAAAAAGGCACTTTTTAAAGCATATTTTGGCTACATGGAAACAGGAAAAATATATATATAGATATGGCCTGTATTCCCTTGAGTTCTAGTTAAAAATAAATGTATAATGAGCCTGTAGTTGACATTACATACTATTAAGTCAAAATCCAATATCAGGGCACTGTCTCAAAGCATTTTAGTTGCCCAAATTCTGCATTTACAGACCTTTCTAGTACAGTCTTACAGGACGAAGAGGAAAGAGAGGAGATCGGAATATTTGCAGGGATGGAAATTGGTTCTAGGACTATTACCCCATCTGGTTCTGGGAATGGGGAGTCTTGATTCATCTCATGCTATGACCTGTCAGATTTAGATCTCCCTCTTCTCTGCACATAATGCTTTCAAACTACAGGCAGGAAAAATCAGGTAAGGGAGTCTTCAAACTGAGCCATGTGTGTATGCACGAATGTGCGTATGTATTCATGTGTATATGTATGTATGCATAGATGCTTTTCGGTTTGAGAAACCAAATGTTTGTGTGCATGTGTGTGCGTGCACGCGTGTGTGTGCATGTGTGTGTTTTCCTACAGACCAAACAGTGGAGTGACCGAGTTGTGTCCAATGTATGTGAAAACCATCAAAACAATTTTAGTCATTTAAAAATACTAAACTAAATGTGGTGGAGATAATAGTTTAAATAAGAAATACTTTATAAGTATAGTATCAGCTGCTATTTGAATAATGATCATTTGCCAAGCCCTGTCCTAAACATTTACTTATTGTCTCATTTCTTCCTTGCAACAACCCTATGAAGCGAGTACCATTATCACATTCTCATCCCTGTTATGTAGATGAGAAAAACAAGGCACCACATTTGCCCAAACTCTTACCATTAGCGTGTTTGCTTCTTTCAGCTCCTTTGACAAATGAGCAGTAACTACATTAAACCAAAAAATACATGTACATATTTATATTTATATAAATTTTACTTTATGCTTGAAAATGTACATAATTTATAAAATATATAAATTTTATACATATGAGGACAGAGAAAGAGAGCTTTATGGCTGATAGAATTGGAGCTCGTCACAACTGAGAAATCAAAGTTCATTTTCCCTTTAAAGATCATTTAGAATTTATTCCTATTATATGAGTAATCTTAGTTATTAAAGCTTAAAAGTAGAAAGCCTAGCATATTAAAAATCTATGTGAGAACTTTGTGGAAACCCTTTGTTTTATCTAAATCATGAGCTGTGCTATATGGCCCAACTTCACTAAGGAATGCTGTTAAGTGAGATTGCTTTTTATTTGGCGAGCAAAGGCAGTTTCCTAGAATTTTCCATTTGTTTCATCTCACAATATTTCTCACCTCTCCATTTTATACACCAAGCCCCCAAAGTTCAAATGCATATCTGGAACCGGAGGCATTGCACCAAAACTCTGGAAAGAATACAAGTGAACCGAACTTGAGGGTATGTGAGGTCCGGGTCAGACCAGACCTTGACACAAGCATCATGCATCTCTGTTTCCCTCTCCATATGATGCTGGGAGAAGAATTACCTGCGGTCTCCCACCTGGTGGATTTAACACTGGTACCGTTAAGCCATACCTTCCATAAGAATGCAAAGTGTAAACCCACTTAGAATGACTCCTTTCTTAAGCAATGTCAGAAATATTTATAGTCTCTGTTGCCCAGCCGACTGGGAGGGAACCCCAGCCAATGGAGGTCAGCTCAGATATGTGCCTGCACATCCAAGCTGCCAAATAGCATAAGAAAATGTTTAGAACAACGAATTGTAAGTTGCAGGCTTCAATTCTCATAGAAAGTTGCGTCCAGCACTCACACCTCTTTAGCCTCTGATGAGGAGGGAAAACCAGGGGAAGATTCTGGTGCTGGGCTGCCTCATGGAAATATTTCATCAGGCGGTGACCTTTCTGTGCGTCGTTGTTTGTCCTCTCTGCTTTCTTGGGCATGCTGTTTTAATAAGCATTTGTAATTGTAATCTGCACAAGCATCTTAATAGTTTCCAAAGAGACTTGGATACTCATTTGAGCTGTTTCACAATTGGAAATTGGCATTTGTTTGGAGATGGCTCTAGTAGGATCATTAGCTTCAACCTCCCTGGTGTTCCCTTGTATGATTTCAGTGGGTCTTTCTTGGGAAAGATGCCAAAGGTTTAAGCTTCCAATAGTGATGGTAAAATCTCTGTTCTCCATAATGGTACAGTTAATATTTGCACACATGTTTAAATATACCTCTTATTTTTGCTTTGTGGGGGTAAATCCACCATGAATTATTTCCGCTTTCTAGATATCTAGAGCATTAGCGTACATCTCCACAAAGTCTTCTGATGTAACAACGAAGAGCACAGAGGACACCAGGCTTGTACCTGCCTGGCCAGGAGACTGAGTAAATCACTTAATTTCCCTAAGGCCTCAGTTTCCTTATCTGTTAAATGACAAATTTGTACCAAATCATCTCTCAGATCTGAAGCTCTCATTCAAGATGCTTGTAAATCCTTCTCCATCTTATGGGGTAGGCTATTCAGGCAGAGGTATTTTAAGAATTATAATACTGTGTACCTCTGATGAGCAGGAACTCTGTGCCAGGAGCCATATGAGGAACTTGAAGGACAATTTTTACTATTAATCCTTACAGAACCAGATTAGGGGGCTACGTAACCAAACAGATGCCAAAGTAATCAAGCCATAAGAGGCTTCGTTGCTGATAAATTAAAACCTCTCAAAAACAAAACAAAAAAACCCTCTCATTTGAGCGTTAACTTATTATTAAAATAAAACAGCTTATTCCAATTTTACTAAGTAAATTTTGTGCAGGTAATTTGATGAATATTAATTGGATGGAGGAAAAAGAATCATTAGTCTTTCCAGGGTTCCATTTATTTTGAGTTGGCTCTCCCTCGAAGAAGATGATTCTTATTTACATTCAGCAGGTGAGGAAACCAAGAAGCATGTTGTGTAACCTTCTCAGTTGTCCATCTCAGTGGCCACAATGGGCTTCACACCCGGTGGGACTTGCGCTCTCAAGGTTGCAAGATTAAGCAAATAAAGACAGAGGCTCTGCTGTTAAATTTGAACTTCCGATAGGCAACAAACAGATTGGTTTTTTTAGTATAAGTATGTCTCAAACCTTGCACTGGACATACCTATCTAAAAAAAAAAAAATATCATTCATCTGAAGTTTAGACTTAACTGAGCATCCTGTATTTTTATTGGGTAACTCTACCCATGAGAGCATTCTGTGATAGAATCTGGATCTCTATCCTTTGCTGAATGCATTGAGGATAATCAGGAGGCTCTATCTCTGAGAAGTCTGAAATCCAGAGGATGAAACTGAAACAATAAATAGAAAATGGAGGCATCCTCAAGAGTACTTGAATAACCTGAAGAAATCGAGAACACTCATTTTGCTTTAGGAGCCCTGTTTTGGATTTTTGCCCGCAGGGTCCAGAATTTGCACTGCTGTGGGCGCCATGATAGTTTATGCAAAGTAATCAAGAGAGATAGAATTTCAGTGCTGGGAAGGGGATGGCCATTAGAATCCATAGATTCAAATCCCTTGTTTTATAGATGAGGATATACACTGCAGAGTCAAAGCTACTGGATCTAAAATGCAGTGACTTAGCTTCCTTTCTCAAGGACCTTTTGGGGAATGAGGGGTGAAGGAATGTTCCAGGTGGGGTAGCACTAAATAGATAGGACTAAACAATCATCTGGCTTCCTGAACATTTTATTGTGATCAAACTGTTTGCGGGTGGCTAGATAGGGAATTCTACTCTCCTGACCCAGATTCTTGGGCCACCAAGGGGCATATTCTTCTCCATTTTACAAATATTTTATGTTCCTGTGAACAGATGCTACTATCCACCCATAAGTTCTCAAAGCTAAATATCTAAACAGTAGGTTACATGGGGATTTTCACCTTTCTTCCTTCATTTTACTAACTTGCTAAGAATTATTTCACAACACTCTGACCTCTCAATAGTGTCTCCTTCTGAAGATATACACTAGAAAAAGAATAACCAAAACATAAATAATCTATCTTTGCAACAGACCCCTCTGGAAAAGCATGAGGGAAGAAAATGTTTGAAGAAATGGCTGACTAGAGTTTAACTATAGATTTTATGAATTCATCATGTCCTTGACCCCAGTTGCTAAGGATGATCTAGAGTAGATTGTGCATGTTCTCTTGTGTAACCCAGTAGAATGGGATTATGCTTGGGAAGCATAATAGTTACTTCTTAGAGTAACATAGTTACTCCTTAAAATACACCTAAAAAGTCCTTGTGTCATATTTGGCATTGATTTTGTATTCCTATATGTAGAAAATAACATACAAAAGGGTGTGTGTATGTGTGTGTGTGCACCCATATACACACTCGTGCATGCCTGTGAATGCATGTGTGTGCGTTTATTACAAAGATGAACTGATGCGAATCATGAGTGAAGAAGTGTGTGTTACAAATCCAATTTTTCATACTTTTAAAAAATAGAACTAATTTGGATTAGAAGGACAAAACCACAAGATAACACATCAACTCATTAGGATGACACCCTCAAAAGAAAGTACATAACAAGTGTTGGCAAGGACACGGAGAAAGTGGCACCCTGGTACACTGTTAGTGGGACTGTAAAAAGGTTCAGACACTATGGAAACCAGTATGATGGGTCTTCAAAAAATTAAAAAATAAAATGCCAAGAGATCCAGCAATTTCCCTTCTGGTTATATACCCAAAAGAACTGAAAGCAGGGTATGAAAGAGATCTCTCTATACAGGTTTATAGCAGCCCTATTCATGATAGCCAAAGATGGAAAGCAACCCAAGTGTCCATCAGCAGCTGAGTGGGGAAACAAAGTATAGTGTTTTGAAATTCCACAACAATGGAACGTTACTCAGTCTTAAAAAGAAAGGGCGATAGGGCGCCTGGGTGGCTCGGTTGGTTAAGCGACTGCCTTTGGCTCAGGTCATGATCCCAGAGTCCTGGGATCGAGTCCCACATCAGGTTCCCAGCTCCCTGGGGAGTCTGCTTCTCTCTCGGACCTTCTCTCCTCTTATGCGCTCTCTCAATCTCTCTCTCTCTCTCTCTCTC